>JAWNOC010000069.1:0-600000 GCA_035046325.1 Drosophila niveifrons
ATATATATATATATATATATATATATATATATATATATATTAGTTAACAGACAAGCAACCCCAAAAGGAATGCTATTAAAAAATTCAACTTGTGAACATGAATAAAACAAAAAAAAAAGTTCGATCATTCTAGCCAACACTTGTTTATAAATTTAATATACAATTAAGATTACACAGTTGTTGACTTCTTTGTTTTGGTTACAGCTCAATTAACTAATACGTGTCCAATTCGAGAAAGAACAACACTTGAGCGACGCAAGTATAAATAGATTTTTATTATTCTAGATTAGATTAATACTGAGAACTGAATAAATGATGGAGATCCCCAAAATATGCACAATCATAATAGCTCTCAGTTTATAGTAGAATTCTTAACATTTTACGATAAGTTTTAAGACTATCATCACGTATTTTTTCGTAGAAAACTACCCCACTACTACATTTAATTTCCAGATTTAATAAATCATAAGCATAGCATATTGTCTAGGCATTTACATCGCAGCCTTCGCTTTGGCCATTCCGCTGCATTTAAGCGCCATCTGAAGGCCAATGCCATTGGCAAAGGCGCTGCCATTAATATTATGCACAATGCCCCGAACCTAACCCAACCCAACTCGAGTGTCATACACCGTGTTCCATGTCCGTGTCCAAAGTTGCGGCAACTGTACAGCGCGCATAGTGTCAGCGAAATGCAATGCATTTAAATATTTCATTATATTTACGAGTGTATTCTCCCAGGGCTAGCCAGGGACAACTGTGTGACCACGAGGGACGAAGATGGCCAGCTGGAAGTCGTGGGTGTGCTGCTGACACTGAAAAGTGGTCCGGCAGGCAAAGAGCAAGACCAGTTTTTTTTTGGTTTGTTCACGAAACAACTTTGGACACCTACTTGAAATAATTCTTTCTCTATCTTTCGTTGTCTTGCAAAAAAATGAATTTATTTGCATTTTCTCTTTTTTTTTTGTGTAGCTATCTGCTAACCACAACAACAACAACAGCAACAACAACAAACCCATCAAGTGTCCCCAACACCAATTGAATACAAAACTTTATTTTGACGCCTATTTATGGTGTCGTAACTAACTCAATGCACTAGAGTGGGTTACTTGGCTGGCTTGGCTCATCGTTTGTGCTATATACTCTACTCGCTACACGCGATAAATCATATTCGTACTCTAGATTTTTTGTGGTTAAAATCCATTTGAGTTACGAGGCGACTCTATTAACTGACAACTTGCTGAGAGTGAATTGTAGCGCCCATTGTAGGTCGACTAAGTCGAGCCAAAATGGCTCTTCAATTGCTCGTTGCACATTTTGCATGCATCGTTGCATTTTATTTCAGTTTTGCCGCAGTTGCTGTTGCTGTTGTTGTTGTTGTTGTTGCAGTTGCTCTTGGCTTGGCTTGGCATGTGGCTAACCGGCGCGGCATGGCAACGCAGGCAGGACAAGGGCAGCGATCGATGGAGTGGCATTGCCAGGGGATTACGACTAAATGGGGACAACTGTGCAAGCAGCGGACTATCTGCCAAAGGCAACAACAACAACATCGACGAGGAGGAGAGCACCGCATGCTGCCTGTTTAGGATAATGACCCTGACTGTGTGTGTGTGTGTGTGTAGCTGTTCTGATTGTTGTTGTTGTCTGTGTCGTTGGCTGCTGCCAAAAGTGTTATAAGTGTGCTTGGAGTCAATTTTTGCATATCCACAAAACGTACATGAGTCGAAAAGAGAGATAAAGAGAGAGACAGTGAGAAACACTGGCGAGGGAGCTCAAGAAAACAAAAGTGAAAAATGATTTTGGTATTCAATTTTTGTATCATTTATTTATTGCTTTGCGAATAACTCGAAGGCATGTGAATCTCTATAAAAGTGCACCTTAAGCTTATGCTTATGGGTGTGCCATTGCATTATTATAATAAATTCATCTTGAAATTGCGATGCTTTTTCAAATTATATTTATTATAGAAAGTGACACTTTGCAGCACTTTCTATAGCATAGGAAATCTGTATTTTTTGACATTCCTTGCTTTGATAAATGTATTGAAATATTTGCGAATTTACCACCTCTCCAATTTACATTATTTTGTAAAATATTTATAATTTTGCTGTAGCTATTGCACTTCTCAATTTCGTTTGTTTTGACAAAGCGATTTGCTTGGTATTTTTTTGGGCTCGTTGCCAGAAAAACAACGGGTTTTCACCATCCAAATATATAAGCCATATAAAATGTTTTGTATACCCCTTAAACAATCTTTTCATAGGGTATATGCAAACTAATAAACGTATTAATTCAATGTATTAACTAGTCGATAATTTTAGAGTATTGCACATTCACTTGCTTATTTGTATTAATAAAGTTTCTATTATTTTTTCATATTTCATGACTTCTTTGTTTAGCACTTAATTTAGTCAGATCCACAGGTGTTTCTATTTTTAGATCATTTTCGACAGTTTTTAATTTATTTTTATAAATAATATTTGCATTTGAAAGCAAATTGTTTGTTTATTTCCTTTAGAATATATCTTAATTTATATATAATTTATATAGCTGCAAATAAAACAATAGAAAAAAACCATATATCATGCATAAATTCTGCTAAACAAACAGAAACTGAAAGCACTGAGATAAATAGACAATTCCAAATGTGAATGTGAAAACACATCCACACACACACACAACACACACGCATTCATACTCATAAGTACACTCACATCAATATTGTTTATTTGTTTGTGTATTTACTGAAACGTGATTTGCAAAAACGTGACACGAATGATAAATTCGCATACGAGTATTTTGGGAATACTCTCAACTCGTGCAAATGTGTGGGTATATTTCATGTGTGTTTATTTTTATTCGGTTGTTGCTGTTTCTATGTAAATCGAGTGATGTTGTTGGTGTTGTTGTTGTTGTTGCGGTTATCGTTCACTCCGATAAATAAATATTTAATTTATGTGCATTTTGGATATGAGCAGAGGAAGCGCACAAACTGAAACTGAAAACTTCAAGAATTGTTGCTCTCTATGAATTGAGTACTTGTAATCGTTTTTTGTATCTAAAGGATGCTCACAGCCTAAAGCATTTAACGAGTCTTCAAGCACATCTGACGGCAATTAAAATGTGATTAACGAATATTAAGCATTAAAATGCTAAACGTGTGCCAGGTACTCACTCAATCTGTATGAAATGAGTGCCGCATTCAATGAGGAAGACTTATATAATCATATGCCGCATTTTAATTAGCTGTTCATTCTTGTGATTGCTTTTAGCTATATTTTATGTCAATATTATCTTTAACTGACAAACTTATATGTGTTCGTATTAGTTGCTGAGTCATTAAAATTAATTGAAATAAAAAATAATTCTCTTTACATTCACTTCTGTTGCATTTGTGGAACTTCTGCGAAGTATAGAGTATAGACTCTAAAAAAGCAAGTTTCTAAATTCAAATATGAAAAATTCCGTTTAAAAAAAAAATCTCTTTTGAATCACATTATTATAACTAAGAACTTTAATCTGAAAAATATCAAATTTTTAAAATAAGACACAAATACTAGACTTAAGGTAACAAAATTTTCGAATCCATTGATATTTCTTTAAAGTTTTTCATTCTCAACTCAGTTCGTTGAGTTATCGTTTGTTTTTCATTGTAGTCTGTAAGAAGAGGTCCTGAGTTGCAATTCCATAAGTATTTCGTAGAGTATTCATTTCTACTTCACTTATTAATAAGAACTATTAATATCAAATGTTCTAAAATCAAGATGAGATTTGAAACTTCATGATTTACATTTTCTTGACGCGCTTTAAAGAAAAAGAATAAGAGCAAATCATGATATTAGAATATTTGTTTTTCAGTGTACATATTCATTACCGTTGCATTTGTCGTACTTCAGTAGCACACTCTAAATAAAGTGTAACCATTTCCGAACTATATCTTAACTTTTTTAATGTATTCGAGTAACTTTTGCCGCTTGCCATCTAGTGCACAGCAATTTAAATTACTGTTAACAAAGCTGCAAAACTGCAGTGTTGCCAACAACGGAACTTTTATTGTTATTATTAAACCACCAAAGTGGGGTTTTTCAAAAAGTTTTCATTTTGCCATTCGAGTGAATTTGATGCGTTTTTATGCGCTTCGTTGGCTTTAATGCATTTCGTTGAACTCTATGCAGGAACAAAAAAAGTAAACAAAACCAACAATACAATTACCACAAAAGACAGAGAGGAATTTATTTTGGTTTTTTTTTTTGTTTGGTTTGTAGAGAAATTACAGGTGTAACAGGTAGCACGGAAATATGCACTGATTACGGATTTAATTTATGCAGCGCATACCTGTTACGTCAATAGTAGATGAAATGCCAAATGGAATAACGATTGTTGTACGAACAAAATTATAACAATCAGTGGAGCAATAGCAAAGAGTGGCCATAAACAATTAGACATGTTGCAAGCAGCGAAGAACCTACATATAACTGAATTATGCCGCGATTCAATTAGAATTGCGCCATTTGGTTGCCATCGCACTCTCAGCTGCTTCCGAGTGCTTCGCCTCATTCCATGTTGTTGCAACACACGCATTTCAATTTGCTAAACGACGCTCGTTCTCAAAGTGTTGCCAAGTGCACAGAGAGCGAGAGGGCGAAACTTTTGCTCTGTTATACAGCACGAAATGCAACACATCCACATCCACATCAACATATATATATTTCTCTTTATGTGTGTGTGTGGGGGTACTTGTAAATGTCGCCAAGCTGTGCTGCCAGTTGTTCCCAATGACTGCCACTGTCAGCATCCGCAGAGTTAGTCTCATGCCTGCCCACTGCATGCTGTTGCCACATCCATCCTTCCTTGTTCCTCCCTTCACGCACCACTTGCAACTCAGTCTCTATATTAGCACATATCAGGCTGTTGCCTGCTGTCAAATGCAGCCAGCTGCAGAAAGCCTTCGAACGTAGCACAAATTACCGAAATGAACTTACTTCGCAAAGCTGATACGTTACTTTAGGCATTGGTACTATAATGTTTATATTGAATACTAGCAATACGTTGGTATTATACTATACTACACAGATAAAAAAAATTACGTTCTAAAATCAAGAATTCCAGATTGAGAAATTCTTGAAAGAAGAATATAAACATATTCTCAAATATTAAAAAATATGAATCTTAAACACTACTACCCGACTAAAGATAGTAGAATATAAATGATTGGTTTTTTACTGTTTTAGCAATTTAATTCTAGAAAAGACTTAGATTTAGATCTTTATGTAAGATTTTTCCATCTAATAAAATATGTGCTAAGCAATATGCATTTTATAAGAACATATTCATATTTCAAGAATAGCTGATCAGATATAATAATAATTGTTGTACAATATTTATTTGGACTTAAGGATTTAATTCAATTTTGTTATCTTATCCTCAAGATTTAAGAATTTATTATTTATATGAGAATGCCTTATTTTTTATGTGGTGGTGCAATATAGTGAATATAAATAGCATTGTTTGCATTGATTATAAGTATTTATACTGTTATTCATGCTGCGTAAAAAATAAATTTTTCTTTTTCATTGTTCCTGAAGGTCAAATATAGGCACTTATTGCACCACAATGGCAAATGCGAGAAGATTAAATTATTAAGACATGTGAATATATTTTTTTTTTTTGCAGATATACTTAAGAAAGCTTAAAAAGTTTTGTGTGATGAGTCAAATGCACAAGGAATTTGTCATTTCTATATAAGTATTATTTCTTTGTTAATACAATAAATGTAAAATTATCAGCTCTGCTTTCACAGTGGTTTATTATTAACATGAGTAGTCGTCTGAATTAATTTTATATCGTTTTCAATGACTTTTGTTTTCGTTTATTGTGTTTTGTTTAGAGTGCATATGCTGAGAAATGTTTTGTCAGCTGCTTCTTTATTTTTCTTATGATAGGCAGCAGGGAAATTGTAAGAGTATAAACTCCACTAAAAGACTGTTTTATGATTCACTCTTCGTCTCTCTTTCACTATCTTTAGGTTTCTTACCACTCGCTTTATGCTTTATCTGTGTTTTGACTGCACCAAGTGCCTGGCACCTTGTCCGTCGGTGACTGATATTCCTCTTGTTTGCATATTGCAACATCTGTGCAAGCGAAACCAATTTAAAACATACGCCACCACATGCTTACTCACTCACACCCACATATACCCGATGTGACCTATGAAACTCACACACATACAACACCACAACACACACACACATGTTACTAAAAATATCAAGCCAAACATTTTTCTTCTGTCTCTTCCCGTTTCGTCTCATTTCTCATTTCTCGCATTTCTTTTCCTTTGACATATTTTTTTGAATTGCATTCGACTTGAACTTCAGTTTGCTGCGAAGTGATGTTGGAATTTGCTTTTAAAGCAAATATTTTAACGACTTTAATTCCTTAATTGCAGAATTAATTGTCTTTGATCTGGTTGACAATTCACCCCTCAGCAATCAAGAGAAAAATGCTGCTAATTAGCAAGCGAAATTCTTCCAATTTGTCAATTATGAAATATCTGTCGCTTAAGCAACTATGCGTGATTAATATTTAAACAACTTTAAAATATTTAAGAATTGTTTGCTCATTAATTTCTTTCACTTTTATGATAGAGTCTACATACGTATGTGGAAATTCATTTTAATATTTCAGACAATCTCTCAGACTTTGTTGACTTCCTTCCGCCCCTTTTTTGACTCTACCCCGACCCGACCCGACTAGCGACTACGACTACGACCCACTACTGATTGTGTCTCTACATAACAATTTCCGTGACCTACATGGGATGTGAAAACAGAAAATAAACTGCAGCAAGCAGTAAAGTTCTTTTAAATAATGCATACAGGAAATATGGCTGGAATGAAGCTCTTCGGTTTTTGTTTGTTTTTATTTTGACAGAAATTGAAAAACGCTCCGCTTGAGCAAAAGGCCAAATGAAAAGTTTAAATGAAGTTGTTGAAACTTCCTCTTAAGTTTTCCGCAAGTGCGGAAACACAAACCGCAGTCGACCACCCAACACAATACCCAAAACACTCGCTTGAGTGCTCCAGTTTGATTACGAGTCTTTCATAAATCATTTTACAAATTATAGACAATCTATGACTTATGGAGCAACTTGAAAAGTTCAAAGACTAGTATATGGCAAGTGAACTCGATTAGTCATTTGAATTTGCCAAGAGATTCTCGAGTCTCGAAGTCGAATCAAAATAAAGCAGCTGGCCTCATCTATTAATAGGAATGAAACTCTTCTTACAATTGCACTTTCGACTGGGGGCGTAAATTGAGTTTCTAATTACTGACAACTGCTGCAAAAGATTCAAATTGCGTGATGGCCATTAAAAGTATTCCCTCTCTCTCAATGTAGTACTTTTACTTTCGCCTCAGCTCCAATTGTCCAATTGCCAACTGGGGGACTGAGGGCTGCTCAGCAAAGTAGGGATACCAGCAAGCCAGCCAGCAATTGCTTGGCTCTTTGCCAATTGGACGACTGCTGCTTTTTATTTGGCAAATGCATTTTAATGTCACTTTACTGCAAATTCTCATCGCAGCCATTCATCACGTCCTCTCAGTTTCCCCTCTCTCTCTTTTTCTCATCTCTCATGGAGACCATTTCTATGTCATCATTGGCATTGTTTAAGTAGCTGCCGTAAATGGCACACAAAATGTTTTTATCGAATGGGAAATTTCAATTGCAGTTGTTGCTATGCAGCACACTTTACGTCAAGGACACAAAATTTCTAGCTTAGGATGCTTTTCAAGGACACAGTAACTGCAATAGGCATATAAATTACTATTGAAGTTTACATCACAAAAGAATAAAATAAAATCCTAGAAAATTGATTGTCTTTCAATTCTTTTGACATTTAATATAGAGAAACTTTTTGAAATTGTATACTTTTGAATTCTCATTACGAATAAATAGCTACATTCTCATATTGAAATACTAAACTTGGTATTTCGTCATACAAATCATACTAATTTACTTCCAGACTATTTGCCATAAATTTATTGTAGCTCGTAAAATTCTGTTCATAATGCCAGATGAAAATAAAGCTGTGACTCAGAATTGAATCATTGTCCGAAGACTATATAGAAAATCATCTTAGCCGTTTAGTTAGGCATCTTTGTTGTCTGCCGCATAAAAATCACTTGCTTGGATATTTTAGCTAATAAATTAGTTATATCTGCCACACCTACTCAATGTCAGAAATGCACTTGAATTGCGACGACCAAAATTGGTCTGCAAGCAAGAGGAGAAACTGTGAAAACTGTCTGCCTTAATGCGGTACACAAATATTTATAGAACGTGTTTGACCTCGCATTGATGATGAAGCCCCAGTTGAAGATGTCTTTGTTGTCTTCCCTGGCTTTCAGCTAATAAAAAGAAAACAGTTAGTGGACAAACTGTTGGGGGAAAACTTCTTGAGAAATCAAAATGTAAAACAATAAAAACTACAATTGATTATTATAATAAATTTCTTGTTCACAGTAGCAGACAAATCCATAACAATATAAAAGAAAATATTAACACGCTGGCCACATGGCGACAACCAACTCAGGGAAAATCACGTTCCCAATAGTCACGTTTAGCATCGGCGACAACAAACACAATAATACAATAATAACACAGCAACTGCAACACACATTTCACTTATGTTTGTATCTGGTTGCAGCTACCCTGGCGATAGATATGAAGAGTGTGGTTGAGACAGACGCAAAAGAATTTTTACCAGTAAATATGTTAAGGAATTGAATTCCATCATAATTAAAGATAAGTAAAAGTGAAGGAATATAATTGCTTAAATCAACAACAACATTCTAAAAACATTCCGATTTACACATTCTATATCTTGAAGTAAATAAGAAATTATATTTTTTGCTTTTGCATTTAATTTTTATGTACATTAAACATTAATTAAACAGAATTTGTTATAAATTGTTTGTATCTGAAGAGACTAATACAGAAACCGAAGCAATGTGCTAAGATTGAAAATGCAATTTCAATAAACGTTTTTTATTAATGATCGATATATTCTTAAATTTTCGAATTTCGTTCTCTCCTCTGCACAGAAAATAAATACGACGAGTCAAGCTCAAAATCATTAATAAGATACTTCTTTTAATTACAAAAAAAAAAAAATCAAAAGAAATAAATATAATTATATTAATTTAAATTAAAACATAAAAACAATTTTAAATTGAATAATGCCGTATATTAATTAACAAAAGTATTTCATAATATTATTAACATGTTAATATGTTACACAGGGTATACCAAAGTCAAGCACTTAAGTAGAATAGATACCTGAGAATTATTTTTCACAATGAAATTATATTTTCAATAACTTTTATTTTCGATCGCATTATTATTAAGTCTTTACCTAGGGTATGTCGTAGTCGAGCAGTAAAGCGACACTGCTTTTTCTATTCTCTTTTGCGCGTGCTTTGCAGTTGCAGAACAGGGGCAATACAGGGGCTGGGGCTGGGGATGGGATTGAGGATGGGGTTGGGACTGTTTCTATCGCTTGAGTTGGGTTGGGGTCCGGTCTGCGTAAATGGTACAACATGTGTAAGCTAGCGCTGAAACGACGTCATAAATCTTCAAACACCTTCTGTTTGTGCGCCATCCACCCACAAGCACAACCCGTTTGGCAGTCGGAAGCGACAAAGTTGCTTGGACCGCCACCAGTTTGGTTCGCTTGGTTGCGCTGCGATTGCTGTTGGAGACCAACCAAGCCCCAACCCAACCACACCACATCCCCCAAACTGTGCTCAGGCCTATTCCACAGTCGCAGTCACCTTTATTGGCCACTCGAGCGTCGGCATTGTTAAAAACGTGATTTCCGCTATTTGCTTCTTGTAATTGTTTACGTCTATTGGATGGGGGAGATTGTGGTGGGTGAGGGGGAAGGGGAAGGGGGAGGAGAATTGCTGTCCGTTTAGCTTTTAGTGTTGTTGTAGTTGTTTTAGCTTCGATTTGGCTTCTGGCTTATAAAAAGACGTCATGTGCAGACACTGAAAAAAGTGCACAGCAAATGCTTCGCCCTGACATCTGACATCTGTCTTTTAAATTTAGCAGCAATGCCGCGAAAACAGATCGGTGACGGGAGGTAAAAAGAACATTGACAGTTGCGTAGATGAGAAATATTTGAAAGCCTGAAGGCAGCACGTTTGGTAAGCTGTTCAAAAGATTGCAGCTGCAGGTGAAAAACTTTTAGAATATCGTTAACAGGACAGATGGCAGGCAAGTGTGAAATAGCGACTGCTGAGCAGCTTAAAAATTAAATCATTGCATATCAATTTGTTTTCTCTGTGTGACTATTTCCTTGACCTAATTTGAAATATACTTTGAGGCATCGATTTTTGCCTTAAGTGTCTAAGAGTTATAAGCAGAGAAAAGATTCAGATCTACAAGCAAGAATCAGAAACTTGAGCTCAAGAAGTTTTCAATTTAAAATATAATAATTCTGAAACAAGAATTAAGCCTTTCTTAAAACAAAATTTCGAACTTAATCCATTTTAAGATTAAGAAGATTCATATTTGAAGTATAACTTCTACAGACATTTTTTAAGGCACAGAGAGTAGAAATAACGCTCTGAGAACAAAAATCACAATCTTGAGATTGAGAATTTTTTGATTGAATTTCAACAAAAGCCAATCTAGAATTATGGTGGTTATGGATCTTGACTTAGTATTCTCCAAGATTTTCTTTCTAGATTTTAATACGTTCTTTTTGGGTATGAAATCGGTGAACAACTCGAACTTTAACTTTTTAAGTAGTGAATTATAATATAAGATTTTTTGAGTAAACAGAAAAATTTTAAAATCATTTCCAAATTTTATTCAAGCTTTACTATTTTGTCGGATATAAAATATTCGCAATTTCATCGAAATTACAGCTCTTTGGCTATGTCAATTCCACTGTGCTTAACGAACCGAAGCTCACACGAGCACTCAGACTTAAACTACTAACTGCAAATGGTTCTCTGACAATGTGTGTGTGTGTCTTGGCATTTGGGAGTACAGCACATGCCATAAGGCTTCCTCCCTTTTGGCACGCCTTTAGTAATGTGGCTAGGAGGAGCGCGTTGTCAGCTATTGATTTTCAAATAGCAACAATGGCAAACATTTTTCCTGAACTACTGACGACTTGTACGTTTGCCTATTGTAGTTGTTGTCAAGTCTGTGCGCTTTGTCAAAGTCAAAAGACTGTTGACATTTGACTAAGTTTCAGACCAGGAAGATGTGCGCATAAGTAAATGCCAGAAATCAGTGCTTTGAGTAACAAAAAAACTAAAAAGTAAAATTCCATCATAGAAACGAAAGCAACAATGCCAAAAAAAGTTTATTTTACTAGTTATTCGATTTGATTGAGTTATTCAATTAATCGTACCACCTTTAAGACATGATAATAATATGATGAAAGAGTTAGGAAAGTGTAAATTAGTTTTACATTCCAATTTCTTAAACTACACACATATTAACATGCTTTACATTTATTTTCTATGCTTCATGTACAAAGTAATATGTGGGAAATGCTTTGGCAGTTTTCAGCGCAATTCTTCATTTGTTCATTGCAAAAAGCATGTAATAAAAACTGACCTCAATTTGCTTATGAACCGAAGCATAAGAGCATAGATTCCACTTCAGCTTTATTTTCATTTTCGTTTTCGTTTTCAATTTTAGATTGGGTTAAGGTTGCTGACCCACAAGCACTGCCTTCAACTCCCAGTCTCTTGGTCTCAGTTCGAATCACAGATTCAGTTGTCGTCGTTGATGTGGGCCAAACAATGATGCCTCTTTTTCACTCTTTACGTTATCTTTTCGATTCAGTCTCGAGACTCTTTGTGTGATGCATCTGATTTTTTCTATTGTTGTGTGTTTTGCTGTGTCGAAATCCAGTGTGTTGCATTTGAAGTTGTGTAATCTCAACTTAGTACCGAGTTATGATTGAAATTGTGCCATAATTGTAGTTATAAATCGTTGAACAATGCATTCAATAACAGTCATCAAGTAGACAGATTACCTCAGAGTTTGCTAATCTCCATTATAGTATCTGACAGTATGACAGTTGACTGAACTATTTAATACAAATGAATGAATAATTTGATTAAAGTTTTTTTTATTGATACTTTTTTATAGCAATTACATTTGAACTTCAGGCACGACAATCGTTTGTAGCTATTGTCATGTACGTTTCGTATTTACTTTTCATTTATTATTTATTTGCTGAGGGGATTTCCTGGTATCTTCATGAATATCGAAGCCCCACCCAAGCACTCGACAACCCAAAAGTGACACAAAATACAGCACACGTGGATTGCCACGCGCTTTTGTCGTCTCTACCCGCCCTTAGAACCTATTCCCTACACTCTTTGAGCCGCCCACTCTTGTACTTAGCAGGAAGCTCCATTTAAAACCAAACATATGCTAGTATATTGACTGCTAAAGAGCATGTTACTTTTGGCCGGAAACACTGACTAAAAGAATGTACTTTTGTACATTCTGATTGACAGCTTGATAGATTGACTGGCTGAGTATAAAAATACTTAAAAACTTTCACAGAAGTGTGTAAAAGTAACACGGAAAACTTTCTGGCAATGGAACTCTTAAAGTTATATTTACTTCTCAATAGATATCGAGGGCAATTCAGTTTCTCATTAATATAAAAAAGGAATAGAAAAGATTACTTTTCGACCAATTTATTCATTTTATATGACAGCTTCATAACGGTTTTGCCTTAATTTAATCATGGCTAAAACAGCGTCATTTATCATTAGCAGCGACCTTAATTTTGCATCTGGCGAGCAATTGATATAGCACTTTTAATTAGCCACAGGTCAGAACCGCTGACATTATTAGTATGATATATGACCTAACACGTTTCCATGCCAAAAACTTTCCAAACAAAAGCCATAAAAGTCAGCTCTGACACTTACCACAATTTTCGATTGCCTCCAGCTGCGTCAATCTGCAAATGAATAAATTACAAATAAGTCAATAAACGAATACCAATTTAAATATGTCATATGCAAAAGTAATATCAAATACACTGTGCTAATTGTTCATTTACGAAAGCAATCTAAATGTACTATGTAATTTAATTATTACGTATACGCAGTGTTGTGCCCATTCAACCTTGACTTGTGCGCCTATTTAGCTAGTAAATTGACCAAGCAATTCATTTGCATTATTGTAGCTGATTGTTGTGTTTTAAAATTTGAAATACAGGTAAGAATTACCAAATTATACATTATGCTGTTACATTTGAGTTGGTTTTGCAAATAATTATAGCAAACATATTTTGCTTAGGGTCTTTTACGTAGATTGTTGTTTAGAGAGTAAATGAACAAATTAATCTCATACTTATATCCGTTAGCCATAGAGTAGACGGGTATATAAAATTATATCTACAGCTAAATAGATATAATCGTTTCCGTTTGTCTGCCTTTGAAGATATTCCCAAGATAATTATACATATAAGTCTGCTGATTCTTTAAGTTAAACATTTGGTATATTTTGTGCTTAATAGTATATCGTTATAACAAATACACATTTTGGTATGAAATTCTTGGTATATTTTGTACTTAACGGAATATCCTTATACCAAATACATATTACTGCATATTTTGAGCAAAGTATATATTCAAACAAAAATATATATTATCGTATTTTTTAGAATTTTTAGTTAAATTGAATACTTTGTATTTGTTGTACTAATGATATACCAAATACACCTTTCGGTATAATTTAGCATTCTTTGGTACATTATTATTAGATATATTTGAAAAAAAAAGAGTACCCCTTATCTCTGTGTTGATTTTATTGATGACGGGAAGCTGGCATTTCTGATATAAGCACACTTGACTCTAGCTTTCTTAATTGCTTTGATTTTGCCAGCTCATATTTTTCCAAGAATACCGTGCGATTTCGCTGTAATAATTTAAAAAATAAAGTCAAATTTGAGAGCCTATTAATACATTTACTTCCGGTTTGCCTTTAGGGAAATCAAATCAAGATTATATCTGAAGCAATCTAATTAAGTTAGCATTGAATAGATTTTATAAAATCATAATAATTAAGAGGCCATTAAATTTGAGGCTAATAAAGACCTTTGCGCTGCTGATCTTGAGGTAATATTTGCAAAACAAAATAAACTTTGCTGCGAATATTCATGTGAAAACAGATGTGAATAGGTTTCTCGACTATTTATATGCGATTTAACCATATCAATTAACACTTGACTGATTAATAGCATAGCTTTTTTACACTCCACTCCCCTCGCACGTTTCCCTCGTTGATTTGTGGTCATGTGCCGCGAAAACGTGCCACAATTAACAAACAAACAGCAACAACAACAACGAAAATAGGGAGAGGAATATAAGACATTTGCTAATTTAAGTACAAAGACATTAATACAGACATTAGAAGCGAGTCGAGGCGAGGCGAGAAATGCGCGTCAAAATGTTTAGCACTTGGTAATTAGTGGGCAATTCTCTTTGTGTATGCCCATAACCACCAGCCAAAGCCCCATCCCCCCACCCACAATCAACCCCCTCCCTAATGCCATGTATTCCTTCTCCATCTACTGTGAGATAGCCATGGCAACAAACTGCTGCTGCTATTGTTGTTCAATTGCGTGCTGAGATTGTTAAACAATATTGATTTTCATAGAATGACGAGGTATTTAATCATCGACAGAAACCTCCCTAACGTCATTTATACCTCCCTGCCTCCCACCTCACCTCACCTCACCCTGCTCAACATCATTTTACATTCCCGTAAATCGCATTCGGAATCCAATTAGTGAGACGCTGTGTACACTTTATTTAATTTATCGATATTCATTTGGTATTGAATTCGAATTCTATGCATATTTCGCAACGCTCAAATTACTGCTGCGTTGTTGCTTCCATGATTTTACAATTATTAGCAGCATAATTAATTCTACAACATTTTTACAAGCATTAGCAAAAAGCATTTCACACATTTCCCCATAGTGCGTCCATCAAACTGTCAATCTGTGCTCTAATCGTCTATGCAAATCAACATTCGCTTTTGTTCAGTTTGCTATTTTTTATACTCGAAAACTCGAATGTGTTTGTTATTTGCAAGGCTGCTGTGCTACACAACATTTATCTTAGCTATCTGCTTGCTGCACTCGGAGTGAACTGGTTGAAAGAGTCTGCTACAAATGCTTCCTTGTCTCTCACTTTTGTATCTTGTATCCATAAATTTGTTTGTCAATGTCTTATTTACGGCGAAGCGAATCATGTGATAAAGTTGAGCCATAAATAAATATTAAATTCGTTTTTGTTTTAGTTTCAGTTATGTTAGAATCGCATAATTAAAATAGCTTTGTTTATTTTCATAATTCTCATTAAATGCTAATCAAATATTTACTCAACGAGCTGTCAAGTTATCTCTGTGGCCTACACAGACGAAACTTATTTGGGGTAGTATCATTATCTATTCATTGGACTTTCACTTTTGCATCACATATTGCAGTCAATATTCGATAAAAGAGCAGACACAAATACCTGTCATAAAATCAGATAAGTGGAAGTAAAACGAACTAGTATCCATAAACATGTTCGTACTCATATTTCCAAATGATGCAATAGAAACAACATCTATTTATCGTGATTAGTTGTTCGGGTTTCGCGTTGCAAGCAAACCATGATATTCTCAGCGATGGAGAACATCGAGTATAGAGCAATTGTTATTCGCGTGCATTTCATTATTGCGTAAATTGTTTTGATTGAATACGGCGAGATAATTTCAAATATTACATCTAGGGCAATGGAAATACGTTAGTTGAATGCCTAATGAATTAAAGATGGTATATGGGAAATCCATATAGGAGAAACTGCATAGAAATAGAACGAAGGAATAGTATGGAATGCATCAATCAGTCTGCATTTATAGTAGATGCTATTTACTTTTGGAACTTCTCTCCATTTCTGATGACACCTTCCATTAGCTAGCTTTTAATAATTTTCAAATTCTATTCCTCTTCCGATATAAAACATAAGCTCCAACACAAAGCAAGTTGAGTGTTTTTACTTAGAAATTACCGGAATTGTTTTGGATATCGCGGCTCAAGTGCTGCACTCGTGGGAAACATCTGATGGGGAGGATGCACTCATTTGCCAGCCACTTAAAGCTTTTCTGGTTTAGAATCGTGTTTGGCGTTGGAGACGGAGATGGGGATGTGTTGTAGTTGTATTTGTAGTTGTGGGAGTGTCCACAATAAATTTGTTCACACAATCAATACTAATTAACCTCCTTGGCGCGCACTTAATTATAACGCTGACGGGCAAAGAGCAAATAAAATAAATATTTTTCTTAAGCTCGGTGAGACGGCGACCCTTGGCGGCATTAAAAGCAGTCAGTCGTCTGCAGCATCTTGTCTCCTCTTTTCCCTTTCCCCTTTCCCCGCCCTTGCCCTTTCCCCTTTCCTCGTTTTGCACTATATAGAAACGCGCCTACGTACGCTGATCATTTTCCACTTCAACACGCAGCTGGTTTGGAAAAACAATGAACAAAATTAAAGAAAACAACAAAACAATTCTTGGGAAAGAGGAGCGGAGGAGTCTCGAGTGCTTTCGTTTCGTTTCGTTTTGGGGAGGTCCCTGCTCTAAGACCCTACCCATTGCCCCCCTCCATAGTGTCTATCCCCCCAAATCTCCTTCCTCAGCCGCGTTTTCGTTCTTGCTATTGTCGCTTTAATTAACACTGCGTCGCGGAGTTCGTCTGATTACCATCGGGAGCTGACAACAGCGACAATGACTCACAGTCTGCTAGTTATTCTTGTAGTCGTAGTTGTCACTCTTATGGTTGTTGTAGTTGTAGGTTTTACTGTGCATGCAAATGCGTCTCCTGCAGCGAATGAAACCAACCCAAAGGCGAGTCCGTTGGTGGTTGATTCGTGGCAACTTTAGGATATCTGACGCACACTGAAGGCGTTTCTTTTCATTTTTTTTTTCATTCCAATTTTCCTGTTCATTGTTGTGACTCATTGCGAAAGGCGCCAGGTCTAAACATAGCATTGGCTGCACAATTTTCTAAGGAATTATCGTTTACACTTTTTAAATAGATACTTTTATGCATATTACCTGTTGCCATATGGAAATTCTTTGGGCAAAAAGAAATAAACTTTGCTGTTCGAAGAACACTTTAAAAGTGTTTCTAGCTGGAATATTTTGTACTCGATTGTATATCGATATACCAATTACAGCTGTCATATTTTAGTATTTCTTATTTGGAATATTAATTTGGTATATTTTAAGAATAACACGTCAATGTTATGCTTGTATTGAAAATGTAGCTATAGCCTTCACACTTCTTTTTTTACCATTTACTTTTATTTATTGATTCTATTTTTTTCTTGCTTTAAAAGATGTACGAATTTATTTTCAGTGCTTTCCAAATTTATTATATAATTATTTACTCTGCATATATTTTGTTTTCATATGCTAACTTAAATCAAAAGCTTAAAGAGTTCCAGACAGACAGTTGCTTAAACACTAAATATTTGTATATACTTCTATTTGGTTTTGCTTATTAAATTACTTAAAATAATACAACTGGGCTCATTGACTGAGTTCATTTCTGAACTGTCTGTCAGTGCTCTAGTCTCTGTTTTCGCAATTACCAATGAAAAACCTTCTACCTAGACAATATTTGAATTGCTGTTATCAATGCGCAGTGTGTGTGATCAGAGTGTCAATACGATTGTTATCAGAGAGGTTGCTTAGCCATCTGAAAAGTTCGCTGAACATCGGCAAGAACATCGAATATCGAATAAATATCATTTCTACTTCTAACCGAATGAATAATAAATGTTAAATAATGTTGACTTTTTTGTTTACGAGTATATTTGCTGCAGTCTGAAAAATCCAACCAAGTACATATCAAAGTGGATTCAACTGTCTCTCAGAAAGCAAACAACAAGCAATTAAATCGGGCACAAAATCCCAGACTAAAAGCAACAACAACGTCACGAGTATACGATTTTTTCCATCACAAAAGTTGAATACCCTAACCGCGAAAAAGATGCTTTACAAATTTGATTAATATGATGATTACTTAGAAAAATGAAATTTAAAAGTGTAGGAAAATTTCGGTGTCTACAGTAATTAGTATATAAAGAATTTGATATATCGAGACAGATAGCACGAGAATGTGGTTGGGGAAAGAGCATTGTGAATATAATGTGTGCCGCATTGGCGCTTAAATTAATTAAAAGCTCAAGTGGCAAGTGATAGCGAGCGCTTCATCAGATATTCAGTACTCGAATGTGTGCACATGATATTTACTGATTGAAACCAGAGAAAACTTCACAGTGGCTGTGCGAGGGCAATGCCAACTGGTTTGAGCCAAGTCACTGAACGCGTGCTTCCCTCTCACTGGGTGGGGAGAGAGGAGGGGGAGTTCGTCAATAGACAAAGCTGCCAAAAATTAAATACATAACGTGCTGAGTCTGCAGAGTTCAGTGTTCACAGCTCAGTGTCGTTCTTGCCCTATCGTCATGGTCATAAGCACACGCACTTGTAGATACATTTCTGTAATTTGCCGTGTTGACGAATTGCTCGACATGCGTTGCTAATTTCTCTCTGTTTGTTTGTCGCGAATATATCTGGCTCCCATATCGCTTATATACGCATTAACGTACACACAGAGGAGGGAAAAGGGGGGTGTGTGGATGCTTATTGTGAGGAGAATCGCGTTATAGACGTCGTGGCTGGGTTGTTAACTCGACGCTGAAGGCGTTTGAACTTTTAACGGTTTCACATTTTTATTTTGTTGTTCTCGTCTAAAGTTCATTGTTAAATGACTTTTCCAGCTGCTCAGTATACGTATGTGTGCTGTGTGTGTGTGAGTGTCTCGTTGTGTGTGTTTTTTATTTCGTTCCTTTTATTTGCTTTGTTCTTGCTCTTGTTGTTATTCCAGGGTGCGGAAAGTGTTCGGTTTGATTTCAGTTTTGTTTTGTTAGTTTTTATGGTCTCTTTTCCCACATGCCACCCCACCCACCCAATTTACCCCTCCTCCTACTAGTGTTTAGTTGCTTGTAGTTGGGAAGGCAGCACAAAGCAACATAAAAATCGATTTGCTATGCGATTTAGTCGTGCCATTGGGTACTTGGGAATGCCATATGACTGATATTGTAGAGCACAGTTGGCAACTGATTGCGAATACCGAATAATGAATCTAGTATCTGCTCTTATTCACAATGTTCAATTGTGCCTTTAATAGTCATTTGGCAAATAGTTAATTGAAAGGTTTATGAACTGCGAACTTTACACATCAATTTTCCTTTCATTTTTAAAGACTTGAATTGAACTTAAGTAAACTATTCACTTTTCAAGGGATGAAATTAACAAAATTAATTGCTATAAGGAATACAAAAAGGTTTATCTAGTCGTATTAATGCGTTCTCCCAGTGTTCATTAAGCACTGTTTCCAAGTGCAAAACGTATTTACATGAATGTAAAATTTCACACTAACACAATGTTCCTAGCTTCAAGTTTACGTGTCTTAATGAAAACTTGAATGAAACGTTTAAATTAAATAAACAAACTGTTCTAGCTGGGTGTAGGCTGCTAAAAGATACCCTTTATCTATAGAAAAATGCCTTAATATTTATTTTTATCTACTTTGGCTCTGGTAACTAAAAATATCCTAAAAATTATAATATATACTTTTATTATCTGTTAATGTAATAAAGATAATTCCGACGATATGTTTTTTTAAGATAAATTGAAGAATTTTTAATAGTTGTACTTTTATCATTTCTCACTGTATTCTGAAACTTTCCAATTCTGAAAATTCTAATTCAATATAAAATGAAGGTCACATATGCATAGATTATTTTTAAAGAAAACAAATGTTTAAAAAGTTCGTGATATGTTTTTTGGATGTGTCTTTGAATTGTACTGATTTTACTTTTTTCGCAATTTAGAAAAATGTATTACAATAGAGTTGGATCTACTAATAATGTTCGAGAATTTAAGTGAAAATATATTGAAACGCCAATAGAAAGTAAACAACAAAAAACCACAATAAGTTAAAGGCACAAATATATTTATACAATAATTATACCTATTGAAGCGAAGTTTGAGATGTTTAAGGTATACAGGGAAATTACAAAAAAGTCACATAAAATTAGCACAACTGTAACACGTGCAAAATGTGCTGTTGACAATAATTTTTAGGGACTACGTGTGAACTATAGAGTGGACTCTGAGCCAGATTAGACAATGGCTGGCAGAGCACACTTCTAAATCAATAAGCATTCGATTTAATATCAGTGCACACTGCACATTCATTCATTTCGACATCAAATAGTAATAGGGGGGAGAAAGAGGGAGAGGGGATGCTTATACAATAAATCAAATCAAATTGATTTGCATGTTACATTGGCGTGGGTGATTTTAAAATTAAAATGCTTTGACTTTGTCGCCGTGTTGGAAATTTCATTGATTTGCCAATTGATGCTTCACTTTCTCTTCTCCCCACTCACTCACTCAGTCAGTCAGTCAGTCAGCTGGTGATCGATTCGATTTGATGCCATTCGATTCTTTTCTCCACTCGAAACAATTTTTACTTTCATTTGAAGCGCGGCGCTGTTGACTTAACTGTTATTTAATGAGTCGTCGCCGCTGCGTAATTATGCCATAAAATGCTTTCAAATTAACATAATTTACACTTCACGCTCTGCACACACAAAACACACACACACACACACTCATCCATATGGCTGAGTGAGTGTTGAGACATCAGTTAGTGGGTGTCTCCCTGCGAAAGTGAATCACTCACAAAGCGAGTATCTGACATATCTTATGTTTATTCGCATTCGATTTGTTTGGCTGCCTAAAAATAAATTGAGAAATTTTCATTTAACCCAATTCCCCGCTTTACTCAAGCGCTAAATTTAATTGCTTTAGTAATGCGACTGTAACTGTTATTGTTATTTTTATTGTTGCTGTAATTGTTACTATTGTAGCAAATGATTTGTTTCACCGTTAACTGCTAATAAGCTAGCATTTCTATAGATCTATGTAGACGCCCACCTGCCTGGTAATGAGCCATCATCATCATCATTATCATCAGCATTATAACGCGTCTACCTCAATTCTGTAACTGCCCAGTCTCATGGCATTCAGCAGTAAGCAGTAAGCAGTTGAAGCAGATAAATGGATGAAGTTCATGGAGAGAGAACTAACTCTCAGTGTGAGGAGGAAAGTAAATAGAGGAGAAAACTTGTGTGCGATTTGCAATTGGATTTCCAGGTGCCCGATAGCTGAGTACGTGGCTGGCAATAGCGAAATCTGCCCCCAAGACGTGCTTGGCACTCGAAAGGTATTAATCTTATAGATCTTTATGGGGGAGTCCATAAAAAACATTGCTTCAAAGAAGTTATTACCTCAGATCATTAAATCATTTCTAGCGGAACTTTTATTGGCAACTTGAACTTTTACAAAGGTTCAAGTCCTATGAACGGTAAATATTACGTGCTTAATTCCTCAAAGTTTATGCTAAAAATGCAATAATAAAATTATTCTAATAGCTATAAAAATTGAAGACTTACAAAAATTAAACAAGCAATGTGGTTAGAACTGAAGTATAAGTTCACGTTTTTTAAATAACCAATATTTTAATGAGTCCCTCTTTTATTTTATTCTTTTTCGTTAGATTGTTAGTCAGAGGGCTCCCAACCTGTGCTTAATAAATAGAGATACCAACTTCAACAAGCCATCGAATAAGTGCTTGAACTATCGATAAGTTTTATATATGAGCAACATATGAGCAATTCTCTGGCGAAATTATCGCGTACGACATAATCTAAATTGTGGAAAAAAAATATTTATACCAAAAATTTTCTAATTCTTAAAATGAATTAGTACGCAAGCAAAAAATATTTACGAACTTATAAATTCTATCGTTAAACAAAAACAGTTGCTAAAATTAATCTTAGCTCTTATAAAGCTTATAAAGCGTATATAGCTATTCTAAACCTATAAAAATAACTTTTACTTAGTTTTAAATTGTTTTCACTAAATGGAAGAACTACTCATATGCTAAACACATACTAGTAGCATACGATATTATTCAGTTAAAAGCAATACCAAAAGGTATACATTGTGATACATTCATATATATAGTATTGTTGGATATTACATTTACTGAGCCATATTATTTTACAAAAATGTTGTGGTGGTTATGAAATTTTCAGCATTGTGGCTTTATATCATGAGGGTTATTAAATTATAGGGGTAAATGAAAATAATTTTAAAAAGTTAAGTAAACCAATTTTCTATACGTTTGATAAGATTTGATGTTCCTTACTTTTACTTAAAAAGAGACCTATTGAATTTCACAGCAGAGTATTGAAAATTTCACTATTGCCAAGTGTCTAGCATGGTGATTCACAACTTGTAAAGTCAAGCAAGCAAAAGTCACTCTAGGTTAGTTTTATGTAGTCCAAAACTCAAAATGGAAATTAGTACTATAATAAAATTTCAATTGCAATCAAGTTGGATTGAACTTTGCAGTCTCCAAATGATCTTAAGAATTCATAGTTGATAATTCGACGGACACATGAATATGGATTACAGCCATTAATAAAAGAAATGAAATTAGATTAAGAAACATATAAAAGTATTACAATTCATTGTTCTAATTATGCGAATAAATAATTCAAAAGATAGCAAGAGAAAATGTAAACAGATTGAGTTTCATTTAAAAGAATAACAATTATTTCAAATCATTGTTGGTAATTAAGCGGATAAATAATTTAAACAGATTACAACTCTTAATAAGAGAAAATGTAATCAGATTGAGTTTCATTTAAAAGAATTGCAAATTTTCCGTCCAATAAATAATATTTCCTTCCGTTTCATGCGACCAGCGACAATTACGATTATATGTTAATAGATGGACGACACATAGCAATTGGCATTGACCAGTTTGGATTGGTTTAGTTTGCAGTCAGTCTCTCAGAGACTGACGTCAAGACGTCAACACTTCGCTGTGGTGAAAGGCGTAAAACAAGCACATGATCGTGGTCGGGTCTAGCGAGATGGTGTCGAGGGTTCCCCCTCCGGCTATTTATTGAACCAGCTGAAATTTAGCTAACCAGCTGACCAGTCGAGCTACTGCGCTAAGCGGGAAGTATGGGAATCCGGAGAGTGAGACTTCCTCATGGCAGTGCCAGGCGAAAACCTGAAAAGGCCGGCGAGCCACGACGACGTCATCGTCACGTTCTGGTTTATTAAGTATTGAATAATACGATTTGGTATGGCGCATACCCGTGTACCCCGAGTCGAGTCGCGTCGAGTCGACTTGACTACGAGTACGAATGCATATTAAGTGGGAAGCGTGTGGCACCTCTCTCCTCTTGCCTCTTGTTTACATTGGGGCGTCTCCGACATGAGAAAAACACAATGAGTTGGGTTGAAGCAAAACAACAATCAAGCTGCGTCTGGTTCATTCTAATAAAAATGTTAACGAATATTAATTGTTTATTACATTAAATCATTACAGTCCGCACCCTGTGGCTGTGCACTGTGGAGCTGTCGCCAAGTTCCGCTGCTCACTAATTAATAGTATTTCTTTAGAAACTTGTTGCACAATCATTGAACTTAAACTTTGTATTTCGATGCTTCGCTGTGTGTGAAACTGATAAGCTTATCACAATGGGTTTCTTCAACTGTCTAAGCATCTTTATTATACTCTATTTAAACATCTATCTCTGTATGTTTGTGTGTGTGTTAATCGCTAATTTGATTTTAATTGTTGCCCTTGCTGTGAACTCGGAACTTGGTTCTAGAAACTGGTAAACGAAAACTGGTTTCTTCTGCCACTTTTGAACCTGACCAAAGCGATGCGTTGCCCTTCATGGCAAAATGCTCTTAAGACCAATCAAATAATGTTACCTATTTGATTTATGATTTACTCAAAGTCATTGGACTTTATTTGTTGCTGTGGCATGCTTTTGGCATATTCATGAGCCAGCAGCTTTATATTTGTAATAGATTTTTACTTTTATGCCTGCCATACACGAATTACTTAAGGCGACTTTTTGGAAGGCCTTGAAGAGCAAAAGTGAAGAGTATAAGCAACTCTTACATTTATAGTTATTACTTAACTGTTTATGGACCCAATCCAATTACACAATCTATGTATATTAATTATTCAAGTGTGTAAAACTTGGTCATGTCATGACCTAACCCAATAATTTTGCTCAACTTTGGCATATAAAATGCAATTTGCAGATGCATAATATTTCATGCTTAACATGAAAATGCATTTATGCTCAGCAACGCAACCATTCTTAACCTCTGGCCACACGCACATTGAAAATCGTGCCGATGGCAATTAATACTATATAGTGTAGGAGAGTAAATATTCCTTCTCCAGCGAGTGCTTAATTTGTGTGCATGTGTCAGATGTAATGTGGAAAGCCTGAGGCACGAAAGTGCAAAGCAAAGCTTACTGCACAATGGATTTACACTCATACTTCCCTCACACGCACAGTCTCGCATATGAAATTACGTATACGTAACGTGGCGTACAGAGAGTGAGAGAGGGAGAGAGAGTCGGAGTCAGTAAGTTTCTCGCCTGGAACAGGGCTCTTGCGATAACACAAACATTTCAAGCGATTAAAAATTTAAAGCAGATTTGCCTGACAGACATAGACATTGACAGAGTTGAGAGAGCCACAGAGAGACAGAGAGATAGAGAGAAAGGAACATAGAGACAGCACTTGAACTCTTAACTTTGCAGCTTCTCGAGCTTTGCAACTTGGACACACATTGCATGCGCAACGGAGATAATATAAGGATTTAGACAGAACACCAACGCTAGAGACTAATTGACTTTTAAGGGCGTAATTACTGTGGAAGGAATGGAACAAAATATGCAAGCAATATAAGCAGTTATTTTGAAGGTAAGATGATCAGGCAATGATCATTGTTTCGATGTCTTGAAATAGATGAATCAAATTAATACACAATGAATATTAAAAAGTATTCATATTAAAAATCATATAGCATCAATTTTCTTTGTCAAATTTACCAAGAACAATATATAATAGAGCACTAATTACAATAAATATAAAAAGTTAAGATTTCAATCTTGAAGGAGTTTAAGTAATACTGATACAGGAAGAAGTTTAATGCAATTAGTATTCAAAGTAGATTTCTGTAAGATTTTAAACCTTGTTTTATTCAATATTCTGTGCAGTTCAACCGCAATTTACACCACTGTGACTATGACTAACTTGCATGTTATATGCGAAAATGTTGCGAGAAAATTATTTTGTACAGACTAAACATCAGGTATGTATAATGTGTATGAAGTTACGCCCTGATACAAACACACACACACACACAACCTCACTGTCCCCCTCCCCCCTCTCTTTCCCCTTTGCAATGTGTCAGTCCGTCTCTGCCTGGTCCAACTCTGTTGCCTCGCTGGCTGCTGCTGAAAAAACTGCTAAGCGTTGTCAAATATGAGAAAATAAAAGTGGAAAACTTGCTGCACCGGCTTTTGCATTTTGATAGTTGGACCCGCTGGTACAATTAGCGCACACTCTTTCTGTCTCTTTCTCTCAAGCCTTCTCTTTCACTCGCACTGTCTTTGGGATAATTTTGTAAAGCTTTGTTGCAAAACCGTGCAGCGTTTAAAGAGTCGCAGTTGATAAACAGCTGTTTGCATTACAGCCAGCTGCAGTTCAATGCACCTTCGATAAATAATAAAAATGTGAAGATACGATGAGTGCGGATAGTAAACAGAGCGTCATCATATTTGCTAGGGCTTACAGTGGCAATGCCGTGTAAAATTACAGATTAATTGTTTGAAAGTCTGGTGAAAACAAAAGGGATTCCATACTCAATGCCGTTCGCAATTCACAAAGACCGCGAGGCAATTGCTGATAGAGACAATGAAAATAACAATGCGGAAGTTTTTGTTTTCGTTTTTTTTTTTTTTTGTGTGTGTAGTAGTAGTTCATGGATTGCATTTTCACTTTTCCTCTTTGTGGCCAGCCGAGAGTTTTTCTTTCTTCAGCAGTGGAAACGCATATGGTGTTTCTCACTTCAATTTATTTTCATGCTTTCCCCTCTCAAATGCAGCAGCCTCTTTGGCCCACTGACCCGACCATTTGTTGATTTTCACTCTGAACGTTCTCGCTCGCTGTCTTTTATGGTCATAGATGATTAAGCCGAAGTTTGCCAAGAGACTAGAGCGAAGAGAAAAGAGCCAAGAGCGCGAGCAAACGCCTCACACAGTATGATAAACACATCCGCTCTAGATATTAGCCAAGAATATTATTTCAATGTGACCCACTTGTGTCCATTGAATGAAAAACTGAAGGAGCTACCACTTCAGATATGAACTCGACTCTAACAGCCACTTGTTAGTCTGCACCCCCATGAAAAGAGAAGCACAGTTCAAGAGAGGGAGACAAGAAAAAAAGAGAGAGAGAGAGAGAGAGCGAGGATGCTCTCAATAGACACTTGTAATACTCGTACTATGAATGACCCAATAAACTTGTCGCGCCTGCAGTTTGTTTAATTTAGTTTAGTCTGATAATGAATTTCAGGCACTTCACATAAATAAAATAAAATGAAATGAAATAAAATAGATATTTAGTTGAGGAAGTGACCGAATTACCAAACTCGTGTGCCAACAGCGATCTAAATATAATTCACTTTATAAATACTTATTTAGTATAAGATAGACGCTCTTTCGCATGTTTGTTCTATCTAAGCAATTTTATTCTTGATTGTGAATAAATAGAGTAAATTTAAAATTAAATTGAGTTAGAGTAGTTGGCACAAACTTGTGGCAGAGTGCTACGCAAATACAACCAAATGAATATACGAAAGAAATTCAAATTTAAAAGGAAATATTTTCCACGTACAGAAAAACAGAGTGAATGCTTAATATAAATAAATAATTTAAGAATCTATATAGCAAATAATAATAAACAGAATTAAATATTTGATCTATTAATGACTATAATTGGAATGTAAACAATATATAAAAACAAATAAGAAAACTACAGTCGAGTGTGTTCGACTGTGAGATACCCGCTAAATATACCAAAATTATATACTCGTATTGGATAGGGCTTAATTTTTGGTATATTTTTATTGTATTACATTCAAAATATACCATATAGTTCAAAACATACCAGATTTTCAGCCCAAAAAAAGTATTTCTTAAATAACTTCAAAAATTTGTATCTGATCGCAGCAAAATTGTCAGTAATCAAAAAGACTATTCTTTAATTACGCTTGTTATTCAATATATATAAAATTATATATATATAATACAATTGCGTTTGTAATATAAAATAAATACCAATAATCGCATTAAATGCAATGAGAAAAATTATGAACGTAAAATAATGAAAAAGGCGAGCAACTACCAAAAAAATCCCAAAGAATAAAATTCAAATAAAATTGAATAATAGTTTCTAAGTCTCTATAAAATAAATATTAATAATTGTACAAGAAATATAGCGAATGCAAAATATAGAATAGGCAAGCCACTATAATAAAAAACAAGACAAGGAATCTTTAATGGATAAAGTATTCGATCTACATCTTAATGAATACAGCGATTTCATAATGTGTTAACTAATCAGTAGTCAACCTGTTTTATTTTCCCCATATTTGTGTTGATGCTAATGCAGATGCATTGAGATCAAATGCAGTTGAGATTACAATGTTAATGAATAGAGTGCATTAAAGTAACTGACACGTAACAATTAATAGTTATAGATATTGTTATATATTGTCGCCACGTGTAGAGCATTTCTCTCAAAGAAAACTTTTAAATATGATACCCAGGATATTTGTACTTTCTCACTTGGTCGCTTTCACTTTTGCGCCAGTTTAAGTGGTTCAATGCTAAAGTTCAGTTTTCAACTCTGACTGCGACTGTGCCACGCCCACAGCCTCCCCCCAAAAGCATTCATACATACAGATATATATATGCAGATTAGCAGCGTTGGCAAAACGTTGAATGCAACGGTTGCAAGTTGAATGCTTTTTGTTGCACGGATTCAATGAAAAACTCACTTCTCATGTCAATTTTCATTTGGCTTTACCCAAAAAAAAAAAAAACACACTCACAAAAAACGAAGCAAAACCCGTTCAATTGCTGTTATTGCAATTGCTATTAGTAGGATTTATATAGGCTGAGAGGGGAGAGCGGGGTATGAGGAGCACTGCCGGGCCACAATGCAATCCTAAAGATACACACAAGCGACACAATTCGCTTGCTACAACGAAAAAGAAAAAAATTAGGACAACAATAACAATGGAACAGGAGAAGAGGTGACGAGGGGGAAAACTTGATATTTGAAGGAGAGAAAAATCTTGTGCGCCTGCGTCAGAGATTCTCAATTCGGGACTCTGGACTCGTTTTCTACACTTCTTGGCCAAAACTATCGCTCACAATTTTGTTGCTAGCTGGATTTTCCTTTCTGTTAATGGCAATGATTTCCCTACGAGATGCAGTGTGTAGGGGGGGATGCAAAGGGTATTTGGCGCCGGTTTGTATTAACTGCACTTGATAAACGCGATTTGCAAGTTGCGTCTTCTTAATTTGGCCGCCTTTGCCTTCTGCGATTCGTTTAATTAAAAGCCAAATCCCAATTGCCGTTGGCAACAACAACTCACTTTCACAGCGTAGTATTTTTCATTCTCTTGACTTTTTTTTTGTGTGAGATGAAAGCGAGGAGGTAACAGAAGGTGGAGGGGAGCCTTAGCCTTATGCTTGATGTTTGCCTCGTTTTGCGGCTGGTCGCGTGCGTTTTTATTGATTTTTCCCGCAGTGCGATGAAAGTGTTCTTTATTGTTGTGCAGCAGCAGCAGCAGCGGCAGCAAAGTAAAGACAAAAAGTGTGCGTGTTGTGTATTCATCAAGTTCCTGTTCCTATTCCTATACCTCTTTCAAACTTGCTAACTTTGTTACTTGTTATTAACAGAGGTTGTTAGTTGGCTATGTGATTTGCCTTATAATGTTAGAATGATTTCTAATTTACTTTCAACTAAAAACCATTCACGTAAATTGAAATGAATCCTCACTAAGTGATAGAGCAGAGAATTTTCAAATAAAAATAAAATGTTTAAATTAATTTGTCATAAATTTCTCAATCAAATCATTTCAATTAAATCAAAATCATTTCGCTGAGTGCACTTTGCAGTTAGTGAACCCCTCAAATGCCACTGACTTACTCGCTGTGCTCTTATCTCTTGTCTGAGACTCAAATTCAACCGGCAAACTTATCAGAATTATAACAAAACAAAGTACGCAAATCACATAATACGTAAATGGAATATTTGGCACATTTTTAACCGGCAAAATGAATGCACACACAATAAACTTAAACTCACCTTAAAAGCTGCCACTCGGGTGCAGGAAATTGAATTTCAAACTAAATTTGAATATCAATGTTGTACAATTGTTTTCGTTCTCAACTTAAGAAGTTGTTTTTTTTTTCTCGTGGTCGTTCTCGATGTTGTTGTTGTTGTTGTTGTGATTGTGGTTGTTGTTGTCGTCGCACCAACAGCTGTTTTGTGCCACTCTCAGAGATAAAACACACACACACACCGACACACACGAACACACACAGAGAGACTTCAGAGATGTGCACACTCACACAAGCGCGTTTGCCGAGCACAAAACATAAATAAACAACAAATATTTTTTTGGTATGATAAAAAACGTCGCGTATTTTCTTTGAGTATTTTTTCTGTATTATTTATTTCATATTATTTTTGTATTCAATTTTCAAAGATGTTTTTCTCCTTTTTTTTTAATTTTCGTGCTGCATTTTTTGCAATAAATTGGTTGAAGTTGTTTTTCAGTAGACACTGTTGTTGTTGTGCACACGCGCTTGGAATATTTATTTGTGTGTTTGAAAGTGCGCTGCGGAGCGACTACGACTACGACTATGAAGACGGATAGAGTATCTGTAAGATACTTTGTTGACAATTTGGCTTTAGTTGCTCCCTTGTTGCGGGTAACTCAACCAAACATCAGTGCGAATACTAATGAATATCTTTTTTAGCTATTCAATATTCATCACTCAAGAAACGACTTCGCGAATGTTAAAGCAACTGACTTGCTAAGCAGCAACAGCAACGGCAAAATGCACAGACAGACACGGGGCCAGATATAGATACGCAGCGTTGAAAGCAGCGGCAGCAGCGCCAACCGAATTGTTATCCAACTCGTTGCAGATACGAAAAGCAACTGATTCCACGGCTCACACAACACAAACTGAAAACACCGCCGGACACTCTCCGCCGAGCACACACGAAGAGCAAATCGCGAACTGCGAGCAACACAAACAGAGAACGTTAAACGCAGGCGCCTCACAGCGGCACTGAGAGAAGTACAGTGGAGACTGACTAACAACGCACGCAGACGTGTTTCATTCGAAATTTCTGCTAATGAAGTGTGTATTTTTTAAATGCTTTATTCCTTAATTTACAGAAAAGAGAGTAGCAGCAAGTAATCTTTTTTCTTCAGCCCTTTAACTGAATTGTGTAAATTTGTACGATCTAATTGGAAAATGATTATAAAAAAGTTCAATTATACACATTTTGTAAGTATTACATTCTAATTTTATAAAATGAAATCGATAAGTGAATGGGTTCTTAAGTTCTAAAGTAAACCAGTTAAACCAGGAATTTTATAACTTTCTTGATCAGTTAATGTATATTACATATATTTTAAGAAAATAACTCAAACGAATAAGTGGCTTAAAAAACAAAAAAAAAAATAAAAGAAAGGATTGAATAATGTATGAAATATATTTTTGTATAAAACAGAAGGCCCTTTGCTAAAGCGAAGCTTCAAATTAGTTTCGATTTTATTTTATTCTTAATTCTCAATTTTCTAATGTATTAATGATATAATAGTATTTTATTTCATAGTAAACTTTTTAACTCTACGATTTTATTACTATAATTTTAACGTAACTAAAATAATAATTCCCGTAATGTATTCTCAATATGCACTGCTACAAAAGTGGACCTTACATAACATTTAAATAAATAATAATAATTTGTATTAGTAGCATTAAGTTTAATTGTAAACTAAGAGGAAGTACGATTTTCAAAGTAGTGATTTCGGAGGCTTTACTGTAGTGCACATGCCAGAGCAAAATCGTTGAAAGAGAGAGAGAGAGAGAGACTTGTTTCAATTTCAAATTCCATTTCTGTAGCGTTGCTCGTTCTCGTTGCTGTTGCTGTTGGTGTTGGTGTCCAACTTACCACCAGCTGTGGCTGCGTCTGCACTTGGGGCTTAGGCTTTTGTTATTTTTAGCGCCACTCGAATCGGTTGTGGGAGTTGGGAGGTGCACACACGTTCAAGGGGTGCGAGGAGGGGGTTCAGCGGGTCAATGCGTGTGGTTGCCGCATGTCACATGCCGGCGCGCATCGTCCGCATTTCGTTGGTGCAACATGCTGATGGTGGCAGCGAGTGGTGGCTTCTCTGTCGTCAATGTCTTGCAATGTGACCGTCGTCTCACAGAGCGTTGCCGTTGTTGTCACCTTTGCTTAGCCACTAATTGCAGATGCCACCCAACATGAGGTCGGACGATTGCAATTAGTGGCAACTAATTAATAATAGAGCATGCTAAGTACCAGCCACTGACTATCTATTGATTACCTTGAGACCTTTTCGGGGTTGCTAGTAGAATGAAGAATAGAATTCAGATGATGCCTTGTACTATGTGCATTTATCTTAATCTCCATCATAAAGAGATAAAAGTGAAGTGTAAATTGGCATTTATTTTATTTTCCTTCACACGTTTTTGGCTGTACTTAACTGTTGGTAAAAATCCCCATTTCGCAATATAATAAAAATAACAAATAACTGCATTCGGTGGGCAAACACACGCGCCATGAAACAAGAAACAATCTTATAGCCAAAATAAATCAGCGAAAAAAGCGCATGACACATTTGGCAATTGGTTTGTAACATTTGCATCAGCGAAACTTTTTGAGTCATTTAAGTTAGGAAATCTTCAACTATCTCTTCTCACTGACTTGATATTGAATTCTATTTTTAAAGGGTATTCGCTAGTCGAAGTAAACGTACGTTGTTTGTGTGTTCTTGCTGAACCTGATTCGCGTTGAGCAACACTCAAAAGGCAAGAAAGCCAGACACGTGTTTAGTATTTATAGCGATTGCTTGCTCTGGGCCAATTTCGATATGTTGATGGAGCCCATGGACAGGCGCTGAAAAATAGATACAGATTGGTGCAATTTGAAAAGCGAACTAAGGCTAACTAGTTCGCAGAATAGTACTTGAAATGCCAAAAGCAAATGCAAATGGAAAAACCACAAGACAAAAGGCAGCAATGCAAATGCATTGAAAGCAAATCCAACTTCAACTAAGGATGACAAAGGAGCTGAGACTTGTTCTTCTTTGTGTCGTTTCAATAGACAAACATGGAATCTCAAGATCAGCTCTGGCAGCAGACTCCACCTAGCTCACATTGTAATTCGGACGCTTGAGTTAATGAGCCGTTGACTGAGTGCGTTTGAAGTTCAATGGCCAATCGAATGACTCGCGCAGCAAAATTGAGTCACAGCGCATTGAGGCTAGCCACCAGGCACCAGCAGAGAGAGGTAGAGAGATAGAGTCGCATGCCAAACATTTGCATAGAAATGTTAAGATACGCCGACGATGACGACGGCGACGACAACAAAGGCGAAAGGCCAAGCAACTGGTAACTGGTATCTGTTGAGTGACACCCCGACGAGATGATGATGTTCTTGCTGACGAGGCCAGAGAGCCAGCCAGACTGACGCTTAACCATGTGCCAGTGTCTGTCTGCTGTCTGAAACAGTAATCTGCAATCCTGTGCGATACAAATTAAGCAAATGCGCATTGAAGTTTGACTTCGAACGGAGAGAGAGAGAGAGAGAAAGGAAGCTGCATGCATCAGGCAGGTATCAGCAGGTATCATTTCTGTGCGTCTGATTGCAACTGGGTTACAAATGGTTGGAGAACCCACAAAAGCCGCAACCAAACAACCAGACAAGCTGAACAACTGATAGCCATGTTCTCGCTGTTCGCCTCTAGCATGAGAGATCCCCGTCCATCTGCACTTGCCAATAAAAATGGGAAAAACAAAGCACAGATACTCGAACGCATGCCCATACAACAAGCGCACTCATCTACAACTACAGCCAGAGGCATGGATTGAGAACTATGCTGATGTTCATTTTCCACATTTGAAGTCGAGGTCAGAGTTGGATTATTGGCTGACCATTGCCACATTTGTGACAGCCTTTTTGACACTTTTGTGCTGGGCGATTCATCATGAGTTATGAGTGCACAATCCCGCAAAAGCCAGTTTCGCCTTTACAATCAGTAAAATACCTCGAAAAACTAACAGACAAATCAAACATGTTATGGCAGCTGGTCATCAATGTTAGAGAAACGTAATTCCATTTGATTTGACTTTTCCAATTAGTGTTAGTCTTTGATAATATTAGAAACAGAGTGCATTGTTAATGACGTTACACTGGTCCTGCGCTGTTATACATATGAAAAATATTTGAATCTGCATATCGTTGCATCTTTATGTGAATGCGAATATTCAAATATTGAAATTACCCGCTAAAAGTTATCTTGCTTAAACTGAATGCTACATCACTATAATTGTACGTTTTGTTATCTCGCTCCACCACATGTCATTCGGTTGTAATCGCTTAAGCATCTTTTTCCCTAGGTGTAAACGAGACGACACTATAGTGATTTGACGATTTAACGAAATGGTTTGTGTCGTCGCTAAAAGCGCTTTAGCGGGTACAAGCACGCAGGCGATGTTATTAGGTTAGATACAAACCATTTACATCGTTTAATTTCACAAGCCTATCGTCCACAACCACAACCTATCGATTAATTAATCGATTTACATGTTAATTTAATTGTGCGCGCCAAGAGATTCGATTTACTCTGAATTGCGTTTTGAAGTATAATTGTTATTTCATATTAATCTGAGTTGTGTTTTTAAATATAATTAAAATGCAATTATTATTTAATGAATGATTTCATTTAACTTTTTATTTAATAACCTTTACTAATTATATGTATAACTTAGACAATATATTTGTTTTGTTTTTCTTTTTGTATTTTCATTAATTGTAATTATAATTAAAATATGTTGAGCTTATAAATTATTAAAACTATGCGCGGGGGAATGAGTCACATGCCAACACCAGAATTGGTTGGTTCATTTACAAATTCAATTACAAAACTGTTATTTAATTGAGGGATATGATTCCCATTCATTATGTTTACTTTGTATGCTTGCTCTACACTTACATAGCGACTTCTATAAATAATGTTTATTTATTATGTACGTGAAGTATGTATGCAATGTTTTGTGAACCCATCGACATCATCGTATCCTAATTTTGTTGTCGGGCATAGATTAAAGAATTTTTGTCAGATTTCGATTGCGATTTATACAGTTAGAAATTGCCTAGTGGAAAATACAGTTAAACTACAACTAAATAATTGCCGCTGGTTCATAGAATAACATTAAAAAATTTTGGTACAGTCATCGTGAATATCATACATAGAGTACTAATATCATCAATATGTCAATATTCCAATACTACTTTGCGTTATACATTGTCTCCAATATCGCGATTCACTTTGTGTCCTGGCCGGCAATTGGAATACCCCTAATGCTGCTTGGTTTGGTTATCGTTGTGTTCATAATATTTACAATACTCTCTTATATGCGAATAGATTTCAATTGTTATGTTTTTGATTTGATTATTTCATTCTGAATTACATATACTTACATAAATACAATAATTAATATATAATTAAGCAAAATATCGGTTAAATTATAATCATTTCAAAGTTTCAAATGTATTTCAATGTATTGCCTCAAATGCTTTGTAAGCTTTGTCATATTCAGTTACTTAGCTTAAAATTAAGAATTAATTAAATGTATAATATGTAAATTAATACTTGAAATTATAATCGGGAATAGGAACTAAAAGCACCAGCCAAACAAAATATACATAAACATACACATCATAAAAACGAAATGAAAATAGTTCATTGAATATTGTCGTTAGCATAAAAACTAAATAATTATTAATTCATAAATAACTACACAATTAATTAATTTACAAAAAACACACACACACACACATATTGCATTCAATTTTCACATGTCGATGTTCACAGTTTCAATTTAAGTTCGCAGCGGCGGAGGCAGCTGTGGTCTCGTTGCTGATGATGAAGGCGATGGCGGAGGTGCTCCTTCCCCTCCTCCGCCACCGCCTGCTCCTGATCCGCCTGGTGCCTGCATCTGCATTTGGACGCGCTTGGCCCGATAACGCTTGAGCTTGCGTCGTGCCATAAATAAGCTCGGATTGAAGTTGAAGTCACGGCAACCGAGCGGAGGCGGCGGTGGCGGTGGCTGCAGCGGATGGGAGGCGGGTGGTGAGTGGTGGGTGGCAGCCTCGTCCAGCTCGTAGGGCGGGAAGAACATTGGGTTGGCAGCCCAATCCCGCCACATATTTCAATCCTGCCCAGCACCATTCGCCTGCGCCAACGCCTGTGCTCCATTGCTTCCCACCTCGCTGTGGCGTCGCTGCTCCAAGGCCAGCGGCAAACCGGAGGCCGCAAAGTCATCGTCCAGCGAAGAGGACTGCTTCGATCCCACCGACTTGCAGTCCTCATCCATGCTGACACCCAAATGGTGCATGGCCACCGCGGCATGATGCCGCTCAGCTGGCGGCAGCAGATTCAGCATGCTCAGCGGCAGTCCAGGGAAGCCGCCAGCAAAGTCCGGGTAGAAGCCTTGCGGATTGAATGGATTGAACAGCGCATTGGGACCGCCGAGCAAATCCGGTTCCGAGCTGCCGCTGCGTGGACCCGCTGGCGGACCCAGCGGCAATCCCAGCTCCAGGTCCAGTGGACCTAGTGGCCCCAGATCGTTGGGATGTGGCAAGGGTGGAGGACCACCTGGACCACTGGCATTTGGATTGCCGGCGGAGCCATTGTTGCCACTCGAATTGGCCGAGTTGGAGCCTGAACCATTCTTGTCCTTGTCCTTCTCCTTGCGCTCCTTCTTCTCGCTCTTTGAACTGCCGCCGCCGCCACCGCTGATGCCCATCTGGAGCATCTCGATGGGAGGACCACTGATGCAGTCCTTGCGCAGTTGCTCCAGCTTCAGACTCTTGCCGTACTTGCCACGCACATACATGAGGAGCGAGTTGTAGGGAATGCCGAAGATGCGCGACGCCTGCGACGTGGTCATCTTCTTGTTCCACACATGCTGCAGTGCCTCCGTCAGTTCGGTGTTTGTCCATGAACGTGGTGGGCCACCGCGTGGCGCCGAGTGTTGTCCTTTGGGGCGTGGCACTACAATAGAGAGAGAGAGAGAAGGGAGAGATTGATTAGTTTAAGGCACCTGAGTGGAGTCGAGTGGAATCGGGTGGGGTTATCGCATGGCGACCATCTGCTAATGTTTCAATCTGCTGGCCCCATATGCTGGCCCAGACAATTTCGCTGAAAGAGTCGCCCATTGTCTGCGCTTTGCCTACAGCTCATACACACCCAGTGCAGCTTTTGTTGTAGTTGTAGTTGCAGTTGCTGCATGTGGCACCTAGAAAAAGGCGAGCGATCAATGCTAGCTGCAGCGCTGTGGAGGTTCCCATACTATGGCCTGCCTCGCCCCAGCCTTCTTCCATATGCAAATTACGAGCATGCAGCAACGTCGTCACATGCGCCGCTAAAACTCAATTTAGATCCATAGATATCGACTTGCCCCACAATGAGAGAGCGCCACAAAGCCGCAGCCGCAGTTGCAGCTTCAACTGCAGTCACAGCAGACACAGTCGAAGTCGGAGTCTGGGACTCAGGTTGAGATTGCTTTCAACGATCAACGAACAACAACTTTAACTGCAACTTCCACTTGCTGGCGCTGTGTGACACCATCAGGCGGTTGATGCAACAAAGCGAGGCAGCTGGCAGAGCGGGGGGCAACCACAACGAATCCTTTGGCTGTTGGCCAGTGGAGTGCGAGCAAGCATCCAAAAATATTTACAGCCAACGATAATTCACAGTTTATTGCCGCTTTTCAACTGATGATATGAAATTTTCTTTTCTTTTTCAATTGCAAGAGTGAAAATAGTATAAACTACGCTCTGGGCAACAATATAAAAATCAAATTTGTCCATCGAAAGTCATTGTCAAAGAAACTAATATTGCTTGCTGAGAGACTTTACATATTTTTGGTTGCTAATTAAATTCTTTAAAGTCTTTATGATATGAGTGTGAGGTTTGGCCTCAATTAGTTTTCCCTAATATGACACTTTATTGCTGTACTGATTCAACTACTTAATAAATAAAAAAAAAATTTATAAACATATTCTCTAATACTGTTGAAATTAAGCCAAATTAATTAATACTTTTCGGTTCTAAAAGTACCTTAACAAAGGATATAAAAAAAAATTTCTTCCACACTAACACTTAAATGATGGTCCTTAACATTCGAATATTGTAATTATAGATTCTTATGATTCTTTTTTCTTTATAATGTGTTTGCGATCTGTTGTTTAAATGAAGCAATTGAGAGAGAGTTTTTCTTTGAATTTAGTGTATTTCGATTTACAAAATGGAACTTTAGGAAAATTTGGGTATTGTTAAGGTATATTAATTTAGTATATTTTAATGACAACAATAATATACTTTGAATTTAGTAGCATTTCGAAAATATGTGAAATATAGCTTTAGGAATATTTTTAGTACTTTTATACTCTATTGAGCAATAGCAATAATCAAACATTTAATTGATAACCCTTATTTATTAAATAAATAAATCAACCAAGCACACTTTGGTTAAGCACATAATAAATAGCCTTTCTTGAAGTAAAGTAAAGCTATCAAATAAAAAAGCTTCGAGAGCTTCTAGTAGCTTTATCTTTTTGGTATAGTAATAAAGTATATTTTATCAATAATACCTTTTAAATGAGACTTAAAGCATATTCAATTGAATTCCACATAAATAATTAATTAAAAAAACATTTAAATAAAATCTCGTATTTATTGAATAAATAAATCAATCCTGCACACTTAATAAGTTAAGCACCTAATAATAACTTGCATTTCTTGAAGTAAAGTAACGCTCTCGAATAACAATTTGCCACTTTCCATCAGTCTCTTAACCAATTTGGCTTATTTTCTTCTTATCACATCCAAATGGCATTCCTCACATAACACGACTATTATTTGTATTAGCTGAGCTCCTCTACTTCTTGTTGTTGCTGTTGCTGCCTCAAATTTGCTTTCGCGAATAGGTCACAACGTAGGTCTGACCTTTTTTTCCAATGAACTGCAACAAGAACAAGGGGAGAAACCTTCGACCATGATGCAATTGTTTAAGGTTCTTGCTCTTTATGTGGCTGTTGTAGTAATTGTTGTAGTTGTTGTTTTTGTTGAAGTAGTTGTTAAGGGGTTCTAATAAGGCATCTAAGGCAAGTCACCAATCGCTCCCCCCGCAAAGCACATATAAAACGAAATTTGAATTTGTAACAAATCGCAAATCACGTTTTGGGACACAACAAAAAAAAACTGAGAGAAAAACACAGCTACAGAGAGAAGAAGAGATAGAGATAGAAAGAGAGAAAGAGACAGCTGAAGAGAGCGGCACAAAAGACAATCGCGAAATGAACAAATGAATGTGAACAAATCAGTTAATCACACCCACACGAACAGTATGAATGCAGGCCCTAAAAATTCTGCTTTTCCTCTCTCTGTCTCTCTGCAATGGTCCTTACCTCCCAGCCCCCTAACCCTTTGCTCTGCCCCGTCTCCTAAGGCAGTGCCTGTTTAAGCCAAGTGTAGATTCTTATCAATTGTGGCCACACAAACCCGTTTCGCCAGATTCGCAATAAAGAATATCGTGCTATACGCCAGATTTGCGCTTTTTAGCACAGTTTTATTTACTGTTTCTGTTTCTACAGCTGTTGTTGTTGTTGTTGTAATTTAAACAGCGATTGTCATGGTCGGGATGAGTCTGAGATCTCAGCCCGAAGATCTCTCTGTGACTCTGTTGTTGTGGTATTTTCTGGTATTTCACTTTGGCATGCCGAACCAAACATCTGATCACGATTTCTCCTCTTGTTGTATTGATGAGAAAATTAAGCAATTAAATGTGATCCGAGCTGAAAGTGTGTCTGCATGGCTTTTTTATGCAAAAGATCAACCAGAGATCTCGACTTCACGTGGGGAACTTAAGTACATACGCGTATGGCGCCTGCTATCTGCAGTTCCCAACCTAAGTGATCTTTCATTCATAAAAAGCGTTTTCTTACAAAAAGGATAAAAAAAAAGGTGGAGCACTTAACCCATCAACGCCAGCTAACTGTCAAATAATCTGTCAAAACACACAGCACTTGGCTCATATGGATCAATCTTTAGGTTAACAATCATCAAACAATCTCTCTTTCTCAATTGTCAATCACACGACAATCAAGCGCAACAGTTTATTGATTTCTAAGCTACATATTACTGTATTATGTAGATGTATTATTTCCCCATACACACATAAAAACATTATTTATTAACTTTTTGAGGTTTCAAAAAAATCGAAAGAAAAACTACAACGAAATAAGAAACAAAAGCAACGCTGAAAATCGAATGCATTTATGGAGCTGCCCATTTGTCAATCAAGAGAGCTGTTGCAGGTTGGAAAAGCGACGCTTTACGATATGCATAGGTGCACATGTTCAATGAAGAAAACAAAACACGAAAAAAAAAAAACAGAAAACAGCCTACAAAAAAGCTAAACAAACAATTGTTATACGCGATCGTCAAATGAGCACAGGAAAACCACAAAAACAAATTTGCCGCCTCACATGATCGCACTAGTGATCACTGGTGATCGCAGCACTCAATGTGTACTGAATGGGAATGAAAGGCAATCACAATAGTTTTGAGTTGGATCTCTAAGAGGATATGCATGAAATTTGGTATCATCATAGATCTATCATTAGCTTTTTGCCACTGATCGATCAAAGTCTATCGCAAACAGCAGACACCTACAAAGACGTGAGCGAAAAAGAAGCAGAACAACTCTTGGTTGAACTCAGGGCACAAAACCATCAACGGGTTCAATCAGTCAGGTGTGAAGTAAGGCACGAAGTGATCCGCGGAGGGCAAATTGAGTCGACATGGCAATTCTCGAACCTTTCTCGTTTCTCGTTGCCGAGTTCGCAGCTAACTCACAGAAGGTTAATTAGCTGTTTGTTTTAAAGTTCGTCGTCGATTTGCTACCATTTGATATTATACAGGTTTATGTTACTTACTTTTCTTTTTGAGAAACGGCGGCGGACCTCCAGGCATGTCACGTGGATCGCTCATCTCCATCAGCGGATTGTAGAGTTTGCCAGGATCGATGCCGGGGGGAAACAAACCCAAAGGGGAATCCAGGCCAAACACTGTGAAAGAAAAGATTGATTTATTTATAAGCTAATTCGATAGAGTATTCAAGTCTTTGTCTTGCTATTTATAAGCTGAATGCAATTTTCATTTGTGTAAAGCATATTGCAATTGTAAGTTTTCCATAAGTGAGTCATTTTCCAGCTCACTGATTACCCAGCTAGCGAATTGCTTCAGACTCGAATAGACACTCGCATACACATTCACTATCGAGACTTGAGTGTGCCAAGTGAATGCGAGTGCTTTGGGTTTGTGGATGCGAATAGTAAACAATGGCAACGTCATTATTCTATTAATATTTTACGCTTGGAGTGCACTCCTTCACATGAGTGAAACAATTCAAGCGCTGATGAGGCGGCGACAGCATAAAGGATGCTCAAGGATAAGCAAGCAAATCCACGCAGCAGTTTCAAGTGTCTCGCTCTCTCTCTCTCTCAGTCTCTGTCTCTGTTTCATAACTACGCGCTCAGGATTCAAGGCACATCACAAGACAATGTGCTGGCATATGAATAAATGGGGATACTCGTTCATACTCGTATCTGTATTTGCTGGGGCATGTTGTTGTATCTGCAGCATAATGACACAAATAACGAGCGCGTATTGTTTGCTCCCGCGTTTTGTTCGAGTAGACATTACAACTTGCTGCGTATACGTAATATTCCATTTCTTTATTTTTTGTTTCGGTCTTCAAACTCGCTTTGATGGCAAGCAAAATTAGTGCGGATTTCTTTTCACGTTTATCCTCAAGGGGTCTAGAACAAGACAAGACAGTCATTGACTTACACAACCACACACACACACAACTCACACACACTCATTGCCATACCCACATGTCACATGCTATTAGTTCAATGATTTTCACGCCGAAATGTGACTACCAAAAAATAAATCACATTCTTTTTGGTAAATCTTTTTCCACGGCTGTCTGCAAGCTCCGCTGTTTGCCTAGACTGACTGCATGACGATGTGGTATTCACACTATGTGGTGACTTATGCGACACTTAATGTTAAGCTTGCGCATTAAGGGATATTATTGTAGACATTAGATCTGAAAATTTATATTTACTAAACGATCTTCAGTTTATTCTATATTCAATGTCTTCAAGGTTAATTTAAATTTAATTTCATTTCATTTCTTTTGTGATACTTTCTATTTGTCTGTTATATTCATTAAATCAAATCTATTTAGCTTTAAATTACTCCTTACTTCAGTTTGTCAACAATATTTTGATCACTTTCTATATTGATATTTTCTTATTTTATTTAGAAGTTACTTATTTTCTAATTGTGATTTAAGAATGTTTGCTGCTTCAGTCAATTTGCAGAGTATTCGCATAGCCATCATTGTCAGCAATCAACTTTTCTGCATTTCTTAGCTTGACTTGGTCTCGATGTGTATCCTTGGCTGGCATTCTTTGCCTGCAGCCTGTTTATGCAGTAGTTAGCGAGTTGCTTGGCCTCCCTTTTCGGTTTTTGCTTTTTTTTTTTTTGATGCGACTCCTTCCGCTCTTTGGATTGCCCTGATATGTTGGCTGAAATTTTTGTCGCATTAAAAGGTATTGCGCTTCCTGTGTTGACTGCCTGCTTGATTCCCTGATTCCCTGACTCCTGCTCGGCATTTTCGTACAATTTTTCATATTTTTGTGCCTTAATTTATTTTATATCCTGTGTGCGCGTCGGAGACGAAGACGACGACTGAGTTTGAGGTTGAGGTTGACTGAACTGGAGTTGGACTCCCCAAACGGATATTATTAATATGAATATCGCGCGACTTATATGCAAAGTTTTATACGAAAAGGGAAGCGACTTGGGTGACGAGAGAGAGAATGGAAGAACGAAGACAGGACTAAGGACTCTAGAGCGACTCTGTATTTTTATTTATGCCGCCGACGATGCCAAAGTTGTTTGCCAAAAGGTTTAAATTTGCAGCATAGCCTCTTTCACTGTGTTTGTGTGTATGGCATACTTTAAACAAAACACGTGCAACACACGCTGTTGACTGTGTGGGCGTGGCAGAGGCAAGGCGAGTTGTCTGTGTGGCAACTTAAAAGTCATTTGGCTAAACGTCTGCCGACAGTTTCAACTCGCAACTGTGGCACACACTCACATGCCACACTCACATGTTGCCACAGACACAACATAAATTTCTGGCACGCAACGCCAGTCTTCGACTGCGACTTGAGCCCATTCATTTGCCGTCTTTCATCCGACTCCCCTTTGCACCTTTGTGCTCGCCTCGGGTGACATAAATATAAAAAATCATATATAAACCGCAATTGAATTTATTTGGACTGCAACTTGCGACTTGCAACTTTTGCAACAACCGCAAATGCAACTCCCATTTCCTTTCCATTCCCATGCTCAATGGCTGACAACTTCTACCCCAGACAGCGTTGTTGTGACTGGGACACATAGTTTGTCTCTATAGGGTTAAGGCAATAACTAAACTGTCAAATTATTAGCTGCACTCGCAACTCGCCACATTGCAATTGCACTTCCATATTTCTTATGAGCTGTCAACAGCATAGAATTGTTTATGACTTAATTAGGAATGAAACCAAAACAATTGTCTGACGATGAAGGAAGTGGAAGAGGCAAAGACCTTTAAAAAAAAGTTATAAGCTAAAAGCCTAAAGCTAATGGCAATATTTGAGCATAGAAAATAATTGTGACCAATGCATTAAAACCAAATGGGAATTCTTCCTTAAATTTTCTACTATTTACTAGCGATTTTCTTAAATCGAACTTAAAAGAAATAATATATGAAACTCAGGAATTGAAGTATAGGGAACATTTTTTCGAAGTAGAATATTTTTGAATCAACAAAAGAGGAAAAATTTTTACTTGAGGCTGTAAAATTTCCTAAAACTCTCTGGTATTAAATTGAAGGAAATGACATATGAAAAGGGAAAAATAAAAAGTTACAAACAGCTAAGAAGTATGGGGAGGTGGTAGTACTTGGGGAAGACCCTAATACGTTTAAAGGCTTAGCGACAGCTTTGGCCATGGCAACGACAAATGCATGACGAGTGCAAAGGATGCTCTTGCAGTCGCTAGCACTTTGATGTTGTCAGGGCAGAGGCGACAGACTGATTGCCACATGTTGCATGCAGACTATTGCAGCTTATTAGATGTGATGACGCTGTGTCGAGACTCGAGGAGTCAAGCAGTCAAGTAGTCACAGGAGTCACCAAAGTGGAGGCAAACAGAAGGACTGCGATATTGGGACTTCCGTCTGTTATTTTTTTTCAACGCAAACAGCTTAAGGGGAAGGTGGACAGTCGTAATGTGTTTAGACAGTTCAGGATGTGGCCAGGATATGGACATCCGGCTAACCCAGTGACCTCAAAGGATTGAATGAGCTCTTTTGTACTTACTGTGCGGCGGCGTTAGCGTCAACGCCGAGGACATGCCGGGAAAGGGCAGTGGTGACGGCGGATGCGGTTGCCCATCCGGCGGATTAAAGTGTCCGGGCAAGCTCATTGGCGATGTGGGCGCGAATTCTTTACAAAAGTCCTTGCCAAACTCCTTGCCGAAATCTTTGCCGAACTCCTTGCCGAAGTCTTTACCAAACTCCTTTCCGAACTCCTTGCTCAGCCGGTTCATGCTCTCCTCCAGCCGCTCATGCGGCGCCTGACCCGGACATCCCGATCCAGGTCCGCCCAGCGGTACCCCATTGTGTCCCCCAAACGGTGGCAGTCCCATGGGACCCAGCAGATTGCTGGCGAATGCATTGTGCTCTCGCTGCAGGGTCTGCTCTCGCGTCTCGCGAGGATCACGGGGCTCACGCTGATGCATGGCCGCCGCAGCGGCAGCCGCAGCTAGCGACATCTCCATCTGATGCTCCATGTGATGGAACGGATGCTCGCCGGCGCCAGCAGCTGCCACAGCAGCAGCGGCAGCGGCATGCATTTGCGCCTCTAGCGCCTCCATGTGGCAGGGCGGACTGTCGGGCAGGCCGGGTGGTCGCAGACCAGGTGGGGGAAACGACAGCAGTCCGTTGCCGGGTGTGCAGGAGTTGGGCGTGTGGCTGGGCGTCGATGTGGCATTTGGCTTGGCGTTCAGCTGTCTGATGTCCTTAAGGGACAACATGATGCGTTGGTTGTTGTCCTGCAGTTTGCTGCTATTGTTGTTGTTATTATTATTGTTACTCTCGCCGTCCGAGGAGTGCGAGTTGCTGATGTCCTTGTCCTTTTTGGTGGTGCACAGATCCTCGGGACCATCGCTGGGACACGGCGACATGGCGGCTGCATTGGCAGCGGCCACGGCTGCCTGGCGACGCAGCTCGTTAGTCGTGTGTATAAGCTCTTCGATGTCCTGCTCGTCCTCGTCTTCGTCCTGCTCGGGACCCTCATCGTCAACTAGATCGTGCACGTGCTCATGATCGTGATCGTGTTCGTGATCATCGTGCTCCTGATCCTGTTCCTGTTCAGGATCATGGTCGTGATCGTGCGCTTGATCCTCATCGTCCTCTTCATCTATCTCCGGTTCGGTCTGCTGATTGCTGTTCCCCGTCTTATCCTTCTGCTGATCTCTACGCTCGACATCCTCCAGCTCCGTATCATGCTCTGCTTCAGGCTCACTACGTTGTTGTTGTTGCTGCTGTTGGGACTGTGGCTGTTCGTCCTCTTCTCCCATGGGGCTATCCTCCTCATCCCGCTGCTTATCACTCGGTTCCTGATCGTCCCGCAGCTCATGCTTGATCACAGCCTGCAGCGTGTCCACCGCTGGCAGCGATGCCTCTGATGTCTTGTTCAGCGCAAAGTCATGAGGTACATCACCCGATCTGCGTCTGGGACGAGCCTGTTTACGACGTGGCATTGGCGAACTGCCGCCCAACTCCTGATCACTCTCCAGCTCCCGTTCACTCTCCTGCTCCCGCTTGCGTCGCATGCTGAGCGCTGCCATCGCACTGGCCGGATTACCAAAGAGTCGAGAAGGCATTATTAGTTTGCCCGCTGCTGGCCGCACCATCGAGGGCGACTCGTCCTCGAAGCTGGATGAGAGCAGCGAGGTATCCAGCAAATTGAAATCATCGGGCGAAGCGGCTGGAGTGGGCGTATGTTCGGGCACCGAGCTCTCGACCAGGCCACGCACCTGCAGCGATTCCCCCGCCTGGATTAAGGTCTGCAGACGCTGCTGTGGAACACTGATTTCGCCGCGATACATGAAGTCCACTATGGCCTGGACGACCCAGCCACGGAAGTCCTTGAGCACGATGACGGGATGCTTGCAGGGCGTTTCGGCGAAGACGCGCTGAAAGAAGGGCGAGCAGGCGGACAGCACCATTTTGTGGGCACGTATCGAGGTCTCGGCACAGACGAGAGTCACATCCACCAGGGTCTTGGTCTGGAGCAGGGCGTCGAAGGCGCGCAGGATGTGATTCTGATGGTTGTTCCAGCGTAGGCTGTAATGATCCTGAGGAGCGGTCGAGTTGCCACCAATGGTGGTGGGCGTGGCAGGTGGACTGTGCGTTGATCGGCTGCTCGACGTTGCAGTTGCGGTTGTAATAGAAGTTGCCGCCGTTGTTGCAGTTGTTGTTGCTGTGGCAGATGCAGCCGCAGTGGCTGTTGCCGTTTGGCTCATGTTAAGGGGCAACGGTGGTGGCGTGGGCGGCGTTGTGGGCGGTGTGGCATGGACATGGGCGTGGCTCTGGCTATGTGAAGGTGGCGGCAACTGATGATGATGCTGTTGCAGCTGATGATGATGATGGGGATTATGATGCTGCTGCTGATGATGATGGTGATCCATGCCAGACGCTGTCGTCGTCGTCATCGTCGTCGGCGGCTTCGCCAGCAGTGGCAGGGGCAGCGGCAACGGCAGTGGCAACGCTAGCGGCGCTGGCGCCACCTGGCGGCCGTAGTCGTTCATGTGCAGCGCCAACGGCAGCGACGTCAGTTTGCAGCGTTTTATCAGCTCCTCGGCGTCCTTTAACATGCCCTGGCAAACGTGTTGTTGCCTCACGTGACGTGCTTCAAAGTTGTTGCACCTCGTTCACAGTCTGCTGAAAAGAGATAGACAGAGAGAGAGAGAGAGAGAGAGAGAGAGAAGGATAGAGTCAGTTATGGAGGCAAAGGTTCAGGTTAAGCTCGAGGATAATGCGTTGTATAATATATTCAAACTCTGTACTCCTGACATATGCCATCTCGTCGTGTATGTGTTGTGATAATATGTTAATGAGTCGCGGCATATATCATCTTTTTTTCAAACCCCCTCTCCTCCCTCCATCATATCTGTGCCTCATTTTCGGCAAATCCCAAGCACAACAATAAGCAAAACAATGCACAGCAAAAGCTAAGAGCACAGGAGGCAGCACAAAGAGCAACATGAGGCAATCACAGTCGACTACGTGTCGTGTCGCGTATCCTTGAGGACATCACATGCAGATGTGTGATGTGTGATAATGGCTCACTCATCTCTGCCTCTGCCTCTGTTTTATTCTGTTTCTGTTTGTCTGTCTGGCTATATGAGTATGTCTGTGTCTTTGTTTATCTACTTGTACGACTCACACAAACATGCGCACAGTGGGCTCTACAGCTAGGATAGATCCACTTTAAGGAATTTTAATTTTCAATCTAAAGCTAATGAAACGAATATTTAATTATTAATTAGAGCAAGCCTTGATGATTTTAGTGATCCACTTGATTTAGTTTAAACTTTATCGGATTCATTTTATTTTTTTTGTTTTTAATTTTTTTAGCTTGTTTTTAAATTTTCAAAATTTAATGTTTTATGATTTTGTTAAGTTTTTATTGCGTGTAGTTTTCATTTTTATATTTAATTTGCATATTATATGCACATTTATTTATTGAATATTTACATTTTGATCATGAATATTCTTCAAACATTTCTCTTTCATTTAAGTTTTTACTTTTTCGTCTGCACACAGTAATCTAATACTTATTATTGAAAAAACTGAGGGCCTCTGCAGCCATTTCTTTAGCAATAGTGTTAGAAATAACTTTAATTGTAGCTATCTTTTGAAATAAATAAATAATTGTTGAAACAGGCCGCTGAAATATCTTAAACAAAAATAAAATGTTAAATGTAAACAGCTTTGCAACCACTGTAGCGAGCTAAGCTTTTTTTTTGCGACTCGGTGCGTGGCATCTAATTAATTCAGCAACTGTCTAGCATGGTGTGACGTGGCATGCCCCTAACAGCGCATCACGCACCCCTTCCAACGGTCCACAATGCGTTGCACGCTGCGTGTGTGAATTTTTAAAAGAGTCGGCAGCTGCCTCGCAATGACAAATCTGAAGTCAGACACGACTAGTCAAATGCCAAATCCAATCTCTAACCCCAAACCCAAACCCAAAGCACGGACCTGAGAAAATGTCTCCAACTGCCTGTCAGCAACGACAGTTGGATGCAAAATTAAAAAAGTTTACTTTTAGCAGGGCAAAAGCAAAATAAACATTTTTATTTGCAGTTGGTTGCAGCGTCTTCATCTTGCAGCGGTTAAGCGGTTGCAAGTTGGCGCCAGAGACCCAAACCGCATATTAACACATGCGGCTGCTGCTGCTGTTGCTGTTGCTGCCAGTTGACGACAGGATGCGGCACGAGGACACCCACGCACGCTTGAATGCAACAATGTGCAATTAGCAACGATGCGGCATGTGGCAAGCAGTGCGAAGCAACTCTTTTTTATCTTGCAACTCATTTGCGGTTGTCAACTGGAGATAAGGCAACATTTTTATTTATTTACTCGCACTTTACTCTCAAGCGCCGCTAAAAGCGACACACTTTGCTTGCCACCTGAGTTGCGGCACAGAGTGAGTGAGATGGAAAGAGTTACCCGACTTTTTAATTAATGTCAAAGTAAGTCAGTCAATTCAGATTTTAAATGCTAACAAATGTGGAGGAGATGATGCAAAGTTTCAATTTAAAATTTGAATGCATGTGATTAAATCTTGAGAATTAAATTTTCGCTTTTGATTTGAAAACGATAAGAAATAAATAAAAGTATATTTTAGTTTACAGTTTCTTATATTACTATTAAACAGTTGATTTATAAATAAGAGTTCTCGTAATAAATCGTATATAAAAATGGCCAACATTGAATAGAAATAAAAAAAGGTTCTTTTAATATCTCGATTTCACTATATTTTAGTTAAATCATTTCAAGCTTAAATTTTGTATGATTAAACATACCATTAAATATTGTAATCGAAGCGTACTTTAATTTTGAAATATCCTTTTAGAAGCTCTTTTCTGTTTTTATCAAAACTTGAATAGACTTGAATCGCTGTGATCAGCTTTGCATAATTATTTCACAATTCGTAGCACTGCTTAGCACTGGAATCACAAATTGTGAATTTGAAATTAGATACGCTTATTGTAATGGAGTATTATTTTCGCATTATTGCAGTTCACATATGTTTTATTTGTCTTATTATTTCAAGCACACACAATAAATGAAAGATCGCACACGTTTAAAGTTCTGGTTCTGTTTCTGAGTTAGGTTCGATAACAAACAGAAACTGCGCGTTACCGTCGAGGGTTTGCCGCAAACTGACTGAAAGCAATGCAAATAAATGTGTAGCAAGTCGAAAGTACGCTTCACATGTGGATATGGATATGGTTAGAAACAGAGCTGGAGATAGAGGGAGAATCTGAGAGCAGCCCTCACAGTCCGAACGCACCCTCAAAACACACACACACACACCCTGCATATATGTATGTGTATATGATATGAGCATATATGTGTGTGTCTGTTTGTGTTTGTGTGGGCAGGATCAGTGCTCGCTCTCAACTTGCTCTTGCTCTCGCATTCGACACGCTGCAATTTTCCATGTTGTGCAGGTGATAATCAGGTGTATGTTGACACATGTACCCTGAAGTAAATAAACACTCAGCATATAAATAATATGGCAGGTACTCGACAATGCTGGACAAAGGTCCTGCTTTTAAATGGCCGTTGACAGATCAATTTGTGGGCCAAACGCTGCGGGCAATAAACCAAAACCTTAATGTGCGTTTATGTTTGTTTTGAGGGATCGAGTCTCAATTTGGTTGACAAATTTCAAGGAATTGTTTGCATTTCATTTGAAAAATCCGCGTTTTATGATAGGCGCGATAGCCAAAACACACACACTTCTCAAAAGGTAATCTCAATCCGTTCACAATTAAGACAGTTTTAAATTTATTTTAAAATTTATTTGCATTGCGCAAATTTAATGTTTAGTACAGGTTTTTTTTAAATTAGTAGTATTTCGATTGAAAAGTTGCTTAATATTTATATTTAAATTATTTTTTATTTGAAGAATATAAGTTAATTTTGAAAACATTTTTTTTTTTTTTTCAATTTCTTAAAAATCTTAAAACCACTATAGTTTTATTATGTAAAGTGTTTAAAGGAATTTTTTTAAATAAATAGTTATTATTTTCTTATTATTATTTTTTTAGTTTTTTATTTTTACATAATTATTTTCAACACTTTTAGTTACCATTTCACGTTTAATTTAATTATTGAATTTCCAAAAGAGTTATAAAAATTGTAATTTTTTTTTATTTTTGTTAAGGTTTGTAAATGCCGTTAGAATTACAAGACGTCCATCTTCAGGCAACGCACACAGATAACTGTCTCAGAAATAGTCTTTTTTGCCATTCACATGTGAGCGTTCGAAATTGTATCACATACTTTTCAAAAAAGAGTTAACGGTATACGGTTTGGCGTCGGTATGAGATCGTAACGGTAACGGTAACGCCTCGCTTAGTATCTTCGCGAGTCGTGTGTGTATGTGTGTGTACGTGTGTGTCCTGTGGTCGCGTGTATGTTTCGAACCGTTCAAACGTCACGAAGCGACTAATTCAAATGAAGTCGGCCCGAAAAAACAGATATGCGAGCCAAAGGCGGCGATGGCAGCGCTAACGACGATGACGGCGACGCCGGCAGCAGCGTCACATACACGCGACCCCACCACCCCCGCGCCAAGCCCCGCACCCCTTCCCGCCCACGTGCGCGCACACGTATGAGCAGGCGAGGCACAAACAACAAACAGCATGCGAAACACATGAGGATGCTCGGCGCTCGGGCTGGACTATAGAACGGAACGATGCGACGCACGAGTAATGTTAACGCCAGCGTCAACGTCTGCGTTTGCGTTTGCGTCGACGCTGGCAGCGACGCGGCGAAGTTTTTACTCCTTCGTCATATAAAATATATTTTTTGCCTTATCACAACAACGACAACAAAAACAACAACAACAACAGCAGCAGCAGAACCAGTCGACGTCCTCGCACGTCACGTATACCAAAAAAATTTATTATACGTATACATACATACACAGTACACGGTATACGAAATACATTTGCATACACATGCGTAGCAAAGCCGAAGCACACAGAAGCCGAGTGGCCTCGGCACGAAGTGAACCAAAAACGAAACGTAAAAAAAAAACAAATGCGAAAGAAGAGCGACACGAAAGAGCGACGCACCCACACACATACAAACATACATACATGCACACACATATACATACATACGTGGCATGTGGAGCTTTGCCCGCTCGTAAAGAGTAATAGCCACCACCAACATCAACAACAACAACGACAACAACAACTGAGTCGTCACCCACCCCCGTTGACGCCAATGCCTCGTTGGCTCACATGGAGTTTACGCTCACACACAGACACAGGCACACACATACACATACACTCGTACAGCGGCAGTTGTCACACGTTGGCAGCGACGTCGGCGTCAACTGCGCGTGAGTGTAACATTTTTCATAAAAGGGGCGCCAGCAGCGCTGCCAGCGTCGACATATCCTTTTTGGCCAGCACCAGCTTATGGAAAATACGAAAACTCAAAGCTGCGAATTGAGTTTTTGCTTTCCAGTTGTATTTGTAGCAATAGCAACAACAACAGCCGCTAAAGCGAGTCAGAGAGCGAGAGCAAGAGAGAAAGCACGCTGGCAAGAACAACCCAACGAATAAGTGAGTGAGAGAGAGTAAGCGTGTGAGTGAGAGAAAGTGCGCATATTGAAGGATATAATGTGTGTATGTGTATATAGAATGTATGTAACTAACGTACGTGGCGCTCTGTCGCACTGTCTGTCTGTGTCTGTGTGTTTGAGTGTTGAGTGTGGAGCTCACATGTAAAGCTTTTTTGCTGCCGCACACAAACACACACATACACACAACTCTTCTGCTCATCTGGTGGAGACTGCGACGTTGGCAGCGCCGAGCTTTGTTGTTGTTGTTATTATTATTAAAGTTGTTGCTATTGCTAAAGCCTTTCCAGCTGCTGTAGCTGTTGCTGTTGCTATCTCTCTCGCATGTGCTCGCCTTTTAGTATGTTATCTATTCCTTGTAGTCCTTGTATTCCTTCAATTCCCTGCATGCGGACTGCGTTTTACATAAGCGCTGCCGTTGACGTTGGCGCAGCTCCAGAAACAGCGCAAAAAAAAACAAAATGTAAAATCATATACACAACATATTACACACACACACACACACATACGAACTGGCAGCGCATATGCATATGTGTGTCTCGCTCTGGCATGTGTGCGAAAGAGAAATGCGAAAAAAATATAACGACTCGATGGTCGGAAAAACCAACCCCTAACCTCGCTGATTTCAGTCTACAAAAAAAAAAATATACAAAAAAGAGAAAAATGAAAAACTCTATGGGAAAATGACAAACACACGAGTGCGTTGCTTTAGGGGGAGGGTTAGCATGTGTATGTGCATTGTGTGTGTGTGTGTGTGTGTGTGTGTGTGTGTGGGACATATGAGTACTTTTTGCAACATTTCGATTTGTTGGCCGCATTCGCTCTCTCTCGCACACACACAAGCATGCATATTATGTACATACACTCACAAACACATGCAGAAGTATATAGGGTGCATGTACATGTGTGACGGTTACAAACGCCCACATATGTGTATGGTTGGATTAGCTGAGGTCAGCAGATTGGCTGAAAGAACCTCGCTTCAGTCATAGATAGAGGGGATGTCCTTGTGATATAATGCTTGCATATAATGCAATATCTACAAATCATGTCAGTTTTTGAATTGGAAGATTTATTCGATGACCGAATCTCTAATAAAATATATGATATTAAAGTTTCTTATATATAAACTAGAATATTCGGTTTTATAATAAAATATAATGCATCGGGACAAGATTAAAAATAAAGTATTTAAATTTAATCTTTTTTAAATTATGGTATTTGAGGGCAAGTAACGGATTTCATCTTTATTTACAAAATGCAAATTTCATTCGAGGAGAAAATATCTAATATAATAGTTTTCTGAATTGATTTTTAAGCGATCGAACGGCGCATTTGTAAAAAATACAATTGATCGGGAATCAATATACGAAACTAAATAAAAGTATAATACATATCTCAAATGTGATTTTAAAACGAGCAAATAGTATTAAACTAGAGTTGTAGATTAATATATTAATATAATAGATCGGGAATAGACAAACTTATAATTTAAAATTATAGTTCAGTTTTCTAATCGTATTTGAATGATATTTGAAGAAAAGGAACAGTTATTAATACATTGTTTAAATGTAAAAAAGTTCATGTTTAGGAAGGCTTTTGTTATCCTTTGATCCACATAAACCTTACCTTTTTATTGTAGTACTCTATTTTTTTCTTTGCTTTGTCACTCTGTCTCGGTTTTTGTCTTTATCAGCACTGCCCATTTGGCTGAGTTTTGTGTGCTGGCTCTTTACTTATTCTCATTTTCATTTTCGTGTGCCTCCGTTTTGTTTGGTTCATTTGCATTTTATGATTTGTTTGCCTGCGCTTTGTTTTCTCTCTTTTATTTTTGCACGTTTTAATTGTTTTTCTTCGATTTTTACATTGCGCCATTCTGCTTCTCTCTCTCACTCTCCCTCTTTCTTTGCTAGAGGTGCTGCACCGCCAGCTAGGAGCCAAGCAGCTAGAGCAGTATTCCTATTGTCGGGGCGCCCTCGAGCCTCTCGTCTAGGCGCTGTTAGGTCGCACCTTTCATTGTTGGTGTCTCGCTTGCTCTCTTTGTTGTTGTTGTTGCTGCTTTTGAGAGGGGAACAGCGGCTGACAAGAGAGCCGAGAGTCGAAGCTGAACTTGCTCTTCAAGCCAAATAAAGTAGGTTGTTGTTTTTACTTATTGTCAAAACTTTTCTGGGATTTAATAACTTGAATTTTCGTGTTGAGTTTATGGTGTCCCTCTTGCCAAATTGATATAAATCGAATTTCCCAGCAGAAATTGTCGACAAGAGTTTTCAGTTATGCAGCTGAATGCGAAGAGTGGGTTATTACATATTATATATCGAGTTTATATTCTATATAGTGCATAAAGCCCATAATCTCTAAATTTCTTTAATATATTTTAATATATTCTATATTTTAGTTTAACTTTGTTATTAACTTTAACTTTATCTTAATTTTGTCTCTCAAAATCGATCGAGTTGTTTATATTATTGATCAATATTTCAATGATAACAATAATAAAAGTTATTTTAAGGGAATAATATGACACAGCTTAAAAATTTTTATTCACATTACATTAGAATTTCGTAAATATTAATTTTCAGCTTTATTATAAAACAATCGTAATAATATTCTGTATTTTTGATAAAATATTTTTTCACTTTTACTGAGTTCATTGATTAAAGTAATAACATAGAAATTCTACTTAAACAATCGGGAATTATTAATGTGATACATAATTCCTCTTTAATCTTAGTAAAGCTTAAGATGGTTAAAATTTTGAATTTGTAAAATTGAATATTTAAAAATATGACAATATTATACATACATATATTGAAAGTGTTATAGATGCATTTGCAGATGCTAAAGTATGCTTCAATTTTATGGTTATCGCTTGTTCAAGATCGGTTACATTGTCACAGCGACACCTGGCTGTGGTGTCGCATTGTTAGGCAAATAATTTGCATATCAGAAGATTAAATAACAATAATTGCGAAACCCAATGAGGCAAGCGAAACGAGAAAACTGCACACATTTCCGATGATCGCACTAAGCTGGCAAATCAGCTGCAATAACTAGGAGCAGGGATCTGGCCAAGGATCAAGGATCAGTGCTGCATAGGGGACCAAATGCACCCATGCGCGCGTCGATTATGCAAATCATATAAATCAGAGAGAGAGAGAGAGAGAGAGAAGTATAAAAAACTACAACTACCCCCACTTTACCCCTTGCAGCCTTTGAGCGTTTTGTGTTTCATATGCAAATGAGATGAAACAATAGTTCAACAAGGATAGGTTTACTCATTTTTTACACCTTCAACAATGCGGCGGCATTTGGTGTATTCGGTGTATTTGGCAGGGTGGCTGCACTTCCTGTGTGTGCCAACCTTTATGGCCAAATTATGCAAATTCGTTTACCCACTGCAACTGTTTACGATTCCGAGTGTCTCAGTTGTTGTCGCGTTGCAGCAGCGCGTGGCAGCAACCGCCGCGAATGTCTGCTTGCGACAGCGGTTGCGGCATCTCTGCTTCGTGTGGCTGGAAAAATTCGAATGGAATTTTCACAGTTCTTCGCTCTTCGCTCTTCCCCTCTCTGCTCAACGCGCACGTGCGCATGTCCCGTGCCCTGGACCAAAGTCGAGACTGTGCTGCTCCATTTTTTCCTCAATTTTCCACGCTCGCGAAAATGAGCGCGCGCTGAGCATCGCAACAGGGGCAAGGGATGCCATCTCCATCTGCGAGTATTTCCTCTCTTTCTTTCCCTATCTCTTTCGCTGTCTTTGGCACTCACACCGCATTAACTCTTCGGTTACCATTCGAAATGGTTATGGGGCATCACATGAACTGCGCTTATACTCTGCAGGCGTGGGTGGGGTGGGGGATGCTCTCGAGAAGGGTTGGTGGGGGAGGTTAAGGGGGAGTTAAAACTTTTGTAGGTGCGCCTGTCCATGATGAAGGGTTTCGGGTTCTTGACTTGCTAGAGATAATTATGAAATGCATGAAATGCTCTATGTATGAGTTATATACGAAACAGGGGAATGCAGTGGTGGATGGTGGAAAAGGGTGAGGGGACGTGTTGGGGAGAGGGGGCAGGCGCCGCCATAATGGCCAGCATTTACTAATTAAGAGCTCACAAGTTTTGCCTGCCAAGCGTGCTGAAGAGCGACTATCTTGTCTTTTGGCTGAAATGGAGGAGGCAGCGGGCATCTTGTTGCAGCACTCTTGAGCATAATGCGATGGCTTGAGGCGGGGCAAAGGCAGAGGTAGAGGAAAAAAGGATTGAAGCTTTTGCTGTTTGGTTAGTAATGCATGCTAATGAGATATCAGGTGGCTAGAGGATGTGCCTTTGAGTTTCGCCATTTTCATGTTGATGAACCCTTTAAAACACATTCACTTCAAAATGCATGGAACATGAAAAATTCTGCTTAAATATTTTACTATTCTTAATAATTTAACCTAAACATTTTCAATTAAATTGAAGAACAAATTGATAAAAATAATATATTTATTTGTACTCATTTCTATACCCAAGATATTCATAAAAAACGGCAGATTAACAATATTTTCTAATTTTCTGTGTAAATCAATTTTGAAAGAATTATAAAACTGGGCAAAAATCTCACATTTTGCCAGACTTATTCGCTTCACCTGCTGGCAAGTTCTAGTGTCTGGCCAAAAAGTTGACAAGGCGCAGACAACGCAAAAGTGTAAAAGAAATTCGAGAAAGAACAAAAAAAGAAAATCACAATGAGAAAAAAAAACGCCACAAAAACAAAAGCATAAAAAAAAAGGAAAAACTCGCTGGCCACCGCGAAAAATACAAAGAAACGCGGCGAAAGAAACAAAAAACAAAAAAGAAGAAAAAATCAATGCGCTACAAGTGTAAATATAACTTGACCAGAAGCAAACAGAGGCGACTTCAGACGGTCGCCGTCAACTGGGGTCGCCAGAATGGCCGGCGACGTCCAGCCGTGGAACAGGCGCCCAGAAATCAGCAGCAGGTTGCCAAAGCACAAAGCGAACGGGCCGCCAAGAAAAACTCGCGAGAATGAAGGAAAAAAAAAACGCCAACAAAAGAAATGGGAGAAAAAGCGCGAGAGCGAGAATGGAAACGCTGAAAAAATTAAATATGATTAAAAGAAAATGAAGAAAAAAGCAAGAAAGCACAGTAAAAAACAGCGGAGAGCGAGAACTCGGCAAAAGAAAATTTAAATAAGGCAAAAGAAAAAAAAGTTTGTTGCGCAAGGAGCGGGCGGCGGCAAGTCAAAAGCAACAAGCGCCGAGGGGTGGCAGACTGAGCAGGGTAAGGGAAATGGACTGAGGGGGTGATGGGGATGGGAATGCAGCCCGGCGCGTAGATGATGCAACGCAGGCACGTACAGGAGAAGGCACTATGTAGAGCACTTGCTCCTAGCGAGGGAAAGTGAAGCGAAGTAGAAGTTCTTGCTAGGCGGACAGAAGATGATGGCTGATGGCTGGATGGCCGGAGTGGACACACACAGCTTTTTATGCCTTTTGTTGAGGCAGCGTCCCAGAGGAAGGTAACAAGGACATGCATAACAAATAACCTTAGCATCTAGAGGAGCAACTACCAGAGTTACACTCGACGAGGAGCAATGGTGGCGATGTAACGGCGACAGCCATCAACGCCATTTTCATTTTGTAACTGTTGACAGCAAGACGACGCTGTCGCCTCCGTCTCTAGTCTTGAGTCTCGCGAAGAGCCTGAGGATTGCGCCTGCCTGCGACACATTGAACATCGCCGCCGACTGAAGGCTGAAATGGGAAACGACAAAAACAGCCAGCGGGGAGAGAGAGAGAGAGAGCGAGGGAGAGAATTCTGTCGTGGTCAGTAGTTGGTAATTGTAAATGTTTATGAGACTGAGCGAAGTTGCGCCAGAGGTTTTCCTCTTCGATGGAACGGGTAATTGCATCTATCGATAAGCTACTTACAATAAGTACACAGTTATCAATAAATCTAACAATATTTGTATATTTGTCATAAATTAATACTAGTAAGAGATTATGAAAAGTGTAATAATGAGGTAACTTATAATATATGAATAATGAAGTGAATGAAATTTCTAAAATTTCCTGGATTTTTTTTTAGAGTTTTGAAATTTTACCTTCAATTTTGACATCATATGTATAACCGTACCCATAGGGTAGAAGGGCATAATAACTTTGTGCCGGCATGAAATGTATGTAACAGCTAAAAGGAGGCATCTCCGACCCCATAAGGTATATATATTCTTGACCAGTGTCAACAGCCGAGACGCTCTAGCCATAACCGTCTGTTGCAATCTGATGAAAATTGTTATTTAAGAAATACTTCTGTATGGGCAAAAACGCGTTGGACTGGCAATCTGGTATATTTCACACTCTGTAGTATATATACTATATAGTATAAATATACCGTTAGGTATATTTTATAGTATTTTTGCGGAGTATTATATTTTGTAAAAAATACCGCAATATTTTGCTTTTATTTAAATGGGTAGCGGGTATCTCACAGTCGAGCACACTCCACTGTAGCTTTATTATTTGTATATTTTTGTTTTTAGTCCCTTTGGATTTGTTACCCCATTACGATTTTAATTTATAAAATCTTAAGCATTATTTGTGTATTCCTGAATTTTGTTAATATCTTTTTGTTTCTATACTGTTCCTATTTTAATACTCTGAAAATATTGATTGTCCAGTCATAAGCTGTTAAATATTATTTAAATAATATTGGAACAAGTTGCTTAATTACATTTTTTTTCGGGAATTTGTGATAGATTGTTCCTTACATTAGTTGAATGTCATATAATTTGTTAAGGTAGAAAAAGTTGGTACTGCTTTAATATCACTTAAAAAATACTCCCTAGTAACTAGCTAATATCCCATTCAAATTTTTAAATTATCAGTATTATTTTTTTTTTTATTTTCGCATAGGATTGTTCGTATTAGAGTCACTTAAGAGACTTGCGAATGCTAAGTATAGTACTTCTTAGATAATTTGACTCTCGATTGCAGCTATCAAGTTTCTATTTATAATCGACCCCCAATCAAAAGACTTAAACTCCTAGATCAAAGAAACTGCATCAATCGCGAATCGCACAGCGGTCGCTGCCAGTATCAGTGGATTGACAAACGGAACGAAACAAAATGTGTTGCTTTGAATGAGGCAACTCATTAATGAAGATGGACAGACGTGTAGACAGACAATGGGGCAATAAAAAACAGCGAGACACAAAAAATGTCTAGAGAAAAGCTAATACGAAGTAACAAAAAGTGGAATGTCTTGAGCATAAGGAATTAATTGAAAGAAGCAAGAAAAAAAGTAAAGGAAAGACGAACTTGACGCACATTTGCAACCACCAGGAAGTCACCGGAAGTTAGGGAAGAGAGGGAATTGGGGAGTGGCAGCCAAGCTAAAATGTCCACATATCTTTGAGGGAATAGTCTTGTCCCCCACTCCTTCCACATTTTGAAAGTATTTGCTTTTCGGCGTTGTTATTTAAAAAAAGCGAAGAAGAAGAAGCTTCTATTGTCTTTTGAGCTCAAATTTCAACTTAAGACAAGAAGAGAAATAAGGACATGACAGCCAGTGGAGTTGGCCATGGCAACGGCCAGTTGACGTTGTCCAGGATAACAAGGGACAGCAGCTGCCTTGGAGGTTTTGGGGGGCCTTTGAGCCGGAATTGCTTCCATTTGCCTCCTCGTTCCTCAGCTGCTGCTGCTGCTGCTGCGGCCAAGTGGCATAGAAAAATGAACGAAAAATGCTTTGGCAACAATATTAATGAATGAAAAACTGTAAGCAAAAAACCGAAAGCGACCAAAAAGCAATAGAATTCCTGGGGATGCCAACTGTCTAGCAAAATGCTGCCTGACTTGACATTCGTAAAAGCAAAGCAAAAGCGTCGTGTATAAGGTCCTGGCAAATACTCCTTGACTCTTACTCGTTCTCACATCTAATTTGTAATGAAAAGTAGACAGAGAGTAATTGCAATTCCTTGCATAAAGACAGCCAAACGAATGGTTCAAATCTGACTAGTTTAGGGAGTAAAGGGAAGAGATTGTGAACTTTTGAAAGCAAACTCTAAGATCTTTGAGGAGATTAGTAAAAGAATCCTTTAAGTAAAGTTTAATGTACATAATCATGTTAGAAAACTCAATTACGAATATTGATTTTTAGTTAAGAATATAATAAAGCAATTTCATGATATTCATCTTTTTAAAGTTAATTGAAAATATATTGCTCATTCCTCGCTGCGAAGAGATATTAATAATACATTTGGTTATTGGCAACTTTATCGCAATCATCAGCACAAATATTTTTTCTTGGTCTTTTAGTGATTCAAACTCACTTGCTCACTCTTACAATTTTTATTTGCCGTTTATCATCTCTCGTTGCTGCCTCCCATAATCAGTCGCCTAATGGACTGCCGCGAAAACAAACTTCCTGTGCCGACCATATAATGTAAAGCTCTTACTGCCGCGTTTGTTCAACCTCACACCTCTCTGTTTTCTCTCCCATAGGCAACTCATTAGAATTCGACAACGAACGCTGGAGTTCGTTCCCTATACTATAGAAAAAGTGAAAGTCCTGAAAAGTGCCTACACACAGACCCTAAAAATGCGCGCACGGCGCTTCAAAGTTTTGTGTCCTGGCCACGTTTCTTGTTCCTCTCGTTCCTCTCCTTGCTTACAGTCTGCACCACAAGTGTTTTCTTTGGACTCAAATACTGATGAGAGGGACTGGAGGGGTTGCCTCGGTTTGTGTGTGTGGGCGCGTCTCAAAGCGGTGTTTTCATTTTCGCCCACTCTGCCACGCATTTTCTTTCACATATTTCCAAGCATTTTTAAGGGACTGAGCTGCGCACTCGCACTCATACACCCGTTTACCCATCCTCCTGCACCTCACATCCCCCTAGTTGCCATTCATGTGCTGTCGTGGTTCGTCGTCTTCGTTGTCGTCATCTATCTCGTTCACGCGTGTTTGCAAAAGTTTTTCCACGAGTTGATGTTGATTTTCTGTGTTTATTTTTTTTCTACGTTGCTGTTGTTGTTGTTGTTGCTTCTTGTTTTTCACCCACGCGAAAAGTTTGTCGTTGCTGCCAGCGCTTCTGCTGCAGAGTTTTCCATGCTTTATATGTTTGTGTGTAGGTATAGTGTGTGTGTGTGTATGTACTGTTATATACCAAGCAAGCTCATATAAGAGTAATGCGCGCATTCATACGTTGCCAACTCGCCGCTCCCCCAATGAGGGAGCATCGCTTAAGCCCTTCCCCAGTAGCACTCCCAGTGCCTACGGAGTAAACTTCAAGTCATTGTCTATATACATATGTATCGGGATATATACACACGCAAACACACTCATACACACGTTTACATGTACGTACTTATGCCGCTTAGAATGCTGTCAACACAACAAGGAGGCGTATACGTAATATTCAAAGCTTACAGGCAACGCAAAGTGTCACCTTGGACTTTTATTTGAAAGAGTTAACAAATAAAAGTACAGTACACATGAGGAAGATTTATAGTTCGTTACAGCAATATATGGATACATATTGGCACCATTTTGATAAGCCAATTAAAATACTATAGATTATTGTCATGTTGAGTATTCTTTGCTGGTAAAATACTTTTATAGAAATAGAAACTTAAGATACTAAAATAAGACTGCAGAAGTATTGCAAGCTTTACATAATAATCATAAGATAGTAATATCTGAGTAATGAGCGAAACACATTCTGAAACATCATAAGAGGTCATTGATCAATCGGAGAACTGCTATTTAAATAAACACAACGCGCTAATTTAATAAATCACGAAAGAAAATTATAGAAGAGAGTAAAGGATTGTAAGATATTTGTTACCTATTTGCAAGAAAAGGAAAATAAATCGAAAGTGGTATTATGATTAAAATATACCATATATATATGTCGAATCAATATTGATATACAAGATTAAAAAACCCTAACTTAGTATTCCATCATAATGTTCAAATTCCGAAAATAAAATGGCTTTATTATTAGTGCTAATACTGCATTGTGCTAATATTAAATTGTTTAGTGAATTATCAGAACATCGACAAACAAAATTCAACTGTTCCAATTTTGATTCGGTTCTCATTTGGAGATTTACACACATCATCTTTTCAAAACTATAATAATTATATTAGCAATGAAATATGTAACATTTATTTACCAAAAAAAATACTGAAATATACCAATACAGTTATTAGTTTGCCCAAATATTCAATCATAATGTTAAGTGGAGTACTATTGCATTGACATTTAATTATTTCAGCCAATACTTGGCACTGAAGAAGCGGTGCAGCCAACGGAGATTTTTGACGTGCTTAAACTAGATTTTAAGTTTTGAAGCCCTAGATTCAAAGCAGTTGGGGTTTTAGTTCCCATTGGACATTCACACACATCCACACGCTTTTAAGCACCCGCGGGAGACAGTAAAGCTGCTTTAGATAGCACACCTGATCATTACTTATACAGTTAGACCACATGAATCCGTAACTAGCACCCGAAACTCCCACACACACAAAAGTCGTCCAGCTGCTGTTCAAATGTGAACACATTCAACAATTACATACAAAAGAAAATCTTTTTTCTCCAGTTTTTCACACAATTCAATGCGTTTTTCACACGCTTAAATTATAATTTCAGTTATTTTTTTGTTGTGCCTTTTTTTTTGGTGGCCCTACGGAGTAATGTGGACATACGTATCTAGTTATAGAGGTAACTGAATGATCACATGAGCATACAATTTTTGAGAAGAGACAAAACTACAAAACTGCTGTCGGAGCTAATTTAAATTTTTCGTTGTTTTTTTTATTTTTTGGGGTATCTCAAGGCGATGGGCGCTTTAAGAAAGTTGACCAGGCCGTGACTTGTTTCATTGCCTCATTAACTTTCGCACGTAGCTAGTGTTCCTCCCCCGCTAGACTTGTGTCCCCCTTTTATCACCAGTACCCACTTTGTTCTCAAAAGATAAAAATCGATTCGCGCGGTCGTTGGCCAACTGTCCAAGTGACGCGTCGGACACTGGCCAACAACTTTCCTAACTTAACCTTTATTGTCCGAAAGTTCTTCTTATTACTCTCTTGTGCTTTTTCTCTTGCACTTTTTCTCTTCTATTTCTTGGCAGACACAAAAACAAATTTTCTTTTTCTTTTTTTTTGAGTAAAATTTACATTTTTCGCGGCCTTTAAGCGATGCTGGTCATTCGGCTTTACTTCGTTTTTTTTTTTTTTATATTTTTTTTGGTCTATTTTCTTGTGCCTTGTGCTTCGTCTGCTGCTTTAAGCGATGTTTATCTTTTGTCATAATATGCACTGGGAATCACCTTAACTGATATTATCGCTGGCGCCTCGAGTGAGTCTCCGCTTGCACACCACGAATTGAGTTGCTCTCTGGGTTGCTCTATTGAAAGGGGCAGGCAGGGTTGAAGGAAGCCCATATCATCTTTCTCTATCACTATCTACGTATATCTCTTCTTCTTTTATTTCTCTTTTTTTGTATTCCCATTAATACCGTGTTACTGTTATACGATTACCACTGCAATGTCTCCGTTGACGACTTCTGTTTCTTTTATTACCTGTTTCTGATACGAGTTCCTATTTTGTATTCGTGGGTGCTTCTGCATTTTATTTCTCAGCTACACAGTTAGTTTCCCTTTTTTTCGGACAATGGTCAGTAATTGTTTTAAATATTTATTGTAATACTTCTCATGTTCATATCTGCAATTCTTTGCACTCGTAATTACGATTTCTCCAATAGAACTCGAAGAAATATTTGTTAGATGTATTTCATCTCATAAGTTTTCACACAACTAGGCAACAATTACTAAGTCAAAAAAGGAATTGCAATAACATTGTAATCACTAATCAATTTGTTTAAATATATAATTTTTATATATAATTTTTATATATAATTTCAATATTAAAAAAAATAGGGTTGACTAAAAGCAAGAAATACAAATAAAATGTCACTATTTTTGATTGTATTAATTGTACATATTTACATTAGGATGCTAAACAATTTTGTGCCATATTTTTTCAATTTGTTATATGAAATTTAGGAAAAATTTATAAATACAATTTGAATTTATTTTCCGTTTTAGTTTTTATGGAAGTGATTGAAGACACACATTTTAATTTACTTAGGAATATTCGGTTCTGTTATACAGATTTCTGGCAATCCATTTTATTAAGATATTTTTTAAAGTTGTATATACTACAAATTGAAAAACAAGAGCAAAAGAAATCCTACGCAGCTAATTTGTAAATTTCAGCGAACTTTTAATTGGGGTCTGTTGGCAATTGGAAATGTAATTAAAATTGCGTTAGAACTTTGATAAGTTTTGCCGTTCAGTAAGACGAAAAAACTAAAAGAAAATACTAAAAAAATCTGATTTCAGTACTTTAAAATCAAGATGTAAATATAAAGCAATAGTTTTCAGTTTTAGTTAATAACTATTAACTGTCTTTAGGCGCAACTTTTGAAAAGTTAAACTCAAATGCCAAGCTGCCAATCTATGAAGCTTATGGCCAAGGCGATTGGTTTTGGTTTTGATTTTATATTTTATGCCAAGGCTGCAGCAAGGGGGCACCACACCCATCGACAGTCATTGTGGCAGCGCCACACATGTGAGGCACACCACAAACAACAACAACAACAACAGCAAAAAAGCCAGTCCCAACACGTGCCCCAAAACAATGGACACTGCGATTGAGGCAAGCTGGGATCATTCAGTTCTGTAGACAGACAATCGATGGCTCTGTTAGGCGGCAACAAAGAAGATCTATGCAAATACGAGTATGCAAAAATAAATTAAAATAAAAAATAAATAAATATTATAATATTTATTTATAGCCCCCAAATGGCTTTATTGTTTGCAATCATCGCAATGTTATTGATTTCGCTATGCAGCTGCAACCTCATCCTCAACCACATCCACATCTTCTGGCTTGCCACGGGCGTCAGATTCTATTAGAGGCAGCAAAGTTGCTTCGTAAAAGTGGCGCCAGGGATTGTTGTGGCCATTGTTTTGTGGGGTCTCTTGGGAGGTTTCTCGCTTGACCTAGAATCGTTTGCCAAGGGATATGTTCTTGCATACTCATTAGTCAAAAGCAAGTGCTTGGGAATTGCATCATGATCGAGGTATATGGAAGAAGTGATGATCATCAAAATTGCATTTGCGAAACACTCTTATCGCGATGCCTGGCACTCTGGGCCATTGTCTAGACTTGTGACTGAGCCACGTCTAAAAGGCGGATTATCCTAGCGCCAGGATTAAGCATATGAGTTGAGGCGCCGTTGCAGTTTCAGACTTTCAGAGCAGACAAAAGCGAAATCAAATAAACATTAGCAAAAATCCTTTGCCAGCAAAAAGTTAAGATTAACATCGTCTCGTCTCGCCGAGTAGAGAGAGAGAAGAGAGAGAGAGAGAGAATCGCAGAGATTGATACGAGAAACGTACGATGTAGAGAGAGGCGAGTTGCTATTAGCTACCACAAGACAGGGTCGCTTAATCCTCTACATCACACAAATTAGGTCAGTCCCTCGTTCAGTCTGCGTGGGAGTGGCATTTGCAAGGAAGTTCTACGCCTCCTTTTCTTGCTACTTTCCACTGCGGTTGATGTTGCTGTTACTGTTGTTGTTGCTGCTGCTGTTGTTTCGGAAGCGCCGGATAATCATCAAAATTAGGCGAGATCTGTGATTAAGTATGCTTCGCGTCTGGGACTCGTGATTGACTGACTCAACAAACTGTCTGCTGTTGTTGTTGTTGTTGTTGTCTTTGGTTTGTCGGAGTTTGGTTAACGATTACCAAATCTCGATTGGCATCGACTGCTGGCGTGCAGCCTTTAATGAGGCGTAGCACAGAGGCTCAGGCCAAGAGCTCAGATCGAGAGCTCAGATCGGCAAACAAATCAGTCCATTTGCAACTTGCTGCCCTGATTGGTATTTCAACTTTTGATTCAATCGAAATGAATAAATATTTGTGTTCTATGTATAATATTATGTCAAGTGGTCAATAAAAATTTGAAATATTCTCATGCTTTGTTCTTAAATACTGATGTAAATAAAAGCATGAAATTTCCTTTAATGAAACCTAAATAAATATTTCTTTAACTCTACATTTCATACACTTTTAAACTTTTTATCTAGTTTATTAAAATTATGCGATTTTTATTGAGAGAATATCTAATGCTATTTTAAAAACAAATTTTGAGAGTTAACTAACTACAAGTTACCAATTTTTATAATATTCCAAAAACAATTTGTTATACCTTATTGCAAAATAAAAAGAGAAAGCAGTCGAGTGTGCTCGACTGTGAAACACTCGCTACTCCATTAAAATAAAAGCAAAATAGTGCGGTTTTATTTTAGAAATATACCAAATTAATATACCGAAATAATACTAAAAATATACCAAGGACCATTTTAGGTATATATATATAGTACTTCTTTCAAAATATACCACAGAGTAAAAAATATACCAGATTGCCAGCGAAAGCAATTAAGTCTCCTATAATAAATACCTGTACAAATTTTAGGCGTGGCAAAAAATTTAAAACGAACTTGCAAACATAAGAAGTGCTATAGAAATTATATCCCTATCTCTTATAGACTTTGATATCTAGATGTTTATGTTATATAAAAACGTTTTTCAACTTTTATTTAGCATATGATATTTCTAGTGTAGTAGCTATACAGATACAGTTACACTGATTGATATCCACTTTAAATACTTGAATGCGATTGAATATTAATTTTGTTTTTAATATCCAATTATAAAAGATATTCATGAATATTATTAAATAAATGTTTACACATATGCGCATTGATTACATTTTCATCCAAATACTAAAATTTGACATAATTTTGTACACATTACAAAAAGGGTGGAAATGGAACTCGCAAGTGTGTAAAACTTAAACAAGATGGACCTTTTAAATTACATTTACATAGGTACACCATTGAAAATGCAAAGCTAAAAATGCTAAATTGACCTTCAATTTAAAATTGAATTTACAACATCGAAAAAGTTTTCAACCAAAGTGAGTTTTCACTATAGATGATAGTGAACTAATCCAACTATAATATAATCTGCAATTATATATATATATATATATACAGAATCGCAAGCAGTTTAACTAATTGATAAAATTTTTTTGTTTTAAATTTTTGGGCATTTTAAAACATTGATTGTTATTCTCATGCTAGTGCCAATCCTAATATTCGTGAACTGTTGCTGTTCGCAATTTATGCACACCCTCTGGACAACCTCTCGTCCTCCCACTGAGCATTCGAATCCGGATTTGTATCTGTATCTTGTTGCATCTGTCGGCTTGGATCGGCCCGTCTCCGTCTCCGTCTCCAGGGCAAGTTGGCTACTGTGCTTTTTGGTTCGAGCCAATCTGGGAATCTGGGGAGCTGCTTTGACTCTCCATGACTACAAATTGTGTACAAGTGGCGGCAGTTGAATATTCGTACTCGACTCGAATGCCAAACCCACTATCACCATGCTGTCATATCCTTTTGCATATCCTTGGGCCAGAAACACACACAGAGAGACAGAGAGAACGTCGTCGCTTGGGTTTTATTGCTTCATTTCGTTGGCGATTTGTTTTGATTTGTGCAGTTTGATAACCTTTTTCTATGGAGATTTTGGTATTGGTTTCAATTGCTGTTGTTGCTGCTGCTGCTAGTTTTTGCTTTTGTTTTGCTATTAGTAATTGTTGCCAATTCCCTGCGGATATAAGCAACAGCAACAGCAACAACAACAACAATAACAACAACAACGTCAACGTTTCTTGCCATGTCTGTACTCTCGCATTGTTCAATTTTGATTTCAACTATTCAACAGCAGCCACATGTCTCTCCCTCTTCTCCTCCTGCACCTCCCCCAAACCTCTCCCTAGTCTACAGAGCTCTGTCGACCTTATTTTTGGACTTGGACTTCGAAAAACGGAAAAACTTTTTCAACCCAAAATCAAAAGCAAAGCGAACCGGTTTCGTTTTTTTGGCAACATTTTCTGATTTGCACTACTCGTATCTATGACATGAAGATTGTAGAAATGCAGTTCACACTATTAAAGTACAATTTGAATATTTTATTAACGATGCTTTAAGAAGCGAAGAGTAATTTTTTAGTTCATACTGAGAAGTTAAAGGCTGGCGTCAGATCAAATTTCTAATATTAATTTATCGGTAAATTATTAAATTTGCATTGCTGAAAGTTCAATTCGATTTCAATTCAATTTTATAGATCATATTAAATATCTTGTAAGTATGAACTATAAAAATATTCACATTAAATCGTTTTTACTGTTTTATCATTCATTGATTTCAAAAAAATGAATTTAAATAATTCTTTACTAACACTAATTTCTTTAGCAATATCATAACTTTGTTTTAAAGATTGATTGAAAATGAACCTTGACAGAGGTCTCATAACTTTAGTTCTTGAAAAAGTGAAATCAGCTGATGTGATGATTATTGTGCGCAGAGACCACTGGCAAATATCTTCGAGTATGCGCCGGATTGCGTGCTGTGCATATTTTAACAGTTTGCTCCTCCAAGTGCAATGCCACCTGCTACTTGCCACATGCCACATGCCACAAGTGAAGCCGTAGGCCACCCGGTGACTTCTTAAACTGAGAGTCAACTAATTGAACTTACCTTCAACTTAAAGTTGCATGGAATATTTGCATGAAATATTCGTATTTTGGAGAAGGCAAAAGCGTTGGCGGTGGCGATGGGTGTTGAACTTGTGCATTGAAACATCGACACGGGAGACTTTTGTTTTCCCCCCGATTATAATTCAATTAAGAAATATTTAAAATATAATTAAATTTGTTTGCCGCGATTATTCATATGCCATGTGAGAATTTATGCTAATTTTAGGAAAATACACTTTTTTTTACTTATTTATTTGTTGCCATTTGATTTGTTTTGTTTTTACTCAGTTAGCACTTTGGGCTGTGGCATGCGCGGCCCTCACAAAGACACACAGGTTTTTAATTTTCTAGAAATCTGTTTAATTACGTAAAAATTATGAAATGATAAATACATTAGAAACAATGTGATTCATTTGCATTTTGCATTTTGCGATAATTGAGATTTAATGCATTAATAAAATTTGCATTGGTTTCGCGTGAGTTTTTAACTAATTTATTGAGTTTTTAGTGCACTTGTTAACGAGCTGCTAATAGCTTATATATAGTTGAACTTGGATTTCGCTACTTTTTTAGTTAACCGTTTTGAATAATGTCTGAGTGCGAGGCAATTTCCGACGGTTAGCTGCACTTTACGATAAAACGCTAAACGTTTACATTTACGATCGACGTTTACGATATTCCCCTTTCGGGACTCCAATTGGATTCTCGTGAGTTGCGCCTGCGCGTCTGCTTCGGTTCGCGTTTGCCAAACAACTGACTTTCGACTATCGTCCACAGCTTCGTTCGGCCAAAACTCAAGTCGAGCTTTCGAGTCTTTTGAGCGTTTTTCGTGCTCGCTGGTTGGTTAGCGGGATTTAAGCTGGTTTTTTTCTTTTTGTGTGTGAGTGTGTGTGTGAGTTGAGCTGGTTTGGCCAGTTGAATGTGCACACACGTGAGCAAGAGTCTCTGTCTCTCACTCTTTTGGCTTGTCGATCTGCCGGCCTGACTAATTGGATGGCGGTCTTCCAGTTGGCGCTTGAGCAATTAGTTTACGTTCTAATTGGTCAGAAATTATTATAACCGACATTTGCTGTGCCACCGATCTTGTCAGCGGAGACAACACCAATACCAATACCAACAGCAACAACTACCGCAACATATACAAACTGGTTTTTCGGCAAGCGGTTCTTTACGAGCGTCTGATTGGATCTCAAGCCTTGTGTTTCTACTTCGCCTGCTAATGGGACAGTTATTAACGGGTTCTTTGTATAGATATGTTCTGAAGTGATGATTTGATTGAGTAGTTAACGAAAATACAAAAAATAATAACTTCTCTCTCGTGCTAATTACCTATTGAGTTTCGCGTTGCTTGAGCAATGAAGCGAAAAGGTTGTGCAATATTTGTTTTTCATTAGCAAGGTTAGAATTAAGTTTAGGCACTTGAACCTACACATTAAGTACAATTCAGTTCAGTTCACTGAATATGAAAACAATTGAATTCAAATATAGTATTTTAATGTGTGATCTTGTTAGCACAAGGTTACATTTTGCTTAACTAATCAGACGCTTGCAATACTTTAGAAATTGCAATACTTGTTTTGGAGGTGTAACACTTGATTTACATAAATCCGCAGAAACCCCAATAATGTTAATAATATTGTATGGAAATCATAAATTTATATCTGAAGAAAAACTTGAAATTTCGGTATTATTCAGATTATGCCAAACATATTAATAAATCTTATTTAATACTACTAAAGTATATTTTTAGTATATTCCTAGATATAATATTAGAAAAGAATATTGGAAATTGGAAATAATTTATTTAATAATATTTATTACATTTTAATTTTACATTCGTTAAATTCTGCACGTAGGTATTAAAAGCATTATTGAAAAATATTATTGAAATGTATTTTTTGAATGTTTAATATTATTTTTTAATATTTGAAATTTCCTAATATTGTTTTATTAGAATGTTTTACTTCTATAATGTATTCTGTACAACATTTTTACAAATTTGACAATTAAATTACATTTTAAACAATATGAGCTTTATTATCTATAATATATTCTGGCATATTCAAAATACTAAAAGTAAAATTTTAAATTGAAATGAAATTTCAAACATTGCTTTCATTACTTAATTACATTTTTGGTATGTTAGTTTTATTATCTATAATTTATTTTGGCATATTCATATTAACTGACTGCTGTTTACTGCATTTATGAGCAACTGATATCGCAATGAAGAAATGCGATAAAAGCTGCTAGAAAAGGTGGCCAACGCGCATAGTTTCAAGTAGGCACTGTAAAGACAATAACAATAACAACAATACGACAAAGGCAACGGCAACAGTTGCAGTTGCTTCCGCGGCAGCAACACGCGGGATATTTAGATACAAGCAAGAACAGCCACAACAACAGCCGCAACAACAACAGGCCAGGCAAATAAATCGTGATCACATGGTCAAGAGGGCTCCAGTTTAGCAGTCGAAGCAGTCGCCAAAAGTGTGGGTGCAGAAAGAGAGTAAGAGAGGGAAAGGAAGAGAGAGAGAGAGAGAGAGTCGAAGTGTAGGTGGAGTTGAAGCTGCGACTAAAGGCTCAACTCCTTTTTAACTCCTGCAGCAATAAATGTTGCGCTTGTCGAGCTGATAAAGCCACACAAAGCGAGTGATCTACTAACAGGCACGCCAGCAACAACATCTACACCAACAACCACAGCCACAACAACAACTACAACAACAAGTACTATAACAACTACTACTACAACAACTGCAACGAGATCATGTTTGTGTTTGTCGTGTCATACGAAAAGAAAAATGCTACAAAGAGGCTGCCTCGCCTAGTGCAGAGAACTGTGGCTGCAACCAACTTCGACTAGCGGCGAACCGATCGCATACACAGCAACAACACAACAACAACACGTTTTTTCAGCTCTTTAGGTTGCAGCCTCAGTTCTAGCTTCATCCTCATACTGAGCGTCGTCATCGTGGTGGGGCATTGAAATTTGGCGCTTGAATTTGTTGCAAGTTCAGAGTTGAAGTTGTAGATACGGCAACACAGCAACAACAGCAACAGCAACGGGGCGTCGTCAGCAGCAAGAACAACAGCAACATCAACAATGCATGTCGTTGTCGAAATCGAAATCAAGATCAGAACACAACTCCACCAGCCAGCAGATTCAAATCAGCAACGTCATCAGCCACGCTGCTGCACGTAACAAATGTGTCCAAATGTGTCCGTCCTCCACTTGCAACTTGCAACTGGCAACTGGCAACTGGCAACTCGCATCTCCCATGTGATCGCCAGATCGATCGTGACACACATTGAATGTGGTCATGCAGCGCCGCATTGCTTATCCACAGTCGCTGACATCATGCCGTCTTCTACCTGCCACACAGTTCACCAATTTGATTCTAATTGTCAGCGTTGGTGTCAAGTGCTTAAACTTGCCACGGGTTGTCTGCAGTACAAACATTTGAATTTGCTACTTTATTTGTTGAAATTAAACATAGAAAAGGGGTGGAAATTAGATTTGGTAAATTACTAAAAATCGGGTAGAAAAACAGTTTGTAAATTACAAAAAAAATAAAAAATAGTTTTAGATATATGAAGAAAATAGAAAATGCCAATTCTTAGAATTAAAAATTTCATTAATATAATCATAAAGAATGATTATGATAATTGTAATTATCATATTAAAATATTTGGTAAGGGGTATATACAAATTTAAATAATATTTTTATGTGTGTTTTAGGACTAAACTGATTCGATTATAAACTTTCTTTCTCAACTATTTTGGCAACTTTTTGAAAAGTTTTTTCCAAATAAGTAACTCAAGAAAGAAAGAAAATGTACTGACACACATTTCTCGCAATTTCGGTGTAAAGAATAACAAACTCAAAGGGAATTGTGTCCGAACTAACCGTGAACTTTTGTATCTTTGCATTAGCGGCATGTTGCACGCGTGATTAGCGGCTCAACGAGTAACAGCTCGAGTAACAGCTATAACAACACAAACAACGGACATCAAACATATGCGCTGGGCTTAACAGATCACACAGACAGACAGATCAGATCGGAGAGAGATCAAGATCAAGGCAGATCAACCATCAGGCATCAGGGCATCAAGACTCAGTAAACAGCAAACTGTTCACGATGCCCCCAAAGCCTGAAACTGAGACGTACCTATTTGTATCTCGACCTGTGTGTAAATGTATCTGTATCTAAGCATTGGGTATTTGTCTATCTTTCGGCTGTGTTTTTGCCGGCTGCTAAAGGGGCAAGAAAGGTTGAGTTTGGGGCACAGCATGTGAGCGCTTTCAAATTGTTTCAAGTGTGAAGATCAATTTCATGGCGCATTACCGTTTCGTCCCTGCCCCTCCCCAACATCTTCTACAACTCATCTCCAGTTGGACTTGGGTTCGAGCTGAAGACAAAGTCGAATTCGAAGACGAAGCCCATTTGCATGAATTTGAATACAATTGACGAATTGTAGTTCAGTTATTTGTCTGTCCGTTCAGTTTTGTCTAATCTTATAATGTTTCTATTATAATATGCGCCTTTGTAGTTGTTGCAATTGAGGGCAAAACTACAAGTATGTTGTTGTTGTTGTTGTTGTCTTCTTCCTTTTGTTTATTGTGTGAGAAATTTTGTTGCTCAGTGTGTGAACGGAGCGTGAAAATGAATCTGGCCTCTTGATAATGCTGTAATTGTTGCCGCGACTGCGACTGCGACTTCGACTGTGACTTCAACTTAGGCTTCGACTCGCAGTTAATATAGATATTCGATTGGACTCATGGCGTGTTAGTTATTGATCGATCAATTGAGGATCGAGTGAACTTTAGCCACAAAGTAATTAGACGCCAAATGCAAATGTCAACAGAAAGTTCAATGGACCGTTGGTGGAAAGGGATTGCAACTCATAATCTTTGGCGATAATTTATTATTACGACACTAAATGCTGACCCAACATTCAATGCCCTGCACTAATCAGATTGACCCACTAAACTAGTTGCCAGAACGGACTGGAATCTCAGACTAGGGCAAAGGCACAGGCATCGTTGCAGTTGCAGGCACAATGGGTGCATGCAACCCGTCAACATTATTATTTGGCTTGTTAACTTGTCTGCACGAAATGACATTTTACAGCTAAATTTGCCTGGTCTGGACAAGATTTCCCAAGACAACAACAACAACAACAGCAACAAGAGCAACAGCAACATCGAATCGAGAGCTCGCCTAACGACGTCGAAGATGTCCAACTCTGCTACATCGATTTCGCAAGCTGTTCACTTTGTCTGCTATCCCCAAAACCCAAAACCCAATGCCCAAACCCAAACTCAATCCGTATTCAAAGCCCCAACCCAATTCCAGTATCAAGTCCCGCTTCTGTCTGCACTCATTTGTTTTCTCTCTCTCTCCCTCTCTATCTCTCCCTCTCTTTTCATTATATCCTAACGAGTACTTGCTAGCTAAGTAAATGTTTGAGCTGGTCCAAGAAACTCGCTGTGCTAACTGGCCACCAAATCAAATGCCTCACCGAATAAATCACAGTCATCAAAAGCGTTCCCTTTCGATTCGGTGCTTTTCAAGTGACAGACATCGATGGCGTTTCGTTCACCAACCACAAGATATTGTATATGAGACAGTTCCACAACCAGTTACAATATGCCAAAACAAATCAGAGTCTCATTAGTAAATTAGCACTACTAAAGTGGAGCTAAACGTGGAATAAATGGCTTCAGGCTGTTAACAAATAGTTGACTCGAAATTCCCTACGATTTAATGTTTGGAATTTTTGAACTTTTTGACTTTACATTTTTAAACTTGAAATTTATATATAATTTTGGAAACCAATATAGCTATTGATTGCTTGGAGTTAAATTAATATTAATGTTTGAAATTTCTAAACTATTTGACTAGTGCAAATAAATTAATTTTATTTATAAATTTTTATATCAATGCATAATTGTTGAAACTAATAGGTTTATAAATTAAATAAAAATATTTATGTTTAGCTAGTTCGAACTATTGCTAATACAATTTAATTTAAATTCCCTATTACTTAATGCTAGGAATGTTCAAACAATTTGACTGGCGGATTTGACTTCATATTAATTAATACATTTTAAGTTTATACACAATTGTATAAGTGTTTTAAGTGTAAGCAGCAATTAATAATATTTAATTTGAGCAAAAATTAAAAAAAAAATGTATATAAAAAATGATATTATAATTTGTTTTATATGAATAGTTTGATGGGTAAGTACTTTGAAAATTTTCTATGTCACAAGATTAAATACATGCATATAATAGATTAACAGTTGTAAGTATTATTATTCTGGTAAATATAAAAGGAAATATATTTTATATAGTATATATATTTCAAATAGAAGTAATACATATTTCATACTAATTTCTATAGCTTCGTTTATGTCCAATGTTTGTAGCGCCTCAATGAACAGCACACGAATATTTGAGTCAAATAGCAGGCCGAAAATATCGACAAAGCCATAAATTAAATATTTGGCCAGCGAGCACAAAAAAAAAAGGGTGAAGGCAACAAATTGCTGCACGGGCAAGGAAAACACCTCGAACACTATTAGCTAATGCCTAGAAGCTACACAAAAGGCGAGAAATTCACAAAAACAATAAGACGGCAAAGACAAAACTATTGTGGGTGCATTGCAATTGCATTTCGAGGCTGAGATCAGTTTTTATACCCGCTACCCATAGGGTAGAAGGGTATTATAACTTTGTGCCGGCAGGAAATGTATGTAACAGGTAGAAGGAGGCATCTCCGACCCTATAAAGTATATATATTCTTGATCAGCGTCAACAGCCGAGACGATCTAGCCATGTCCGTCTGTCCGTCTGTCTGTCTGTGTGTCTGTCCGTCTGTCTGTATGAAACACTGGATCTCAGAGACTATAAGAGATAGAGCTATAATTTTTTTTCGACAGCATTTGTTATGTTTGCACGCAGATCAAGTTTGTTTCAAATTTTTGCCACGCCCACTTCCGCCCCTGCAAATCAAAAAAATCGAATAACAAGCGTAATTTTAAAGTTAAAGCTGCGAATTTTGGTATATATAATAATAACAATAGTATTTATGATTCCTGAAAATTTGCTTGCGATCAGATAAAAATTGTGGAAGTTATTAAAGAAACACTTTTGTATGGGCCAAAACGCCCACTTACGGGGGGTCTCAAATGCTTTGGCCGACAATCTGGTGTATTGTGCCGTCTATGGTATATTTTAAATGTTAGTATCACATCGTTATACCAAATATACCATTTGGTATATTTTTAGTATTTTGCAGTATTTTTTGGTATATTTTGAAAATAATACCGCAATATTTTGCTTTTATTCAAAAGGGGTAGCGCGTATCTCACAGTCGAGCACACTCGACTGTAGTTTTCTTACTTGTTGCAGTTGTTTTTGCTAAATGATCAATCGTCGCGATGGAGGGAATATTTATAGTGCTGTTGCTGTTGCTATTGCAGTTGTTGTTGGTGTCAGATATATTGGTCGGAAGAGTGATATGGAGCTATTATGTAAGTGAGCTGGTAAAGACAGCCGAGCAAAGCCCTATTGCTTAATACCAAAAGGGATAGACAAGTGCCTAATAGTTGATTTGACGTTTGATTGATTTTCATTTCATTTTCATTCATGTTGCATAAGCGTAGGAATCATTAGATAAATTAAGTATATACAAGTATAATTAGCTACTTAATGACAAGTCATCCATAACGGCAAAACTTTTGGGACACTTTAATCATTTAATTGAATTTTGACAACAATAAGGGAAATTACCCAACCACCCAAAAAACGATGTTGAAAAGTGCAGAAAACAACACTTACTACCTACAAACAGACTCGAATCTAGGAAATGGACAACGACAAAGGGAGAAGGCGGATCCTTTTCATTTGCAGTATTCCACTCGTTGCTTTTTTGAAGGCAGGAGGCAGAGAAAAATGTGAGAAATTAATTTAGCCAAAATGCCAAACTGATTGATTCGCGTCGCACAAACTAAAGTTGAATCGATTAGAGGGAAGAGAGCGAATGCCAAGATGATGACGAGTGTCGTCATCGTCGTTTGCCGCCCACACACACAGCATCCAGCAACAGTAGTAAAATTATCAATTAGGCTTCAGCGAAATTTTCGGATTCAGCCATTTTCGTGAAGGAGACTAAAAGACCATTGATTCGTATGAAAAATCACAGTAAATCACTCAAAGAGCAAAGTGTGCAATAGACCCCGTGAAGATAATCAGTAAAGGGCTCCCAGTTGATGGGCCTTGGGGTTGGAGTTGGAGTTGGAGTTGCATGAGGGTTGGGGGTTGGGGGTTAAGTGCTCGGGCGGCGCAGGTGTAATGACTTCCATCAAAATGGCTTTGAATAAATTTCAGCCTTAAAAGGGTTGCCAATACCATCTATAATGAGCTTTTTTTGAAACCCCTTTCGCACATAATGCCTCAAGGCTTTTTCATTACAAATTTCATTTTATCAACGGAACTGCTAAGCTGATTTCATACTGTAACGATAAGTATCTTAGACACTATGTACAAATATTTGCTTGTTTATGCTATGTAAATTTCAGCTGAAATGAGTTTGGTTCTGTTCCAAGAATGCCAACAGAAATAAGTACATAATCAGGCAAGTTTCACCCAAACATATTTATATTAAATTTAATTCGAATTCTTATCAAAACTATTCTCAATCTGTGGCTTGCTGTTGACCGAAACAGTTTAAAGTTTGCTACTTTGCTTTAAAGCCACTACAGCTTTTCAGCTTGCTCGAGACAATAAAAGAAACACTCCAGCCAACTGTATTAATCAATAATTTATACAAGAAAAGTTCCACTATTAGTGACGGTCGCAGCAGGGAGGTGAATCAGGGGACAGGGAGAGTAAAAAGATCATAGGTTTTTAACCCTTTCACTATATGCTTCGTTGTCTCCATTTCCCGTAGTGGCGCTGGTCAGATATGAATACATAAGAGCTACAGATAAAGACGAAAAAAAGACACATTAAGTCTTGAGAAAAAAACGCTCAAAAATCACTCATACGCTCCGTAAGCAGCGGCTCTATCTCGTTGAATAGCACGACTGCGCTGACTCTCTCTCGCAAGCTCACCAACACAGACGTATTGAGTGCTTTCTTGCACAGACAGAGCGTCGTCATTTGGACGAGTTTTCCAGTCATTTAATATTGGAAACTTAGGCACTAGGGAACGGATTCGGGAATGGATTCGGTAGTCGGACTTGTAAGTCCCCATTCCGTTTCCGTCGGCTGGCATATTTTGTTTAGGATTTGGCTTCCTTTTACAAATGCAGAGATTTGCGTATTCCTTTTTGCGCATTTTTACTGTATTTTTTTCTGTGTTGTTTCCATTTCTCGCTCATCTTTTGTTTTATATTCTCTACTCATTTCTGTGCTCCATCGTCGAGAATACAGCCAACATTTCCGTTTTGTATTTGCGAAATTTGTTTGTAAAAGGCATTTGTAATGCAGATTTGTATTTTAAATTCTGCCATTTTATGTGAATTTCAATGAAGAAGGGGTATCCTTAAAATCTAGACAAAATTCTGTTAAAAAAATGTTGTATGTTTTATAAAAAAAAATGTTTTGTAATATTTCTTATTATACATTTATTTCTCTCTTAAAAATGATTCAAATTATTTATTATTGAATTTAACACCAAATTATTATCCCAATAACATTTTTATTAGTTTGATAATACGAATATGTATATATATAAAAAAATTTTAATTTTAAAGTATTAAATGAAAATAAAATATAAAAATATTTTTATTTAACTTTTTTTTTTGTTGAAAATGTATTTTGTTTTTTTTTTAATTTTAGATTTTAATAAAATTGTTGTATTTATTATTCCTTTTATTTTAGATTAATGTGAATAATGTAATTTGAAATAAATCTCATACTTATGGTCATTTCAATTAAATTTCAATTGCGATATTCGCAGCTACCCTTAAGAAAACAAAACCCTAAAATTCATTACCATTACAGAATTTAAGCAATTAACTAAATTTCAAGCTCATATAAACACACATATATTTATATTCGAAATATGGGAAGCAGTTACTCATTCCCTATCTATGAGTATTCAAAAAAGTAAAAGAAAAGCGCCAAAGAATTTTCCAACATTGGCTGGGCGCATACCAAAGAGTAACTTCGGATATGTAAATACATACATATGTAGATATGTGCATGCATATGTATAGCATATATACACAGCATGTATGTACATATATACATTCAGGCGAGAGACTAGAAGCGAAAGCGAATCAGGCACCGGCCCCCGTCCACGTATGAGAGTGTGCAATGCGATTGCGAGTACCCGTCATACACGCGACGTCGGCGTTGACTGCGACGCTGACAGCGCAGCTGGCGTTTACTCAGACAGCGTTCGTTTTTTTGGTGCTCGCTCGTTCCAGCGCCAGCTGAGAGAGATGCGAGTGAGCTCCACTCACACACACACATATACAGACACTGACAGTCGTAGCGCATGCGAGTTCATGTGTGTGTGTGTGCGAGTCGCTGTCGTTGCTGCTGCTGCTGATGTTGTTGTTGTTGTTTTGCTGCACACGAGTTGGCGTTGGCGCTTTTAATGTGTGCATGTATGTATGTATATGTGTATGGGTATAAGTCTTACATGTTTTTTTTTTATTTTCTTTTGCGTGTCTGCCGTCGCTGTTGTTGCTGTTGTTGTTGTTGTTATTTTGTGCTCCCCAGTTTTTAGACTCCGCCTTTTTTGTCGTCTGCGTGTCTTGCGCTGTCTCCGTCGCAACCCGCAATTCACCACCCCGTCGCCTCATTCCCACTCCTCTTCCCCTTTCGTCGTTTCTTCTTCGTATTTTTACTGTTTACTGCTGCTGCTTTTGCTTTTGCTGCTTTTGCTTCTGCCGCCGCTGCCGTCGCCTGTTGTGGGATTTTTAAGCATCGTCATCGTTGCTGCTGTGGGAAGTGCGATGTAGTGGGATGATGATGGTGGGTGGTGCTAGGTGCCAAGGGGAAGCGGAGAGTGGGAGCTACCAAGCTGCTGGTGAAAGAGTGAATGTGTGTTTGTATGTGTGCACGTAAAGAGCGGATGGCTGTGTGTGCGAGAGGGAGGGAGTCGGAGCATGCGAGTGTGAGTTCGGGTGTGAATGTGAATGTGCCTCGCTCGGTTCGTTCGCATTTCGTGTGATTTATTCATGCACTGTGCACTGTACTCGCTGCGTACTTATGCTTACTTGCAGCAATGTGTATGTGCATATATATGTATATGTGTGTGTGTGAGTGTGGCTCATTTTAACTCTCATCCATTCGTTTTTTGGACTTAATGTGTTGCCGAGACCAACGAAACGACGAATGAGAAAACGAATGAGTTTGTTGCTATGTTTTGCATCATGTTTAGGTTTATTTTAGCGCACACATACACACTCACACACACACACATACATACAAAAAGTATATACTCTCATATAGTATATACTCATTTTGAATGCGTGTGCGTATGACTGAAATGGGTTCATATTCGTATTGCGTCGTCGTTTCCAATGGATGGAGTAGGACACACACATGTGCAGCCATATTTATGTGTGTATGTATCCATATATATGTACATATATGTCGAATGGATTAGGGAGTGGCCCAACGTGAGCAGTGCATATAGAGAAAACGAGAATATGACGTACGAGTTGTCCTGCATTACGCATTCGCCGTGTGTTTCAAGAGTTATATAAGCTTATACATTTACTTTAAATTTAATTACCAGTTAACACTGTTAAGCTACAACAAATGAATATTCATTAATAAAAATAAATTTTAATAATTAAATTGTTTTTTGTTTCGTCACTGAACTCAGCAGAAAATATGCTTATTTACCTAAAATATTTAGCTTTTAATTTTTCAAAGAGAAACCGACAAGTGGTCGCCTCGTTGGCTCAACAATTTTTTGCGAAGAATTCACAAAGAGTTGAAACACTCTTAACCGAGGAGGCACTCGGCAGCACCCCAAGCAAACCACAAAGGTATTAAATTATTACAAAAAGACTTGAAACTGCATTTTGTGCAGTTACCATGCAGATGACCACTTGCAGGAATATGACACTCGAAAAAGAGGCACAAACAGACGCAAGTCCACTCAAAGGCGACTCAATATTTAATAAATGAAAAAATAAAGGCTTTGTCAGAGCAAACTGAAACGGAGGACGCTTTGTCTGCAACGCACAAAAACTGTCAAAGAAGCTTCCGAAATGTTGAAGTTGAAGTTTAAAGTGATAATTCATGAGACTGGTCAAGCAGAGATGCTAATTTAATTTTTGTGGCCAAGGCCAAGCGACTGGACTTTGAGGCAATTGTGGTAAGTGTGGCGAGGGAGGTGGAAAGTGGAAAGACGAAGGAGAAAGGAGAAAGGAGGAAGGAAATAAGGAAGTTACTAAAGAGAAGCAGGTCACTTAAAGGCCATTCACACGCGCCAGGGGCAGCGTTGACCTCGCGGCGGCTACTTTATTACTTTAAGATTTCGCCTTGACTTTGAACAACAGTTTTGCCGGGATGGCAATGGCTTTTTCTTTTGCGTTTTCCATTTTTTTCTTTCATTTTTTGTTGCCGCGCGTTGCTTCTTACAATGAATTTTCAGTGTTAAACAGCGCAAAATCGTAAGTTTTTTTTAACAATTTTTTTTCTTTTACTTACTTTTCTTGTTGTGCGTTTCAGTAATGGCCAAAAGCCACGTAAAGCCGGTGCCAGACTTGTAGGACAGTAGGAGACGGTAGACGGTGCGCATAATGACCAATTTCCTCGGGGCCAGTTACACAAGTTGACTAAAACTTTAGTTACAGGCCACGGGGACGAGTGTCAACTCTGTGATACTTTAATAATCGTACTACCGAAGTTAATTATCTGTCAAATATAATTATTTTTGCAACATATTTCAATATACATTTTGACAATTTATAAAAATGATGTCGAATGCAACATTCGTACTACAAAATTAAGATATGGCCTCTACTCAGTTCCAGCAATGAAACATAATACAGGATTATTTTTAAAATTTACTAAATTAATATATTGAAAATATGCTAAAAATATGAAAAGAGTATTTTCGATTACGATATACGACTATTACATTAAAATATAGATATGATGTTTTTATGTATAGACCTAAATATCCAAAAAAAAAATACCAAAAGTTATATTTCGTATACCGACATACTATTATTGAATTATTTTTGTAATCGTGGTAGATTTTTACTCAAATATCTTAAAAAAAAAACTAACTCTACTCTATAAATTATTTTAAGCATTTGATACATGTCTTTTAACTCCCAAATATATTGTTTACCCAAATTTTATACATTTTCAATCGTCACGTGCCAAGAGACGTTTAAAGAATAGAATGACAGAGTGCAAGTGACTTAATTTGCATACCTTCAAGTAATGCGAGTGTTTCTGCCTGTGGACCTCAGTTTTTCATAGTGTTTATTATATTTAAGAGGCCTTGTGCCGCATGAAAATTAAACCACTGCTTTTTGGGGATGGCAGGCGAACAACAGAAGCGAGTACTCGAAGAGAGTTTTTGTAATTTGATTTCGATTTGATAGCCACGTGTTTCAGATTTGCACTTAAGAAAGAGAAGGCGTGGAACTCTAAAACAAAGTGGTCCACAATAAAATTCAGTTTACAAATATTAGGAATCTATATAAAAATACATTTTCCGATATGAATTTTTTATTTGAAATTTGTAAAGAAATAATATTTTGGTCTCAGAAATAAAAATTTTAATCTAAAGTGCTAAAAAGTGCTTCAAGAGCGTAAATAGTACGTGTTTTCAAATTTATTTGATATCTTTAAGTTTTTAGACCAAAAGTTTTATTTTAAGATAAAAAAAAATTTTACATTATATATATTTTTTTTTGCTCTTACTATTTATTAATTATTTTACTATTTAGTGCATTAAATTATTCAGTTATATTTTAATAACTCTTCTTACGAAATACTTATTATCGATTCGCACATCATTTGACCACAGGATCATCGCTTTAAGACCACAATGCTATGGATGAATGGTTCGGGATAGCTCGACTGAGCTTCAAACGAAAACACTCAAAACTTAATAAAAAATTATAAAGTTTTTTATTTTGGACTTTTTGACATTTTTTTAGACTATTGTTCTTAGTTTTAAAAATTTGTTTTATTTTAAGAACAGCGTTTTTAATACAAGTGTTCTTCATTTTCAGAAAATGCTCTTTTTTACAATAAGAGAAATATAATCACCCTGCATTCTAACTCAGTTCTCAAGTTACAAACAAAAAAAAAAGGAAAATATCTGAAATCAGTTTTTCCAATAATATAGCAACAAAATTCACAAGGCGACCTTGAGTTATATTTATCTTTGTATGTTTTGTCCTTTCATACTTTTGCGGTCTTTTATACCTACTCTCACAGCGCCCAAATTGGATTGGTGTGCCTCTCAAATTTCAAGTAATAGTAAAATGCTTACAGAACGCTGCAATATTTCCAATAAAAATAGTATTATAATATAATATGAAAAACGCCTAAAAGTATATTGACGTAGTTCGTTGATCAAAAATATTCACCAAATTGATCGAATTTTACACATCGTGACACACATACAAAACTGTTTCTGATTTTTGTAATGTATTTTTTTATCAATTTTTTTACTTAAAAGACTTTAGTTAATATTGTATTAAGATAAACATAAAAATAAAATAAAAAGACTTAAAAATCTTTAGCTAATATTGTGCAAGATTATTAAATATCGTCTTCTGATAGAGTAGGCCAGCTTTCAACTTATCCAAAAAGAAAATGACTTAGAAATCCTTAATATATATGAGACAATTATGTGTTTTGCATTTTTTGGTAATAGTTTTTGATGCCTTCTTTCAGAGTTCTCTCCGAATTATGCAAATCCCAAATCAGCCGCCATTCGAAGTGCAAAACCCAAAAAAAAACTCATTGCGCCTATGCGCCACACCCAGAGCTAGCTAGTATATTGAAAATGTTAATGGCAGAAGCTTAAGCAGGGAGAAGGACACACACAGTGTGACTGTCACTCAAACCTTGGATGGGCGCAAATCCAATTGATTTCAACCAATTTCTCAAACTCCTGGGGCGTCAGGCAATAGAAGAAGCGAAATACGTGCCCAGTCGGAAATAAAGAGAAAACGAAAAATAGCATAAAATCAATTGAAAAACTTTTTACTCGATGCTTCTGCCACAGGATATCTCACGCCCATCACCCATCGACCGTCGACCATCGACCATTGCTTTCTTATATAGTATACATATGTATGTATGTATGTATGTACACACTCGAAATATCGCATAAGTGACAGAAGAAAAACGAAGCCATAAGAAAAGAAAAGAAAAGAAATTGTGGGCTAAATCCAGTGGCAGCTTGCAGGATTCCCATTGGCCAGGATCCAATCCCCCAAATATACATCCTTAAACACATGGACATGGATTGTCAATGGAATTGCGTACCCCAAATGGCAGCCTCAACGTTCACTCGCTCACTCTCTCCGCCTCCGCCATTTCGTCTCCTCCTTCCTCCTTCCTTTAGATATTCGCATAGAACGAAGCTGGAATCGTCCTAGGAAGCGCTATCTGCGTATTGAACGAAGGATTCACAGCAACAATAAGCGCAAATGTAACAAATAAAATGCAAAGATGCGAAATAAAAAATGACATTCGGATACAAATCGAATAGTCGCAAGATACGAGAATGGAGTGGAGTTTGAGGGGGTGGGGACTAAAAAATGTTGGAGTCCTGGGGAATTGAATTGAATATTTAATGGCAGCTGACTGCTGTTGGTCTCCCAAGCGGAATTGCTTTTGTTGCAGGCAGTTTCGAGCCAAATGACTGTTGAATGTGCCAGCTTGATTGTACATATACTATATAACATATATACGAGTATGTGTGTGCCTGCTTGTGTGTGTGTGTGAGTGTATGTGGTTGAAAGAATACTCATTTTAAATGGCTTTTGGCTTATCAACTTTTCTTTGACACATGAAATAAGTATGAATATAAGCATCCATTTTTTTAAATGGCCAAAAATATTACTATTTAAGGGTTATTTGCTGACGATTCAGTTCAATAATATATGAGCAAAATGCGATAGATTTCAAAGACATCTTTGTATGAAGATGTTTGTGAAAATTTCCGAACAAATATGTTATCTTGTAAATTCATATGTAATAAAAACTTAAAAAATAAAAACTAAAACTAAACCAATTTTACTTCTACACCAAAACTGCTCAATTTTTCATGGCTCTGTCATATTTTGGCTTTTGCCAATTCGTTTGCCAGTTATATAAGTATTACCCCTCGGATTATTGGCTTTAACAGTCAAGCAGTGTTCAACTAACAACAGTTCGATAACATAGTGAAGTTGAATTTTATTTTGTAATAAAAATGAGACGAACGTAATGGTCAATATTAATAATTTCTTATTTAACGAAAACGCTTATTGCTAGTCGGCCATGAGAATTATAAAATTTATCCAATACTATCTACATTATTTTATTGTACAACACAGATTGCTGTTATTTGATAGCTTTCACCAACCGATTAATGCAGAGGGCTTTATATACATATCCAATAGTGATTTAATATAGAGTTAAAAATATATGAAAAATATGCAGCCTTATTGCAATGTATTTATGAAAATTAATGTATAGAATCTAAAATAAGTATAGACAAATTTGAATTTCAAATTAAAATCCAAATCTTGTAGTTATGAGCTTTATTCAATTGTATCACCATTAATTAAAATATTTCCTATTTTTGGATTAATCTGAAAGAATCGTATACAAAAAATAAGGTATTTTATTTGATGATATATTTTATAACTAATGATTAAGAAATGTGCTGTTTCATGTACCAAAAACAGAGCAATTTACCTTTTATAAAGCCTCGAAAGATCTGAAAATTATGAATCACGTAGGTAGCTTAATCTCTAACTACAATCAATAGCCATCTCACTAATCGTCAAGCAATGAAATACATAAATTGCCTGTAATTTGCTGACCTTACTCCTCCTCATATCTATCTACAGCAGCACCAAATTCAATCAAACTTAATCAGATAGTTGGATCGATATAATGCGAAACGTCACCTAATAACAATTACCTTTCCCCCAGCTAGAAAATTGTGTGGTAGTTAACAGGGCCCAGCAACTAATTGGACAAAATGTGCACTAAGTGAGCATCCCTTTCACTCAATGCTGACTCTGGTCACACTCACCCTGTGCTTTATTCAGCTACTTTCACCTTTCAGCCAATTGTTGTTTGGTTTTGTTCGAAGAGTATTCTAATGCAAATTTTTGCCGATACGTAAACGTTTATCAATATTTCCTGGTTGCGATTCAACATGAAGAATAGTATAACAATAGGCGGGTTGCAACCCACAAATCGCGTCACTAAATCAACAGCTACAACCACAACAAACCACCCTCTCGACACATTCAGACAAACAGACAGGCAGACAGGCGAGAGACTGACAAGGAAAATTTTGCAAACCTTTTGGAAAAATGTATGGAGAAAATTGCAAGCCGAAAATCAGATTGTGCAAAGTCGAGTTAAGTATCCTTTATGGGGTTCGTTGAGCTGGGCAGGATATGGGCAACATGTTTGCCTAATATACACACACACACACACACACAACCCCGCACAACACACTTGAAGTGCTGAAACTGAGTCAACCTCCCTCAACCTCCCCTGCCTTTGATTACGTAATGGGCCGGCACTTGATGATTGTTCTGCGGCGGCATGAAATTGATGTTTTTGCCAATTTTGCAATTGAATTGCAATCAAAGCGATGACGTGAAATAGAACACCCAAGCAGCCTAGACTCGACCCACCAAGCAAAGGGGGTGGCTCATCTACTGACGCACTGCTGCTGCTGCTGCTCACTTGGGGTGAAAGTCGTTGCGAAAAAATTATGAAAGTGAAAGCCAAACTAAATTAGGGTAAAGCCGATTTTTTCGCCAAAGCTTGCCATGTTTTTCCACAACTACTGCTGCTGCTTCGATTTGGCACACGACAATGGCCGACTGGGTTAGGGGATTGGCAGTTTCTGATGCCGGGGGTGGAGATGGGGTGATGTAGGGGGAGAGGGTAAATTGGCGTTTAGTTTATTGGCCGCCAGCCTGGCAGCTGGGATGATGGTTTGTTTGTTTGCTGTTGTGTTTAGCGGGTGTACAAGTTGCGTGTCATAAATTTTCCCAGCATAAATTTGCACGCCGCTTTTCTCCTTCAAGACTCGTTGAGGGTGGGGGAGGGGAGAGAAGAGAGGCGTTGTCAGAATGCGGCTGCTGTCAACGCAATTGAGCTCGCGAATGGTATATGCCAGGTTATAAAGGGAATTGTGCGTGTATCTCAGAGGTATTATTATCTGATTGTCATACAATCTGGCTCCGTAGCATAAGCCTTGAAGAGTGGGGGCTATTATGCTTGTCGTTTTTTGGCAATGAGCTCCAGCTAGCTAGGCAACTAGGGATAAATAGCGTCTTTAGGTTTTATAGGTGATCATTAAATTTTAATGAACGTAGTAAATGGTATACAAAACTAGCAGCAGTCTAATTTTAATCAAGTTATTAATAGAATTGATTAATACATATATTAAGGCTACTGAACTAAAAATCAACAAAACATAATTGACTGACGATTTAAATAATATATATATTTTAGTACCCAACACTGATTTTCAATTTCCTATACAATTTTCAGTATTGCGCTAATACTTTTTTTCAATTATTCGGAAGTTTGTCCCTAAATTTATTTCAATCTTTTCCTTAGCTTTCATTCACCAATTCCAAAATTTATTGATTTCTGGAACTTTCCATAAAATAAAATAAGAGTAAGAAAGCTACTGTCAATTATGCTCGACTGTGAGATACTCACTACGCATTTACAAAAAAGAACAACAATACTAATATATGGGACTAATAATCCCAAATTGGATTTAAATCCCGAGTAAGGTAAGTTTGTATTGAGCATAAAAATAAATAAAGTATATTCAAATAAATAACAAAAATTATGAACGGTTTATTAATTTCTATTAGATACAATATCAGTCGTGATCCGATCACTTGAGTGAAGGCTTGAAGAATGTTTGTTACATTGTGCACATGGAAATTTTGCATAATCCCTTCTTCGATTGCAATTAAAGTCATATTATTGCCTAGCATGCGCATAATAATAATTTGATAGCACACACACGCTTCATCTACCTCCTTCCCTGTTTACTCTGGGCATCATTGTTGGGGCCCCACTCAAATTCATATTTGTACATATTTGTTTGGAAGATAAGCAAAAATATTACACGCTCCAGAACGTGACCAATGCAAATGCATATGAACTGCACTGAACTGAACTGAACTGAGCACTGAGCAAAGTATGAGATGGGAAAGGAGTCAACTCAATTGAACCCTGTAACCCGACGTGTTGCTTCTGCAAGCGCCTACCTCATGGAGCACACTGCCTCATGTAGATCATCTGGCTAGCAGCAACAACAAGGGGAGACTCAACATCATGGGGTAACAACAATAATAAGTGCAGACAATGCCAGTGCAGGTAAGAATTGAGCTGAGCATCGCGTGTGTATCACATTCTGTGCATCAGCAGCCGGCGCTCAACTCAACTCACCTCAGTCCATTCTCCGTTCTCGAACCTCTCCCAACTGCATTCCCGGTTCTTGCCCACAGTATTATCGGTCACGTACTAAAACAAACATTTTCATAAAGGAATACATACAATATAGTAGAGCTATATGAAGAGTCTGTCCAGCCAGACCCAGGAACACAACTGAAACTCCTCATAATGGATGATAATCGTTTATTTCGCGAGCGCCAGCTTCGACTTTTTGAAGAAAAGTATTCTAACCGAGTGAGTGAGAGAGAGATTCCCTTGTAGCGCCACATGATCACCTCGTTGTTCGCATACTTTGTTGTCTTCCGGTTGTGTTGGTGCAACTTGCTGAATCGTGTTTGGGTTAAATGTGGTGTGGGAAGCGTCTTAACATCATCTTGCACTTGGCACTACAATTGCCTCCAATTGCACTCCTGCCGTGCGTTCTCATCTCTCGTTGCTGTTGCAAGATCAGCTGAAATTTGATTCGTTTCTTATTGCTCTCACTGATTATCATGTAGCGATCTGTGCGGGGTTCGTCGTGTGCTTTTTATCGAAGTTCCTTGTGAAAGTAATTCCATATGTAAATTGCAAAATAATCAAAAATTTGACGCGCTGTTATATTAAATTTAAAAATCAAGGAAGGAATAAGAATGATGTGCAAAAATTTGTATATTAAGATTTATCCGAGGAAGAATTATACCGATTGACGGCAGTTAGACAATCTGATACGTTATTTATTAATAGTAAGTATTCAGTGTAAAATGATACCCCAATACTAAACATAGCTCTATGTTAGGTATGATTTAGTATATTTTAAAAATCATCTCTCACTCTATCTCTTTTGGCATCTCACTTTGGAGCACGCTCGTCTGAAGAGTTCTAACCCGTTTTAAAATTCTTAAAAGAATGTGAATAATACTTTCTAAAGCTATATACAATATCTCTGAGTATTGATAACTTGTACCATCAAGGATTAAAATTTAATCATATTATATATATTATATTTATATATAATTATAACTTCGTTTTTATACCCGCTACCCATAGGGTAGAAGGGTATTATATCTTTGTGCCGGCAGGAAATGTATGTAACAGGTAGAAGGAGTCATCTCCGACCCTATAAAGTATATATATTCTTGATCAGCGTCAACAGCCGAGACGATCTAGCCATGTCCGTCTGTCCGTCTGTCTGTCTGTCCGTCTGTCCGTATGAACACCTAGATCTCAGAGACTATAAGAGATAGAGCTATAATTTTTTTTCGACAGCATTTGTTATGTTTGCACGCAGATCAAGTTTGTTTCAAATTTTTGCCACGCCCACTTCCGCCCCCGCAAATCAGAAAAAATTGAATAACAAGCGTAATAATAAAGCTAAAGCCGCGAATTTTGGGATATACATTAGGAACTCAAGTCTTTGTGACTCCTAAAAATTTGGTTGCGATCAGATAAAAATTGTGGAAGTTATTAAAGAAATACTTTTGTATGGGCTAAAACGCCTACATACTAGGGTCTAAGTTGCTTTGGCCCACAATCTGGTATATTATGCCGTCTATGGTATATTTGAAATTGGCACTATACTTAATACTCAAAATATACCCAATGATATATTTGGTATATTTTTTTTAGTATTTTGTAGTATTTTTCGTATATTTTGGAAATAATACCGCAAAATTTGTTATTTTATTTAAAATGGGTAGCGGGTATCTCACAGTCGAGCACACTCGACTGCAGCTTTCTTACTTGTTTTTATTAAACTTGAATAAATGAAATAAAATGTTTTGGCTTTCCATTTTCGACAAACTTTATTGCAATTGCTATCACATGCATATATATATTGGATAGCAAGATAGTTTTTCAAATAAATTTAGACTTTAGTTAGTCAGCACAAACTTAAATGCTATTAAAGTTGCTCGAAGGACCAACTGTCTTGGCAGTTCACTGTTGTTCAGTAAGTGGCCTCATTTGATGTTCAACAAGTCGTGCAATGCAAGGGAGAAGCATCCATGGCATACTTGGTCTTGTATTATTAGCAGGTCTTTCTTTGCCTGTCGGAGCGTGGCGAGTCTTCAAAATCAAATGCCAAAAATAATGCAATAAAAATTTTTACAAAATATTTCGCCAAGCTCATGTAAAGGACAACGCAATTTTTATTGCCGGCCAACGCCCCATTTTGCAAGAAAGAGTCTACGATTTCCTTTGCATATCTGCCCTTTTCATTTGTATTTTATTTTTGTAAGCTTTATCGTTGAATTTTTTATACGAAGAAGGCAATTCACTCGCTGGGCTAACGCCTTTCCGGATGCTTAATTTAATGGCCGTGCTGATTTTTTGGCCACAACCTAAACACGACCTGGGTTAACTTGTTAATAATGCAATGACCGAACCGGTCTGAAACTGGACTCAAGATTGGCTGGCTTTAATTGATTTGCTGCCGTTTTAAGCAACAACATTGAGTAGCCTCTGGTCTGGCGGTATTCCCCTTTTCATTCTCGACCGGCGCTCACCCCTTCTTTTTTGGACGCGACTCAATCGACACCCTTGTACACATTTTATTGTATTTTTTATGCCGATTATGAATACGATTGTTATTGTAGTTGGACTACTGCTACTGCGGCTGTAGCTGTAGCTGAAACTGATTGGCTGACCTTGGCTGGCGACCCGTCGCCCATTCATTTGTTCGTGCGGTCAGTCGGTCGGTTGCCCTCGTCATTCGAATACTCGAATGCTCATACTCACACCCATTCACAGTCGTCATGGACATTGAGTGACCTTTACTTGTCAACCATTACCTCTCACCCCTCATCCCTCATGCCTCATTCAACCCCGTTGCTTGCTGCCTGCTTTTCAGTTTTACTTTAATCGCATTCGTGTTGTGGGTCAATTTCAGATTAAGTTGTTATTTGCAGCGGTAATTATTTCATAACTTCTGAATGGGTGAAAAGTGTTCGAGAATGGAAATGGGTTTCTTAAAGATCTTTGGACTAGGGAGGGAGAGAGCTTCCTTAAGAGCGAGTCCTTGAAACATACAGACAAATTAAAGTAGATGTGGAGAGATGATAAACTTATTAATTCTATTCAAGATTGAACAGAAGTTTTAAATATCTTTAATATGAATTCATCCACTCAAATAACAACTCATTGGGGTTATTTAAGATATGCAAAGATACAATTCACATGGCAATAGTTAGCTGGGTACTTTAATTGAATTGGATGAGGAATTTTTAACCAATATTTTTTATCGTTTGTTTTTTTTTTTGATAAAAGAATCAACATTTGTTCAATAACTATATTTTATATATTGTATTTCTCTATTCTATTTGTATATTTTCTGATATGACTTCGAACTAACACTTTTATTCTTACGCTTATGCTATAGTAAAGCTTACTAGATGCACCATATTCTTTTGTCACGTTCGCAGCATTTTCACGATTTATTAAAGATTTGCAGGCAGATACAGATACATTAATTCGATGCCCCCATGTCCATGAGCATAATCAAGAGCAATTGCGATGTTTAAAGAAATCCAAATCGTAGCGAATGCCACAGTTAAAGATACAGATACAAACACAGAAACAGAGACAGAGACATATGCCACACATATCCCCAGCCTCAACCTGGCATGTGTTGCCAATTGTCTGTTGGAGTCAGATTCCCAGCTGAGGTCGGAGTATTTAGATCAGGCAACATTATGCAGAGTAATCGCTTTACAGGCGGCCGCTGCACGTTTTGTGCAAATTATTGCTGCATGCCAAACATGCGACCGCCTGACTGGGGCAACTGCACGCTTCTCGTTCCACACTCCACACTTCTTATTGGTCACTTTGCCACAGCATGTTGCACTTAAGTGTGGCATTCTTGTATGCATTCTGTGGCTACGCTTTGCGCCTTATTTAATACGAAATGCTCCAAAAAATTAACCTTGTAAGATTGGAAATTAGCCGCATATTAGTGTCTACAAATATTCTGTTCTCTTTGAAATGTTTTCGTACTAAGTGCGTGCAAAAAATGACGTTTCATAAACTTTTTACAAAAATATATATTAATAATAATAATAATTTGATATAACATAAAATAGCTGCAACTTTCAAGTGTTAATTGTTTTGGTTGACAATTTGGTATATTTTGTTCAATATGGTGTATTTTTAATTAGGTAGTATGCCGTTATATCATATATAGAATACTTCAGAATTTTCCTGTATATTATTTCTGTATATTTTATCAATAATTTTTTGGCTTTGGGATTGTAAACCTTTTAAATGCTAGAATACTGTTAGTCGGTCTGTTTTAAGTTTTAAATTTAACTATTTTTCTGATTTTGAATTAATGTTGAATGTTGTGAAGACAAATCATTATCAATAATAACCTTGTTGAACTCCATTTTAAAGATTCGTCAGGTTATCCACTAAAAATGGCTCTCCCCTCCCCCAAATCTCAACTGAATTTAGCAGCATGTTGTGGGTGTTATCTCATGTAGTGTCACCCATCAAAGCCAACATCCCACAATAGCAACAACGACAACGACAACAACAAGATAAATGACAGCAATTGACTTCATTAGCAGTAAATGTCAAATGTTCAACGCGTCGTTGCAAGTGTGGCACAGCAGCTGAGCCTCGTGTTATGTTTATAACAACAAACAGAACAGCAAAGACCGCCCAAAAAAAACCCACACCCCCCCCCTCCACTTTCACTTCCCTCACTATATCCCACGTACCATCGAACATTGCCAAAAATCCGGTTAGCTGAGTTTCTTAGTGGTTTTCTTTTTGCTGGGGCAGATAGAAAAAAAATTTGCATACGCATTTTGCCTGCACCGTTTGGCAATCGGGTGAACGGGGGTGGGAGTTGAGCGAAGGAGGAGGGAGGCAGTGACTCCATTAAGGGTCTGGGACACACAATGAAACCATCAAAATCCAATGAAATAAAATAAAATTCCAATAAAAACATTTTGGCAAGAGGCAAAATACGACATGCGAAATACGGGCGAGCTGAGCTCAGCTCGATGCCAAGGGCTAAGCGGATGGGGGAGTCAAGGGGAGTGCCAGAGGGTGCGCTCTGAATGTCTTTGCTTTTGGTTCTCGGTGTTGACATGCGGTGAAAGTCTGCGAAAGTATCTGAGCTTGTGTGTGTCTGTGTGTGTGTGTGCAGCCAACCAAAAGCTGAGCACACACACACTCGCACTCGCACTCGCACTTGACTGTCCCTTTTTTGGCAGACGTGTGCATGGGATTTGCAAATTTTTCGCAATGTCGTGGAAAACCCACTGGAAAAACAGTTTTTCTTTGTCCTGAGCTCTGCTGGTTTCTGTTTGCCTTTTTGCCCTTGTTAGCGGTTTCTGCTCGGTGACACTGCTAAACTGCCAAATGCGTGAAATGTCAACATGTCACTTGCTTGACTCTGTGTAGAAGGAAGGGGGAAACGAACATGAGGAAGGGCCTGAAGAACTCGACTTTTGATTGGTGCAATCGACTGAACACTAATCGATCTAGACGCACTTCGATAGTAGAGTCGATTTCATTCCATCGCCAATTTATTGCATAGACTTAGATTGATATATTTCCCATATAAAATAACTTTTAATATGATATGTAATAATAACTGATACCAAAAATTCAACTCAAATAATAGAATTAATTCCAAAAAAAAAAAACTAATCTATATTTATTATCATTTAAAAGCAAATTCTGTCTTCAGTTCAAACTGAAATACTAAGATTAGTTACTTCTTATTATGAAATAAAAGAGAAATGACTTATTTTAAGCCAAAGTTACTAATTTGCTAAAGTGAACGAAGTAGAAAATATTAATTCTCTTTTGCTATTTACAGGTTTTAGATTAATATTTTTAATTTATCGCAGCTGTTATTATTTTTGGCTTTAATAAATATGTGCATATTTAGAAAAAGATAAATAATCAAGAAAATATCTGACTTCTTTTGAGGCTATAAATAATTTATATTGTTTTTTCTGGAGTGTAGTAGATTACTTAAATTAAAATAATTTAAAAAATAGATTTATATATTAACGATCAGAAAATCCTTTACATAAACATGAACAAACGAAAATCAACGTACGAACTATTTAAATGAATTGGGTTGGTTTAAACTTTTGTGGATAATATAGTATATATAACAATATGAAAATTGAAAATGATATATATGTTCACTGAAAAAAATTGCTCTAGATCTACTCAACTTTACCCATTTGTATTACAATACCCATTTAAGTAAAATGTCATACAACCAAGATAATTTTGTAGTGCATATTCATGAATATTTTATATCAATATTAGGAGTGATCACAAAAATACGAATCAAGCCAAACATAATTGTAAACCGATGAATAGAAATAAAATACTTATATATGATTGTATTGAATTCCGATGTTGTATACAAATCTAAGAGCAGTCTAATCAAAATAAAAAAATAATCCATTAGATACGCCTACGGTGTCAATTACCCGACAATTATGAGTCGAACTGAAGATAATGCCAAGTACTGTGACAGCATCCGCATTTACGAGCGCTCTATAGAAATCAATCTTTTGTGTTCTAGTTCGGAATTTAAGCCGAAAAACTTGTTTGCTTGCTGGCATCGCCTACGCAATTGAGCAGTTTGTTAAGTTGGCTATAAAAGCGTTGCGTTAATGTGCTATCAGCATCAGTCGTTGACGAACAACCAACAAAACAAACACAAAACAATCAACATGCAAGTAAGTGTGATACTGTCTTAACAATTGCTTCAGATTCCTGATTCTCTTCCTTGAATTTCAGTTCCTTATCTGCTTTGCTCTGTGCCTGGCTGTCGCCCAAGCTGGATACCTCGCTTCTCCTGTCACCACCTACGCCGCAGCACCTGCCTTCGCTGCTCCAGTGGCCACTTATGCTGCTGCCTCCCCAGTGGCCACCTATGCTGCTGCTGCTCCAGTGACAACCTATGCTGCTGCTGCTCCAGTGGCTACTTACTCCGCTGCCTATCCCGCTTACACTCGCTCTGTGTACAGTGCTCCCGCCTATGCAGCACCCGTGACCACTTACTCAGCTCCTGCTTACACTGCTCCGATCACCACCTATGCGGCTCCTGCCATCGTCAGCCCCTTCCTCAAGAAGAAGTAAGAAGTATCTCTTCTCTTTAGACCAATTTTCACAACTGATTTCCTTTAACTAAAACGCTTGCACAATAAACTTTCAATTGACAGTTGAATACATGAGTTTTTATTCGTATAATTCATTTGGAATATGATAGACATTCAAGAAACGAATTAGAAGAAGAATATTAAGAGAAATACATCTAAGTATCTCTCTCTCCCTCCTAACTTAAAAGTTACCTATGAAGTGTTTTCAATACTGGCCTGATTATTCTTGATACTTAGCTCGAATAACTGAGAATATTTTCGCTAAACTGGACGTGGGCGTCAAGTGACCAATCACACGGATTAATTGCTTGGCGATAAGCAAAGCTCGCCAGACACAAACCAGCAGCTCGGGAGCTCAGGAGTCGGGAGTGTGGCCTCTATGAACTGGCAAACGCGCGTGCTCAAATAAATCATTTCTATGACACGGCAGGCAGCCAGAGGGAAGCAGACACTCGTTGGGCAATCCATGGCGATCTCATTTCAAGTGCAAAAGTGCCGCAAGTGGCAAAGAAACTACCAGGCTGAAAAGGTGACTGCCACAACAATTGTGGGTGTAACAAATTCGCTGTCCAATCGCGACCAAATCGTAAACGACCAGCGAACACACAAGACAGAACAAGACCCCAGACCCCAACTCTCGAGATCCAACAGTCTCTCAGTCTTGGACCCAACGCGAATTCAAACTTCCCATTCCCAGCTCGTATGTGGCATGGGGGCAGCAGCAGGGACAGCGATCGCTTCTCACCCAGTCCAGAATATTGGCAAAGTGAAAGCCGCTCTGTTCGCTGCAAGGATGAAACAGGAGGGTGTGAGAGAGGGAGAGGGAAATGGACAGACAGTCAAGGATTACAATTTAGACACCGGAAAACAATGAAATTGACAGCGCATAAGCTTTGGGCGATCATCTGCTCAACCATTTAGTGGATATTTGTTGAGAATTCTTTGCGGCGCTGTCTTTTTATCAATCTAAAAGAAGTAAGTATTGCAAGACTGAGTTGCCAACGTGAAATGGTTTGTAATTTTAATAAATGAATATATTTCTATAATGGATGTTTTCTAATTTTTATCTCTTTCGATTTGAATATTTCGTGAAGCAGACTTTACGTATTTATAGAAAAAGTATTTAAAGTTTCTAACCCATTTTAATTCAGAAAATGATTCATCAGTGTTTTAGTTTTTGAAAAACCTTATAAAAATAATTTCTTGGGCTTATGAATTCTTTTGAAATAAATACCTATATTTATTTTTTTTTGAAGTAAATACATTTACCAGACATTTGAACCCGAAAAACATTAACTTTAAATGTTTTGGATAGAGTTCCATCAATTTTTAGCAGTTTCTTTTTGTGCTTCGACAACCCTGTTTCCCAAATTCTGCACAATCAGGAAGCATGGCAAGCGAACTCTACTCACCGCTAGTGGAGCCACAAGAATCACTTGCAAAGTGTTGCCCCAAAATGCCGCACGAACACCGTTCAATTGCATTTAAGAAGCCAAATGACCTCCGGCGCCCTCCCAGCGCAACACTGTAAAGCGGAGCGGGGGAGGACAGTGAAGAGTGTTGGCTTACTCACTTATTCACAACTCAATGCCTGCTTAGCCAAGACTGGTCAGTTTGGCAAACGGAGCTAACAAGGCTTTCTGCAACTGCTGCCAAGAGTGCTACCACTCCCCTCCCCCACCTTCACTTCCCATCTTCCTACTCCACTATGTGTGTGTATGTGGCCATAACGCATACAAATATTATTATATTTAAGCCTAGACAGAGACTCATTTCGTGCCAAGCATCGATTCCTGTACTCCGATATAATCGCAATGCCGAACGGCAAACTCGCACGCGCAACGTCTGGACTTAGCTCTGGGATGTGGATGTGTCCATAGTTAAAGTTGTGGTTGTAGTTGAGGTTGTGGATATGGAATTATTTGCTGCTTGACCGAAATTACAGGCTTCGGATTCTATGAGCTGCAGCTGCGTAGTTATGACCATGTTTGTCTATTGTCTATTTAATGTCGTGTTTTTTATGCCTTTTTTTTAGCATCTCTTTTATTGTAAGTGTTTTGGCAAATTCCTTAACTTACACGTTAGATCTACTGATCTATTGCTGACGGATGTTTTGTAAATTCGACATGAAATGACTGCTAATACTTAGATATGATTCGATCATTTGGACATGACTGGGACCTTATTTCAGTTGTATATCTGAATTTAAAAAAAAATTTTAGAATATAATAAAGAAAAACATTTCTATGGCAAATTACGCCTACTGCATTGGGGTCATAGTTTTTTTGGTTGTCAGTCTGGTATATTTTGGCACCTGTGGTATATTTCTAAAACTTAGTAAATATACCCAATGTGGCATTTAACATAGTTTAGTAAATTCTTTTGTATATTTTCAGAATAATACCGCGTTAGTTTTGATTTTATTTACAATAAGTAGCGAGTATCTCGCAGTCGATCATTTTTTGGTGTATTAATTTAATATATTTTTTTTAACAAAACATTGTTTTGATTTTGTTGAAAATTATAAGGCGTACTCGACTGTCGTGTCTTTGGCTGTTATGAATATTTACATGCATTAGGCAAGATCGTAAATAAGGAAATGTGTGAGTCGTAGATGAAGATAAATAAGCAGCTGGTACAGTGGGACCACTTAGGAGCCTCGCAGGTTAAATACTGATTTATGTCAATTTCAGGTACGAAGCAATACGTCATATAAAAAAAAAAAAAGAAAACAATGAAATACAGCAGAGGAGTGAGTTGAGGTAGCGGGAGAATAAAAATGGGAATTGAAAAATCCTTCACCTTCGTTAATACAAATGACGCCCCAAGAGACCAGGCAACATCGCGGAAAGAGGCTCAACTAAACAACAGTCTGCACACGTACAAGCACACGCACTACAACAACAAGAATAACAACAACAACAACAACAACAACAACGAGAGAAAAAGAATGGATAAGAAACGTCCCGGATATGTTCGAGCGGAAGCTGAGAAAGTAGCAAAGTCCACAAAGAAGTATATGGAGAATAAGAAGAGGAAGAAGAAGTAGAAAAGCAACGAAAAAAAAATCATTTACATGTGACGGGGGGAGACAATGCGTAGAGGGATGATTATTAAATGGGTGGCATGTTTAACTATAAAACGAGACGCCGATGAGCTTGAGGATGAAGAGGACAAGGGTGGGTGCCAATGACGGACAGCTCGGGATTTGCATGTGCGCTCAGAGGGGAGCTGGAGTGGGGGAGTGCTCGATTCCACACTGGAATGAGCACAGACAGGGGGTCTCAACTTGTTCGACTGAATGGACACGAAGGAGGCTGGGCTGGCTGGCGAAGAAGTTGGACAGGCTATTGGTGTGACAAGCAGCTGCTATGGCTGTGAGTCGTAAGTGCGCCACTTGAAACCGCCTTAAAGTGTGTACAGTACAGTGTCCTGGGTAGAGCAAGGAAGCAGAAGTAGAAACCGAAGCACAAGCACAAGCAGCAACAGCAACAGCAAAAGCAGATTCAGCAGCCACTGAATTATGCAAAAGATTTACGCGCTTGCCTTCAAGGGACCCAGCAACTTTTTTTTGTGGGCGTTAGCGGTCTCACTCATCCCTCACCCCTCACACGCCACCCCTCAATCGCTCCCTTGGCCATTTGCCGTTAGAGCGTATAAACTTTGGAGCCGGACGCCAAACGCATGTGACAGTCATACACTCAGTACGCAAAGTGGGAATTTGCTTAGAGTGCCCACTGTGCGACAGTTGGCATAGACTGTCGCTGGGCGGTTGTCAGAAACAAAACAACCAAAATTTGTTTCACAAGCCAACAAAGCTCACAGGATTACATAGAAATGTGCTCAGAAGGCCTATGGCCAAGTGGCAGGACAATTCGGAGAATTTATTCGAAACAGCGAGGCAGTTAATCATTTTCTTGCGTTTTTTTGCGAAAGTGAGCACATGTCAAGGAAAATATTATATTTGAAGTGAAATCTAAAAAAACTTACTTAAGTTTATCCAAAGATGAAAAATGATCATCTGACATAAAATACTAAGAACTAACTAAAACTACAGTTAATTATAATTTTTATAATATGATTATTATTCTGATTCTTATTATTAACGCATAAATATATACATAGATTATATTTCCGCAGCTGATGGGTTTTAATTACTTTGGTATACAATCCAAATATCGAACTTTTTAGTATATTTTTAATGCTGTAGTATGCATTTTAGTATATTTTAGTGTTTTGTTTTTATAAATTTGGTATATATTAACGAAAATGTGTAATTTGGTTGATTTATTAACTTGATTAATTAAGATATAATAAGAATTATGGCTATAGTCTTATAGTTGCTCATATAAACAAATCACAACTAACTTAATGACTCTTATTTATATATTAGGTTTGTAAGTTTATAAATAAACAAGTCCGTAAATATCTGCAGCTGTTTAGTAATTTAGTAAAATAAATTGTTTAGATTTAGCAAAGCTCACAATTTCCCATATCAATATTCAGGCGATTGTGCGGGATCTTAAAAAGAAACCCAATCACTCAATTTGTAGGCAATATGGCGCCTAGCGGTCAAATGGCAATATAAAATCAATATTGATCTCGGGTTCCAGGCAGAGAGTGCGATAGAGAGGGAGATACAGAAGAAGCGGTGAGGTTGGGCAATGAATCGAGTCTGATCCCAGATTCGTGAACTTAAATACGTAGAAAATAAATCGCATGCGATAGAAAAGAGCATTGAATTCTATTAAAAGGAATATGCAAAATATAAAAAATATAAAAAGAGTGGCGCTTTGATCTAAGCCGCATGCAAAGCTCAAGCAAATGAAGAGTCCCGAGTTCAACGCGGCAGACAGTGAACGAAGCAGGTAGAAGCCACAGGCAGCATTTGTAGAGGCGAAAATCGTTGAAATATTTCAATTAACTTAAAGTGCGCCGCCGAGTAGAACGACTTGGATGATCTAGAGATGGTCTGAGGATGAGCATAAGCATGAGGATGAGGTTAGGCAACTCGGAGACTTGAGAGACTGCAGGCTGGCGACTTGGCAGCTTGGCAGCTTGGCAACTTGGCGACTTGGCGGCTCTGGCGTCGGACAATAAACAATGTTTTGACAAATCGCTGAAAATTGAGTGCGCAAAATTATTATTTTCAATTTAAAAATCAAAAGCAGCTACCCCGAGAACAAGTCTCAAGAAACAGACCATCGATTGGCAGTCGTGTGTAGAAAAAGAGAGAGAGGAACGCATTGAACAATATATGGGTATTAAATTTGCCGCCTTGGCATGTTCCATGGCTCACGGGTTTGCTAATGATTGCAAATTAAGAATTTAATATCGACATAGGATCTCCAGTGGAGCACATCGACTGCATGTATGGGATCGAGTATGGATCCTATGTGGTTATAAATTTCCTATAAAATTGCCTTGGCCTGCACTAGTTCGCCATTATACTAAATCAGAGGAAACGATTCAGAGGAGTTCGACTGGGACTGGGATTGGAACTGGGAGTAGGACTTCTTTTGGGTGTTTGACCTTTGAAATAGTTTCACGCCTAGCTGTTGGATCAATGGGCCGATGGGACGCCCACTTCAATCAAATTTTTTGATTGGATTGTTTCGGAAGCAAGTCGTCATTAAATCAAATATCATAATTATATAAACAGCTAACGTGCGGGAGAAAGGTCTTTTGGATTCGGGTTACAACGGTCTGACTTTTGATTAAAATCTGTTTCCACTTGCATCTGCCACTTGCACAACTTGCAAAAAACAACTCGAGCGACTTGAACAACTTGGGGGCAAATTGCAATTGGCTTCGCTAACTAGGAAGCTGCCCAGAATGTTCACACATTCACCAGAGTTCGAATCACAGCAGCTGCTCCTCCAAGAAGAGCAAGCAGAAGAAGAAGTGCCAGCAAATCAGTGGGTAAACTGAACGTTAACGTTAACCTGATTATGGGTATTAGAGCCTATAAGAAAGTGCCTCAAAAGCCAAACTCCACTCAGGCATTGCGTTGCACGTTCAACTACGCAGTCAACTGATGGCTTCAGCTCCTGCTCCAGCAGCTCTAGCTCTGCTCTAGCATCGGCATCTGCAGCTCCAAGTGCAGTGATCCATGGCGTGAACTATTCAAGTGTAAGGAGAGTACACATTATAATGCTGATTATAATCAGTAGCTGGCAAAGTTGAATGATTCTGGGAGGGATCCCGTTGGGCAAATAATGTCAAGCGAAGCTCAACTGCAGCTCATTAACTGGCTAACGGTAAAGGAGAGTGCTGGGCATCCTTGTAAATCGATAAAATTAAAGGAAAATTCTCGCACAAAAGACCCAAGTAAAAATTACGAACTCCAAATGAAATCATTCTCTCTCTCTCTCATATAGACACGAACACAAAGTGAGTGAATAAAGAGAGAGAGGGAGAATATAAGGAGGAAGAGAGGAAGCTTTTGCTAATGAGTGGAATGAACTCGAGAAATATCCCCAAGTCTGAGAACGCCATTGCCAACTTTGTCGTTAGCAGTGCTCAGACGAATTTTTAAATTGGTTATAAACAAGGAAAAATATTTCAGTCGGGGTTGCAACACATTAAGTTGCACCGAACTTGCTCTATGAAATAATAAATAATTTTATATGATGCACATTTCTCTAAGTATATGACTATTATAATGTTATATAGTTCATTCCACTTATAATGGTAACTCATTATAAGACACGTTTTTTATTATACCTATTGATGCAGATTGTTTCCAGTTAATAATTTTTTATTTAATCGTATAAATTTTGTTTTTATTTTGATTATAGAAATTCAAATAATGTAACATATATAATGTTATATCCGCATTTTAATTAATAAATAAAAGCATAAAAATACTACATTTTTCATTAAAATATTTTATTTGGTACTTTCAGTTCATATCGTTAAATCGTTATCGTTATCGCAAAGCAATAACAAAAGCGCTTTCAATTTTCTAAAAAAAAAGTATTGTTGATTGTCAAAATAATAATAGATATGAATAAAGGAATCTTTGCTAGATGTTAATTGTGAATATGTAAATGAAGGTATGGCCAACTCATACTCAAATGCTCGTTCGAGTATTTGAAGTATTTACTTGTATTCGCATTCGTATTCGATTTTCGTATTGCGTGCTCGCTTTTAAAATAAAAAGTGCGTGCGTCTGCTCATGTGTGTATCTGCATTTGTGTCTGTGTCTGTGTTTGTGAGTGCGTAACTTCATGAGGGAACACTGATTCGTGTATACACAAAAAGGACATTGCGACCCTTATGCCGCAAGGTAATACTCTCTTAGAAGCGTTCGCTCTGAATATAACAACAGAAACGAGAAAAAAATTTCGGGCTGTAATTATGCAAATTAGTTTCTCGAGTCAGTTCTGGAAGCCCGAACCAAAGGACGAATACAAACAAGTTTTTTTCTATATCGAAACGCAAAATCTCCCAAAATATGTGTATATATATTTTTTGGAATTTGTTTTTGTTTTTTTTTTTTTTGCATACTACGAATAGAGCACGCACACTCATTAATTTTCATCAATGAGCCGATCGGAACTGAGCCGCGGCTTACAGCGGCGAATGTGAATGTTTGCATATGCGAGGATACGCAGCCAGCCAATGACAGCGTCAGGATCTTACGAATGGGCTGCGCATCATTAATTTTTAGAGCTTAGCCAGATGACAAGCCAAGCAAGCACACAGAGAGTCGAGGCCCACAAGGCACCTCGAGGCTGACTGCCCGCTTGACGCTTCACTGGCAAATCCAATAAAAAAGCAGCAGAGCGCAACACAGCGACAACAAGCAGCAGGAGCAGGAGCAGAAGCAAAAGCCGAAGCACGAGCTGGAGTTGAAGAAGGAGGACGAGGCGTGTGTGCCACAAGACAACAACTACACAAAAATCATTAAAATTTACAGCCAGGGTAAAGAGCTGTTTGGGTAGCAGCAACTGAGTCCTGTGGGCAGGACTCGACACAACTCCTTAAAACATCCTCTCTGTCCTCTCTGCATCGCAATCTCCCTTCATCTACTCGTCAACATTCTCAGCCTCATCCACATCAAACATCAAATGCGGCAAATGGAAGACAGCGCAGCGAGTGTTGGGAATATTTATAATATTCAAGGATTTTCTAGTTGACGTTTAGCGAAAAAGAAAAAACGAAATTTTCGACTGAAACAAACGGCAAAACAAACAGAAGAGCTAAAGATATAAAGCCAAGCGAGACTTTTACAAGATGCATAAAAGTAAAAATCATTAATATTCATCGCATTCTGAAGATAGAGCAACATCAAATGTAAAAGTGAATTGAATACATATGCTAAAATGAAAGAAAACATTTTGAAGGAGAATGCCAAATACATTCAAACCAAATCTATGAACATGGAAGCTTAAGTATGGGCTTATCGTTGAGCTGGCTAAGTTCAGTTTAATATAAAACAAAAATTATTTCAAATTAAAAATAAATAAATATTATTAATACAATGCTAGACACACGCTACCGATTTTCAATAAGAGCAAATCATTGCGGTATTATTATTAAAGTATACCAAATTAGTATATTGAAAAAATACATATTTAATATAATAATATTTCGGTTTGTCAACCAATACAACTAAGTCTCGAGCAGCAGCGCTTTTTATACCCGCTACCCATAGGGTAGAAGGGTATTATAACTTTGTGCCGGCAGGAAATGTATGTAACAGGTAGAAGGAGGCATCTCCGACCCTATAAAGTATATATATTCTTGATCAGCGTCAACAGCCGAGACGATCTAGCCATGTCCGTCTGTCCGTCTGTCTGTCTGTCCGTCTGTCCGTCTGTCCGTCTGTCCGTCTGTCTGTATGAAACACTGGATCTCAGAGACTATAAGAGATAGAGTTATAATTTTTTTTCGATAGCATTTGTTATGTTTGCACGCAGATCAAGTTTGTTTCAAATTTTTGCCACGCCCACTTCCGCCCCCGCAAATCAAAAAAATCGAATAACAAGCGTAATTTTAAAGCTAAAGCTGCGAATTTTGATGTGTATATAATAATAACAATACTATTTATGATTTCTGAAAATTTGGTTGCGATCAGATAAAAATTGTGGAAGTTATTAAAGAAATACTTTTGTATGGGCTAAAACGACTACTAATATTTAGCCAAGCGAGACTTTTACAAGATGCATAAAAGTAAAAATCATTAATACATCTCACAGTCGAGTGTGCTCGACTGTGAGATACCCGCTACCCATTTTGAATAAAAGCAAAATATTGCGGTATTATTTTCAAAATATACCAAAAAATACTGCAATATACTAAAAATATACCAAATTATATATTTGGTATAACGATGTAGTGCTGCATTCAAAATATACCATAGACGGCATAATATACCAGATTGGCGGCCAGAGCAACAGATACCCCTAGTAAGTAGGCGTTTTGGCCCATACAAAAGTAATTCTTTTATAACTTCCACAATTTTTATCTGATCGCAACCAAATTTTCAGGAATCATAAATACTATTGTTATTATTATATACACCAAAATTCGCATTATTCGATTTTATTTGATTTGCGGGGGAGAAGGGCGTGGCAAAAATTTGAAACAAACTTGATCTGCATGCAAACATCACAAATGCTGTCGAAAAAAAATTATAACTCTATCTCTTATAGTCTCTGAGATCCAGTGTTTCATACGGACAGACAGACTGACGGACAGACGGACAGACGGACATGGCTATATCGTCTCGGCTGTTGACGCTGATCAATAATATATACTTTATAGGGTCAGAGATGCCTCCTTCTACCTGTTACATACATTTCCTGCCGGCTCAAAGTTATAATACCTTTCTTAAATTATTGCGCTTTGTAATTTGCAACACTCAATTCTCAGATATGCAATCCTAAGAATATTTTTAATATATAATAACTATTAACAGATTCTTGTGAGCAGTCGTTTCTTCCTTCGAAACAGTCGAGTATATGAGTACTGAAAATATAATGAAATGTTTTTTCTTTTCGAAATTTGAAAAACTTTGTCTGTTGTATGTATGTGAGCAAATAGACAGCTAACTTAATGACAAAATTACCATAAACGATACATACGTTAACCCCGATAAATTTCCAAGCACAGCAAATAAAACCTAAGGTAACGAAATTAGTTTCAATCACTTCTTCTCAAGAAACTTAGCATACCAATTCTTATTTGCATTATGCGAGGGAACCTTTAAGTTATTCCCCAACAAATATGTATTGTATATTGTAGCTTCGCATTGCTTGTGCTTACGAGTTTAGTTTCATATGTATTCGTAAGTACAACTAATATGGAGTTCATAACAAAAATCACGCATTTCCGTCACGTATGCCACTTCCGGTCAAGCTCATGTCGAACAGCATGTGTTTCCCTTCCTGACGTTCTTGCTCCCTCTAATCTCACATCGTAAAAAAAATTAAGAAAATGTTGAATCATTTGTCTTGGAAAATGACTTTTTAATATGCGACACACTTTTTGCCGCTTTGTGCTGAGCTTTGGGCAGCTGACTCTGCGCGCTTTACTAATTTGAATATTTATCAGAGCCGAAAATACGCATGAGAGTCCTTGAGCTAAAACGGAAGTGCGTAGCGGTCATTAGGCCGGCCATTACATGTGCTGCCTTGCCACCTTGCAACCTCCACACTCTCATCCGTGCCACAACTCGTTGCACAATGGACACAATGGTTGTAAGTAGCACGCGTGCCAGCCCAAGTGCTCGGCCACATACTCGTATCCCTGCAGGACATGCAGCTCAACCTTTGCTAATTACCCAAAATGTGCCCATGGTCAGCTTGTTTTATTTCCCCAATATATCCACTAAACATTTCTGTTTGATTTGCATAAATTACGCATTGCTGGGGCTGTTCGAAATTAATGAAAACCTTCCAGGACATGCAAGGTAGTTGTCGCTGTTGTTGTAGGCTAACACGTAAGGCAAATTCGGCTTGTTACCAAATGACTTTCTGATTGCAAACGGAAACAAAGCTACAAATATTGTAATGTGTAACCTCATATGGCTGAGCTTATATTTAATGCGAATAAATAATAATACTAGTGCTTGCTACTTCACAAACACTTTTGCTTAATGAAATTACCGACATTTGTCAGAAGACTGAGAAGGATATTCTAACGAATTATTATTTTTCTAAAACAAAACAACAAGCTTAACCCTGCACAATATATAAATATACTTATATAAATAATATGATATAAATATATGAATAACATTATACAACACTTCAACATAGTTCAAGCTTACAAAATTTAAATATTGTTTAATTTTTAGTATTATTTTTATGTTTAACTCATTGGTTTCTGTAGATTCTATTTAATAAGCTAATCTATAAACTCACATTTTAAATATCCTTTTTGTTATGCAAATGTGCAACAAATTGTCATAACCAAAAAAATGCATGAAAATTTGCATTTCATAGTCTGTCTCGTGTATTTCAATGACAACAGCACCCAAAAATAATGAGTTGAATAGCAAACAAAGTGAATTCTCTTTTTAATTCATACCTCGAATCGGTTTCGCTTTGTGTTTGCATTGTGCGCACTTGTTGGCTGGCTTTGTTGCCCAAATCGGGTCGAGGATATTCTGAATGTAAGGGATTGCGAATGTGCGAAAATTGCAACCCTGTTGAAAAGTGCAATGCCAAAATTGCGTAAGGATAATGCATGAGGATTTTATTAATGACTTGTTGGTGATGTTATGTCAATAAACTGGGGTTGCAGTTTCATAAATTGGCATAAGTACATGTGGGAATTTTATTTCAAAATGCCAATGCATTTGCATGATAAGGGTTTAGGTTTTTGGTGTCTGATGCTATGAGTTGTAATTGATTGATAGACAACCTTAACAAAAAAAAGAATACAGCATTCATAAATAACCCTTCATAGCCTCGAACTTTAATGCTGGTATTCTAAAACTCCCAATCATATACTTCTAAAATTTTGTTCTGTTTTAACAACTCTACTTTCAATTGAGCTCAAAAAGTTCATGTTGTAAATCTTATTATAACGCTTAAGTATTAATTACGCTCAGTACTAATTGCCAAACAAGCGGTCATAAAAAAAACCCCTCCATCCAATCCACTTAAAGTGACCACACAATGCTAATTTATTCATTGCTCAAAGCGAAAAGTCAAATCAAATAAAACTATTTAGCGGCAGGCGACCTCAACTGACCACTCACTTACCCCTTGTCAAACAGGGGCGCAAACAAGACTGGACACACATACGAGTTTAGGTGCTATAAAAATCGCATTATCATTTTAAATTGTTATTATATGAGCTACTCAGCCAGGGGTTGCCTACCAGAGATAAGTGTGACCAATGACTATGGAGGGAGGTGGATCTGTTATTTGTTTGTTTAATGACCGCTGGTCAGTTCACAAAGCAAAAAAAAAAAAAAAAGAAAACCGGTTGAAATTGACTATCAACACAAATTGAGTGAGGCATGATAATTTGTTTTGACTTTAATAGAGTTATCTGTGAGCAGCATATGAATTAACTGAAACTGGTCACACTGCAATCGTTACAATGGTGAAAATTATCGCCGTAAGGCAGGCATTGGGCATTGGGCATCTCCCAGACCAACGATAAATGGATAAACGCAATAACGCAATCGTGCGATGGAGTGGAGAGGGGAGACGTTACATCTGGTGGCGACAGGGGACGCATTATTTAAATTTTACCAACGAAAATTTTCGCTGTTTTTACAGAAAAATCCCCCCAAAATATAGCTGTGAAATGCTGCCCGAAGGGTGGCCAAAGAAAGCCGATATAAAAATTGAAAATCGTAAAATGAAAAGAGAAAGAAGATGAAGCTCAAAACACAAGAATAAGTAGAAAAGAGAAGCTGTAAGGGCAACAGCATCTGAAACATTAAATGAGTCCAAATAATTTATGCGAAGCGAAAAGTGTGAGTGTGTGTGTGAGAGGGAGAGAGTAGGGGAGAGGGAAGACCAACTGCGACATGCGCGTGCGTCAAATCTGCTCGTTTCTAATTTTTTAAAATTTTTTTTTTTTTTTTGGTTGCAATTGTTGTTGTTGTTGGTGCTGGGCCAGACAATATCTGGGCATTTTCCACCCAAAAAAAAAGAAAACAACACAACATCAACCCCTGTGGCAAGAGTAATTTTTGAACAGTCAGTAGAGCCCACTCCACAATCCCCACAAAACCCTGGCCAAGACATTTTTTTACAGTTTTAAGCTACGCACTCTTACCATGTGTGTGTGTATGTGTGTGTGTCGCATGAGTATATGGCCCAGACATTAATATTTGTTCTCTTTGGTCCTTGGTTACGCGCCCTTAACGCATTTTTTTTAATGTGCTCTGCGCGCGTGTGCGTGTGTACATGTGTATTTGCTCATTAAGCAAAAACAAAGTTAAGCGAAAGTTTTTTAACATCTTCAGACATTTTTTGGGTTTCCGTTTTACGTTTGTTTTGCTTTATTCCGACTCCTGTCGAGCACTTCTCTATGGTCTTCCATTTTTTCCTTCTTCTGGGTGCGCGGCCATTGTTTTCTAATTGGAATACAGGGTGTTTCGACTTAGTTGCCAGCGAGTTGTGCGTAATTCCAACTAGATTCTTTTTATTGACCATTTTTTGGTATTTTCTTCTGGTTTTTCACTGCAACTGAAACACCCAGTTTAATTACCCTCAACCAAGTGAGTTGAACCTTGTACACTGTAGCTGAGATCCCTCATTAATTTTTACTTATCTTGGACGTCAAACCATTTTTATACCCGCTACCCATAGGGTAGAAGGGTATTATAACTTTGTGCCGGCAGGAAATGTATGTAACAGGTAGAAGGAGGCATCTCCGACCCTATAAAGTATATATATTCTTGATCAGCGTCAACAGCCGAGACGATCTAGCCATGTCCGTCTGTCCGTCTGTCTGTCTGTCCGTCTGTCCGTCTGTCCGTATGAAACACTGGATCTCAGAGACTATAAGAGATAGAGCTATAATTTTTTTTCGACAGCATTTGTTATGTTTGCACGCAGATCAAGTTTGTTTCAAATTTTTGCCACGCCCACTTCCGCCCCCGCAAATCAAAAAAATCGAATAACAAGCGTAATTTTAAAGTTAAAGCTGTGAATTTTGGTATATATAATAATAACAATAGTATTTATGATTCCTGAAAATTTGCTTGCGATCAGATAAAAATTGTGGAAGTTATTAAAGAAACACTTTTGTATGGGACAAAACGGCCACTTACGGGGGGTCTCAAATGCTTTGGCCGACAATCTGGTGTATTGTGCCGTCTATGGTATATTTTAAATGTTAGTATCACATCGTTATACCAAATATACCATTTGGTATATTTTTAGTATTTTGCAGTATTTTTTTTTTTGGTATATTTTGAAAATAATACCGCAATATTTTGCTTTTATTCAAAAGGGGTAGCGGGTATCTCACAGTCGAGCACACTCGACTGTAGTTTTCTTACTTGTTATATTCGCTGGCACTTGTTTATCTACGTGCTCACTTGAAGTTCTTTATTGTATGTATGCAAAACTTACTGGTATCGTCAATAATGAGCTGAGCAAAGTTGAGACAATAAGTTTTAGGTATGTCTGCTGTCTGAGCTTAAGATAATTTGTATTAAGAAAAAAGTTCGACAGTTGCATTGTTCAATCGGTGATATACAGAACGATATTTGGTTTGGTGACAAAATTGACTCGAATTTAACGTTAGTTCTCTTTGTTTGCGTTGGATAAATCCGGAGAAATGACAGGCTCTATCCTTTATGCGAGTCCTGGCTTACCGCAGTGAAGTAAACCACATCATAAGTCTGCTTTTATTTCAGTACACTTTTAATAATTTTCATAATCCTAATAACAGTTATGCGCCAGTGACGCCACTGCCAGTGACGCCATCTTGAAAATCAAAGTTAACGGTTAAAGTGGTGACGACGACGTCGCAGTTAGCGTTGGCGTTGACGTTGGCGTCGACCGCCGAAAGTCAAGCGAAAAGCAGCGAAAATTCGTAGTATTTCATTCCCGGCAAGTAATTACGCATTCAAGTAGAAAAAGTTTATCTCTTGTCGAAAAATTGAAAAATTTTCATTTCATAAAATGAGATTAAAAAGGAGACTACTCTGGCATGGGATGGAAATGGGAGACCCGCTTCCGCCCGCATCTCGCCTTATCTCGGTCGGCTGACGCGAAAGCAATGCAAACCGCAAAAGCTCTCAATAGACGGTGAAGGGCTTAAATCTGCAAAACTTTACTACCAAAAATATTTTTAAGAAAATTACCAAAAAACGTCAAAGAAAACGTTGCGGCCGTTGGCTGTGGTGTGGTATGGACAGTCATTTGGGAAGGAAGCAGTAGGGAGGCGACAAGTGCCGGGGCCAAAACAAGTGAGCAAGAGTAAAATAATAATGGCCGCCAAGGCGATTGTACTGAATGACTGTGAGCGGGGGTGTTGCCAAAGGGTTCGAACGGAAGCTGTGGAAGCTTAGGCCCAGCATTGATGATGCCCTCACAAAGCTATCGACAACAGTCTGGCAACGCTGCGCTATCTCATTGTGCGTGTGTGTGTATGTATTGGGGTGTTCATTGTTCCATACGCACTTTTCAACCCTTTTTCGCGCTGGCGGGGAAAATTGCGTAAAGTGCGAAATACGCTATGTGCATGTGTTGGTGTTGCCTTGTGTACATTATGTACTCACATACATATGTATATGTACACATGAAATACGCTACATTATGTACTCAAAACTGTTTCATTTTATGATACACACAGTCAAGTTTGGGTAGTTGACGCAGTTAGCTGTCGCTGCTGTCGTTTTAGTTTGTTGTTGTTTGTTGTACTTGTATCCCTGGCGATTTGAAAGGGTTGTCTCTACAGCTTCTAAGCGAAAATGTTTCATTTTCATTTCGGCAGTTATTGGATTTCAAAATGAAATCCATTTGACGGCAAACGAAGCTTTGATATATGCGATACACGTGGTTTAGGCGTGTGGTAGTTAAATAAATTAACAGCCTCCAGCTCTGAATAATGGAGAGTGCCTTCACCGGCCACATGGAGCGCACCTTGAGGAATGGAGAATGAGGCGTGGGACATTAGGTATTAGGCACGTGGTGTGGGGGGAAGAATGTCTCTCTACAGAAGTTGTCACTTGGGGACTGACTTTTGAACAGAATGATGTCCATTTACTTGAATAAAATATTTCACTGCAATGAATTCTAATTAAAGTGAAAGCGAATTAGGAACAAGTAAGCATCATTTTAAAGAGCTACTTACAGATGGCAATAGAACAATTTTTTTTAGTGATAGCTAATGAAGAATATTAAAGACAAAGGAATTTCCACTGCAGACTAAGCAAAAAATATTTAAATTTTTTCTATAACAAACAGTTTTTTAACTTTCTATTCCTTTTTTTTCTCGTTGCTATCTTTTAAAAATGTAGCCTTCTGGTTTTTACAAGCTCAAGAAACCGCTGGTGGATAGCTAAATTTTAAAATTTTTGGCATTATGGTAGTTTTAATGAAATTTTTGTTTTGATTAAAATTAAGATTTGACCACTATAAAGCACAAATTGAAATGGTTCGAAGATGAAATGGTTTCTAAGATCCACTTCTTTGATTTCTTTTAAAGTAGAACACATGATTTGTTGACAATGGTTGCCAGGGTTTAAAGGGTTTTTAACGCTCATCAATAATCCAAACTAAATTATGCATAGATACCCGATTGTGTTTTGTTACCAGAAAACATACAAGTTTTCTTCCAGTCACGTCATGTGTAGACACAAGATGAGAAAAGAATTTATCCCTTAAGTTTGCCGTATATGCGGAACTGATTTTCTACAAGAAACGGACCACGTATTTTCTACAAGAAACGTCCAGTATAAATTCTGCCAGCGCAGCCGAGGGAAATTTAAATTTCCCTCTGGCAGAATTTATACTGGACGTTTCTCGTAAAAAATACGTGGTCCAGCTCTAGCAGAAAATCTGTGCTTAGATTCTAGTGCGTAGTTCGGAATATGCAAAATAAAAATACGCTCAAAAATATATGCAGTAAATAAAATGTTTATTGTAATTATAATTACATTTATCCAAGGAGTACTTAAATTTATATATATATTCTAAACAGTTTTACTTATAACTAAATAATCTAATATGCAAAAGAAAAAAATAATTTATGTCGCCGTTTTCTATGTTCTTCTTCCTGGACAATGCATTGTAGTTTATATTTTTATTCTTGAGAAGTCATCTCGCACAGCTCATTCGTAGTCCTCAAAACTGTAAATATAAACAAATATATTTTTTAATTTAAATCAGATTAAAATAATAGTTCAAAAATATCAACAACTTACCTTTGATTGTTTTAAAAAAGACGCGCAGAAAAAATCAACTTTTTCATACAACAATCACAAAACAAATGACGCATGATACACAAAATTGCACATGTTCGAGAAAAGTAGGCGTTAGGGAAATTACCAGACTCATTGCAAGAAGTTTTCTACAAGAAAAGTCATCTAGCGATCTACAGGAAATTCTTTCAGTCACGGTCTTGGCATGACACGAAACACAATTGGGTAACCCCTTAGTTTTTATGCCCGCTACCCATAGGGTAGAAGGGTATTATAACTTTGTGCCGGCAGGAAATGTATGTAACAGGTAGAAGGAGGCATCTCCGACCCTAAAAAGTATATATATTCTTGATCAGCGTCAACAGCCGAGACGATCTAGCCATTTCCGTCTGTCCGTCTGTCTGTAAGAAACACTGGATCTCAGAGACTATAAGAGATAGAGCTCTAATTTTTTTTTCGACAGCATTTGTTATGTTTGCCCGCAGATCAAGTTTGTTTCAAATTTTTGCCACGCCCACTTCCGCCCCCGCAAATCAAAAAAATCGAATAAAAAGCGAAATTTGGTGTATATAATAATAACAATAGTATTTATGATTCCTGAAAATTTGGTCGCGATCAGATAAAAATTGTGGAAGTTATTAGAGAAATACTTTTGTATGGGCCAAAACGCCCACTTACGGGAGGTCTCAAATGCTTTGGCCGACAATCTCATATATTATGACGTCTATGGTATATTTTGAAAGTGGTACTATACTAAATACTTAAAATATACCAAACGATATATTTGGTATATTTGTAGTATTTTCGGTATATTTTGAAAATAATTCCGCAATATTTTGCTTTTATTCAAAATGGGTAGCGGGTATCGCACAGTCGAGCACACTCGACTCTAGCTTTCTTACTTGTTTATTTTATATAAATTATTGTCAACATTTGACTTGATATATATAAATAATCAAATTTTATTTACTCCTATACACCGATTTCTCTTTAAAACCGAGATGGATACGATATACTCTTAAAAAAAAAATTAAAATTAAAATAATTAAGTTAAAAATTAATATCCTGAAATTAAACAGTGTTTCTGATATTCTAAATTATTTCCCTTCAATATTACTTTTTCTTTTCTGAATACTGATAATCACAAGTTCAATTTCAATACAAGTTTGACTTAGACAACTTATATAATTATGTAATAAATATTGAATGCTAGTTTAACAGACAAGGAATTAATCTGCGGAGTTGATTTTCTTTTGATCAAGTTAGTTTTAAAATCATCAAAATCGAACAACAGCATAGGAGTTATTGCTAAAATTTGGTGGAGATTGTATACAAAATTGTGCCGTTAAATTCAATAGCGCCGTGAGTTTGCTTTCAACTTGTCTATTACAAGAATTAGGTTTTTGTGTAATAAATCTTAAGAACTACAGCTTCAAAGAAATAAGCCCGTCGAATAGCTCATCGAGACATTGACTCCAAGTAAATATCTTATATATAATATTAAAAAATATTAATATTAAATTAATTATTTGAATTTTATGAATGTTTTAAGTATTTAAAGTTAGATTTCTTCTACTTGAAAAAGCATAGTTGTTTTCATAAATATGATCAAATCAAATCAGCCGGCGGCAAAACAGAAAGTTTCAGTTGGCATCTGCATCGGATTCACATGATAAAATGATGCACGACGTGAACGCGAACAACCCAAAATAGCATCTCAATAATAAATAGATGTAGCTATACCAAAATCTGCGGCAGCTGCGTCACACAGAATGCAACAAAAAACAGCGGGAGAGGGGATAAATAGAAATAAAAAGAAAATTTGCATATATGAAACCAATTGCTGTGCCAGGATACAGGATAGAGAAAAAAAAGGATGCTGCACAGAAGAAAAATGGAAAATCATTTAACGAACAAAAGCCGAAAGGTGGCAAATATAGAAACACTGAACATGAAACGCTTTCATATGCAAATGCCGATTGCACAATTGAAATTTTATGAAAAGCTGATTTTGATTTGGCACGTAGCATTTTGACAGGTAACCTACAAAACGAATGTTTCTTACCCTGAGTACTCCACACTAGAAGTGGGGCTCTTAAGTGCGATCCCGTCCTCAATACAGAGTCCCCCAATTCCGTCCAATTGAAGTCCCTGGTAATCCCTTCTAAATGAAACGCTGCGTGTTGCCAGCGTAAAAATATTTAGTTGGATTTTTTGACTGTGTTCTGTTTTGCTTTTTTTTATGTGCACATAAATTTCATCGTAGAACACACGCCGCATGTTGCCACAGTGAGGCAAAATGGCGGACTCTAACTCGAACTAATCCAATTTATTACAGCTCCATAACTTTTTCCTATTTGCTTCAACGATGGCCTCACCCTCTATGCTCTACACTCCACACTCGAGTTGGCCAGACGCTAAATGCGTCTTATTAGATGAGCTATGTGTTGAGAGTGTGCGTGTGTGTGTGTGTGTATGTTTGGCATGTTTACCCTGTGGTGTGTGTGTTGTACTTATAGCGAACTTTGACTCGCCCCACCCACTCGGCAATTCCTTCCTTCCCACCTCCCACCTCCTGTTTCAAATTCTAGCTTCTATCTCTGCCTTTTATGATAAATTGCATTTAGCCACCACCGACGCCGTTGCCCTCCACCCGTCACTTCCAAACCAACTCAACCCACCACCACCCTCTCTAAGATGTCGTTCGGGGGATCGGATTTGGAGATGGGGTTGGCAACAGCAACGGCAACGCGTGTGTGTCGACGCACATGCGTTGCCCCTTTAGTTGTTGTTTTTATTCCATTTGAGATATGTTCACTGTGGAAAAAAAGGATTCAGCTTTCGATTTGGTTCTGCAGTTGATGCTAACCCTCAGAAAATGCATCCAAAATGGCTGAAATATTAAGCGTGACACCAAATTTTATATATGTGTATATGGAAGTTTTGAAAATCGGCACTTTATCAACAAAACTAATTCAACTTACCCAAAGCTTAAAATATTTAGAATACTTTTAAAAGAATCTTAAGTGCGAAACAATAAGAGAATGGAAGATATAATTAGCCTCAGCTGTACTTTGTATCCTGTAATCTTTTTTAGAGAACTAAATTCTAAGTTACAAAAGATATTAAAATAATTAATTATTTTATGTATTCAAAAAGGGAAAAATTAAATATTTGTAATTCTAATCTAATAAGTGCTGAAATCGAAAAATAAAATTTTACATTTAATTAGTTTATAATCCCATACAACCAAAAAAATTACATATATACCGAAGAGTATATTTGGTATTTCGATATACTATTACTCTTAAACAAGAAAATAAAAAGTATCTTCAAGCATTACAGATAAATTAACAATGTCGCAAAACTTAAAATTCAGCTCATCGGTGCTTAATAGACATAATCTAAATTTTAGAGGGTACACATGTTAGGTAACTGGATAAAATGTAATGCACATTTGCAAATAAAATTGTTTCATTGACTACTAATTCTATTCGATTGTATAAGAATTAAAAATGACTTTCTACAGTCTTGGCATGAGCATTTGTTACAGACAATCTATTAAAAGCAAAAGGGATAGTGCAAAGTAACTATTAATGTTGTATACAGTCTCTTTTGTTGATTTTACAGAAATACTAAAGTAATCCTCAATTTATAGAAGCCCGCTTAAAGAAAGCAAAAACAATCTTGTATGCTCAGCCAACATCTCAGCCTCTAGTTTTTATGGTTTTCACCTGATACCGCCTCTGCTTTGTCAACAAGTGACAACAAATTGCATAGCAATTGTTTACATTTTATCCGTAGCAATATTCGCCAGTCGAGAAGCATTCACGAGTAAAAGACAAGAGACGTATATAGAATGTTCTGCATTATAGAAGTAAAATATTTGTTTGGATTCTGTGCTTAGCCAAATGCAAACGATTTTTCCATCCGTTATGGATGTCTATATAGTATGTGAGAGGTGCCACTGTGGTTGTCTATCGCTTGGGTTTCGTTTGGCGGTTAGGGAGGCGAAAGTTAAATTTTCAAGCTGATTTCCCACTGACAAATATCGCGTGTTTGTGCTGATCCTGCGGAGCGTAAAGTGCAGTTCGCTCAGCTCGCTTTGGCGTCTGTGAAAACAATGAAAAATTCATGCAAATGAAAAATAAATGCACACAAGCCAAAGGATAATGCCAAGCCAGCCAGCGACCGAGCCGGAGCCACAAGGAGCCGCAAAATAGAAACACATTTCATGCAGTTTTCGTTGGGTCCTTTTCGCCTTGGTCCGTGCCTGCTTGCAGTTCCCACTTGGCTCCTTTGTCTGTGCCACGAAATTTCAATAAATTATGCAAAAATGTTCGTGGTTCTCGCGCTTTTCCTTTTACCCATCCAGGGTCCTTTTTTCAGTCTTTTTGGCAACATTTTACTTGCTGTTTTATTCAAATTTGCGTGCATTTTTTATTTGCTAAATAAACAAAATTCAGCGTAGAGTGTTCTTTTATTTGTACACCTCGAAGGGAAATACAATACACACGGACTATCAACCCTTCATATGCACAGCATCCAAATCGAATTCAACCCTTTGCAGGGATCACAGATCGCATGTCTTTGTCTATCGATCATAGTTGCGCAGGTAAACGATATACTCCCGTACTCATATGCAAATTAGTTTGATTAAATATTTAAATGAGATGCCCCTAATACCAACTAGGGGGCACAGGTCAGGGTGAGGAGGGTGCGTAAAATACCGACAGCTGCGTTCACAGTTAACGCTTTTGTACCTATATGTATGTAGATCCCGCCATAGGTTCGGCTTAGTTCACCTTCTGAACTCGCAGCGAGTGGAAGCAAATTACTTCATCGATCGAAACGACTATTCTAATGAAGCAGTTGATTCAGATGTCTTTTCAATTTGGTTGCATTTGGTAGCCAAGTATTCCCTTCACTTCAGTTTCAGCTTCTAAAGAATTCTCTTAAATAGTCTCTAGCCTGCCTTTCTAAAGACTCTTCACAATTACGTTTGGTATTTTATGCATTGCGTACACAGCTATCAAATCTGAGGTTCACCTAAAAAGATCTTAACTGATCGGAAAGTAGCTAGGAACAAAAAAGTGGCCAAGTGGCCGGCCACATGTACAATTTTCAATTTTTCACTGTTAGACAGATAACTGTGATTCCATTTGGGGTAACGCAGCGTCATAACTAGATAGAAATTACTACCAGGCCATGGCACGAGCTGTTCCCTCCAAAGAACGAGAGCTGTAGGTGCATCTTTGACTCTCCACAAAAGTGCCATATGCTGGCGAGCTGAGGCAGCTCTCTGAGTAGCAGCCACAATACAAATGATTATGTTTATACTATTAAAGTAATTTACTAAAAAAATGACGCCCAGTCGAAACGAGATGATCCGCAGAACGGCTGCTGGATGCTGGTTGGTGCCTAGAAACGATCTCTGATCGCCAAAGATCATTGCTACGATCTACGCTGCGATCGCTGGTCAAAGTCAACCGCTTTAGCTGCGGGTTAAGCAGCCTGCTGTCTACTTAAGCGTAATCTAAGTATGGTTCAGCGATCGGAAGATTCGCCAGTTGGAGCAACGATCGCCAAGCTTTATCACAACATTTTTGTTGCCACAAAAGATGGATTAGTGCGGTGCAAGTGCAAGCGCAGCAGATCGATCAACTTGTGGCTGCCACAAAACCATTTGGTAGTCAAGGTGCGAGATCTGTAAATAATGTGGCAAAGCGAACACAACTTCGCTGGCCAAGGCTTTAGTTCTTCCAGCCTGAGGGCAACAGCTGGGGCCATGTGTGCTGCTGAGCTCGAAGATCGTTAATCGAAATCGCACTTGCAGAGTGCAGAGTCTTTCGCCTGGCCTGTACAGCTCTATTAACCCCGCTGCCGCTGATTTGGTGATAACGATCGTAATCGTAGCGGTACTCTAGGTGCAACACATGTTGCACTTGGCCCCCGCCAATCGCTCTTCACTGGGCTCTACTCTATTATTTTGTCTAATTTAGAAAATAGTTTTCACTACTCAAATTAGTATGATTCCATGATTGCATTTATCGTACGTAAGTACACTCGTCTTGTTAGGCCAAACTGCAGTCTACAAAATTGCAGACGCTTGGCTAACATATGTTTTGGCCCCAATATGTTTGCGGCCAGCACTTCCGCATCGCTGCGATTCTGAGTAATTTGCAATGGAGTGAGTGAGGTTCTTTTTGTTTTTTTGTTGTTTTGGTATGGCAAAGTAAAATGAAAACAAAATGAAGGCTGCTCATTTTCTCCCCCTTTTCATGGACAAATAAATAAAAATATTTATTAAATCCATACTCATAAATATGCATGCCGCCGTCGAGAATCGCATAAGTCAATAGGGGCCTCTTCTAATTACGTCAAGGGTCTGAGACTGTCATATAAAAAATGAAAGGCCTCGTTTACCAAAAACGAAAAAAAAGAGAAAAAATTAAGTGCCATAAATATGCATGAGGAAACCCTTGGAATAAAAATCCACAAAGAAAGAAATGTTTTCAATTCGTGAATCTACCCCCGCAGCTGCACATTGAATGGATAGAAAGTTTTGTTTGCTTAGTTGCCGTGTAGTAAGTAAATACGAAAGCTATTTAATCGGCCTCAGGACTCCTCCTTTATTCCATACATACTCACTCTTGTTTAGCGAGGAACGAAAAGAAAGGTTTACAATTAAAGGTGTAGTCCTGTCTGCTTGTCTGCCTTCATTTCATTTACCTTTGGATGGCATTTTCATGTATTTGGCTTTGCGGTTCATTGATTAAAATCAAACTGTTTATTAGCGCCACCCTTGCAAACGGTTAGAAGCAACCTCCCCCGCCCCCTCACTCTCTCAACCCGAAGAGTTTGCCACCAACCACAATCGAACTGCCAGTTAACTGTTGTCTGCGTGTGTTTGTTTAATTGAGTTTTTCGGTTTTTCGTTTCTTCTTCGCTTCGCTTCGTTATTTTTTTATTTTTAGGTAATATTTGCATTGCTGGTTTGTCATTCTCATTAGTGCATAAATATCGTATCCGTGTTCGTATCCGTATCCATATCCCGTATCCGCATATCCCTGTGTAGGGGAAACTTTTATCAATCGTCATATATCATCCCATCTATCTAACCATTTTCGTTTGCGGCCGACTTGTTTTCTCTTGCCACTCGCAAAATGATTTTAATTTTAGATTAGTTCTCAAAAATACAATCGAACAACAAATAAAACAAATATCAGAAATCTCTCCCCCACCACAATACACATCAGTATTTTTGGCATTTGCCATCCACACATCATTGTCATCGTCATCGACATCGACTTCGACTTCGACATTCTATTGACAGGCACATCCACATATATAGTTATTGAGGACTGCATTTGGGTTTATATTTTCGGCTTGCATGGTTCCGGTTAGTTAATTTAAAAGACACCCAACGATTATTGGTTTCAAATTGCTTAGAACACGCGAATTTTTTTCGCTGCGGCATTTTTTCAGCAGGCAATGTTTGATTTTATTTGCTTGTTTTCTGTGTATACGCTTCACTAAATAAGTAGGCGTTGATCCGCTCAATCGGTCTATATTTGGCTCCTGATTAAATCACACATTCTAAATGCAAGCATGTGAAGGTATCAAACAAAAAAATAACAAGCAAAACAAACAAATATGAAATATAGGGAATAATGTATTATAGATTTATATCCATTTCAACTCGATTATTTCTTTTGTATCTTCATTATATGCGAATGTTTATATACACCATAAGAATATATCTTAACCAAGCAATTGAAATATTAAATTATCTAAAATATACATATAAATATAAAATGTGAATATTTTTCATATTATTCGACATCGTACTTAGTAGTAAACTTAAATTCAGCTCAAGTTATGGGGCAATTGGGTAGTTGGTTATTTTGTAGACAACATCGAGAAAGCAATCACTTTGCTGTTTTTTTTAAACAGGTTGCACTTCACTTATTTTCATAAATATAATAACACATCTACCTTCTCAGCGCTAACAAGTCAAACCATGTCAAACTTTATTGTATACCAAGTACCGGGGGAGGGAAACCTCTCTGGAGTAGCGGTTTTCATATGTCTGCACTTAACAATCCTTTCAATATAATTCAATGTCGTTCAGCAAGCAAATCCATTAATCTCCCCCAGCTGTGCCTTTCCCCCAAGGCAGGCGAAGTACGGTCACATGCAATTTGTGCTACTTGTTGCTGCCTCTGTGGCAACCTTTCACAAAGGAACCACAAAGCAACACCTTTGGCTGACCAGCAACAGCAGCAGCAGCAACAACAACTTCTGCGAAGACTCGGTATCTCTTTACCTTTTATGATGCGATTTGCATAGCGTTTAGGTCGCCACATCGCATCGCATCGTTTCGCACAACCCATCACATCGCCTCACGTCGCATATTAATATTTTAGCCGCCATCCTTTCATGCCATGTTCGGTTTCACTGCTGCTCTAAGAGATCCCGGTGCAGAGTTGAATCTCCTCCTGGTAGCCGTCGGTAGCTGCACGCCAGTCAAATTCAAGTTCAGTTTCTCACGTGACACGAAAATCTTTTTTGTGCGCAACAAGTTTTTGGTCTGATAAATGATATCGCACACAATTCTTGACTCGATATGCATAGAGAGAGACCTTGTCTCTGGCCATTAATAATTGTTGCACAAAGGTGCCCCTTGTTGCTTCAACATTCACGGATCAAAGCTTAGCCACTTTCAGACTAAATCTTATGGTTAAACGATGTGTGCATATCTTGGATAGTATTATTATCTCAAAATATGAAGATTTTAAATAACAAACATAAAGGTGCAGCTATTGGGTCTTGATTGCTTTGGTTAACAATATACATAGTATATTTTGAGCTCTATGGTATATTTTCTATGCAGTATATCCACATATTAAATATAGCTTTTGTTAATTTAAGTATTTTCGATTTTTAGTAACTTTTTGATACATTTATTTAGTATATTGTAGTATATTCTAAGCTTATTGATATAGTATAATTTAACGTTAATACTGCCTTGTTTTGAAAATGGGTTGTGGACACATAACACTGCAGCACACTCCACTAAATCTTTGTTACTTGTTGTTGTACGGACAAAACTGCCTACTTACTTTTAGTTGCTTGGGCTGAACATATGGTATATGAAATACACCATCGAGTGCAACATATAGCAGTATGCAATACTATATCAATATATATTTTAATATGGTATATTTTAAAATGAATACCGTAGGTAGCACAGTTTTAGTGGTTTCTCAGTCAATAATACTGTAGCTTTCATACTTGTTTTTAATTCTCTTTGATCCAGTTCTTGAAATGTACACATTATTTTAAGTAAATAAATCCATCTTATTTATAAAATTTGGCTAGTAAAAAGAAATAACATATTACTATCAAATGGTTATTTAAGTATAAGCCACAAGCTATAGAGCTAAAGCCCGCTAGAGCACATATCACATATGACGGAAAACACACACAAGAATATATGCATATTTATAACTATGCGATAAGCGATCTCGACACCGCACAGAAAGAGAAACCCACAAGTTGCCACTTGCAAGTGATGATGGATTATTAGTACGTGTTGCAAGCTTAGGTTGTAGGATGTATGATAAAGATTGAGAGGGAGCGAGGGCGAAGAACAAAGTGTGCGAAACGCTAAAACACACGAGACTCATTAATCCTGAGCGGCAAACGGAGGCAGGACCTTTAGCTGTCTTGCCACGACTCATTTGTACTAAAAACTTTGCGGCTTGATAAATTGCCTCAATAACCCACGCACACACACCATAGCAGACACTTCTGTGGCAGTTACAGGGCAGCACAAAATATATCTGTATAACAGACACAGACATGTGAGGGACTAAATGGCTTTGGGGCTTATTTGGTTTTTGTTTTTTATTTCAGGTTTTGCGATAGGTAAACACTTAACACGTTTTTGGCAGAGATTTAAATTTTCTCCCGGTCGCTTCATCTATTTATTTGCATAGCATTCAATCACCTTGGCAGCCAGAGTGAGAGGAACAGCGACTATCGCATTTTGATATGCAAATAATACTTGACAGTCTTATATGCGTTGTCCTTCGAATTGTGACGTCCTTTTTGAGAGCGGTGTCACGTTATTTGTGAATTTATTTCGTTTGTTTTCCTCGATTGTCACGTTTTTCTGTTGATTATTTAATGCGTTAAATTTGAGCTAAAAACGGGTAAAGGGAAGTTAAAAAAAAAGTACATGGAAAATAATGAAGCTTTAAGAAATAAAATCGATTTAATACTTGCAAAGTAATTTGATAAAAATAAAAGATTTATAATGTGGCATGAGGTCCATAAGATCCTTTCCGAGATTGCTAATGTTTTAATTAAACAGAAATATTGTGAGTGGTGTGTAGTGTGAGTGGTGTGTAGTGTGAATGGTGTGTAGTGTGAATGGTGTGTAGTGTGAATGGTGTGGTGTGAGTGGTGTGTAGTGTGTCCCGATTCCATGATTTATTCCGATTCAGATTCATCAGTATCATTATTATCCTCCTGCGTGTCCACCTCACTGTCTTCACTATTGTCGGCCTCCGACGCTGTGGAGTTTGGTGAGCTGTTGACCGAAGATATTGCAGTTGATGCTTCAGAAGAGACTCCAGATTGATAATCCTCTTCGCTGTCCAGATCAGAGGAACATGCCTCATCACTATCCGTCTCTAGTGTATCAAATTCCTCACTATCCGTTAAGCGATGCGCACTCACTCTCTCCTCCTCATCTTCTGCACCACCCTGATTCGCCGTAACTTAAGTAAAACTGTAGAACTGAGATATATTACTCACCATTATATGAGCTTGCGATCGGATCTTCAGCTCATGCAGTTCTTTCATAAGAGCATTGCGCTCCACGGAAATGAATTCTCTTTGCAGATTGCATTCAATTTGCAGCTCATGATTTCGTTTACGCAACTGAAACATGTCGCTTAGCACCTGATGTTGCTTATTCACAATCGTGGTCATCAATTGCTCCATATTCTCAATGGTGACCTCGTACTCATGCAGCTTCTTCTTGAGCAGCCAATTCTCCGAACGACAAGCGGCCAGTTCCGAGATACAAACGGAGATCTTTTTGTCATCAGTCACAGCCTCTTTCGAACTGTGTGAAATCAAATTGTATTACAATTCTTATTGGTCCATATTAAATGCACTTACGTATTGAGATTAGTCTCTTCTGGACTCTGAATCGGAGTTGCACCTGCATGGGCTGTCTCTGCGGATGCAGGCAATGCAACTGAGTCCAATAGATCGATGCCATTTGTTGGCGGCGAGGAATTAACAATATATTGACAAATGCACGACATTTTTTTTGAAAGCCAATTTATTATGCTTATTTCAACGATATTTGTTTTGTTGCTTAATATCTGTCGATAAATTGTTAACTGAACAGTGTAGTATATGATATGCTACCTTAAAAGTTCTGTCAATATTCACACAGCTTACCAGACTATTCCTTACAAATATGTTTGTAACGATATTTGGCAGGCTAAACCCCAACCTTCAGAGAGCACGTTGCTCTGAACACTTTACGACTTGACATTTTCACACTTTGTTGGCAAACGTTCTGTGCTCAGACTGTGGCGAGACTTTGGACCAAGTCAAGCGACCCCTCGATTGTCTCCCTGTTGTTGCCTTTTGAGCCGGCGCCGCGTCAATGCCAATGCAATGCCTGCACATTCCGCTCCGCTCTATCTCCTATCTATCTCTTAGACTACGGATGTGTAAATGTGTTGTGCGGCTGCGACAGAGAACTGAGAAGCTCCACTTTTTTTTTTTGGCTGTGCGTCGGTGGATTGAAGTGCGAAATTGGTTTAAGTGTTTGCTAAATTGGCAGCAAAATGGCTTTTTCAATTTTATACTTAACGTTTATATTCAAAGTGACGCCTCGTCGTCTCGCCCACAACTTCTACCATAAAAACTAACAATTTTTGTTTGTTTTATTTTCTTTTTTCTGGCAACAAGTGGCGCCTGCAGGGATATTGAAATTTTTTATTCTTTGCGCTTCCTACTTCTATTTTTAACTTGGCAGCTTAGTCAATTTATCTCAGCCAGTCGATGGAAGTTTGTATGGCTACTTGTAATTACAAAACCATAAATAAATAGAATACCAGCGTATTTGCTGGTTGACCGCTTAACAGTTTCTGCCACGCCCCACGAGCATTTCACACGCTCGTGTTCGACACTAAACTGGCAACAAAGCACTGCGAATTGTTGCTGTTGTTGTTGTTGTTGTTGTTGTATCGACTTCAGCTCACACATATCATTTATAGCCGCGATAATCATGGCTTACACCCATGCATCCGCTTTTAGACACACATATATTTTATTGCCCTTCCTTCCTTTTGCCCAAGCACCGTCATGGCACTTGGCCATGGCCATGGCTATGGTCAAAAGAAACTTTAATCGTGATGCCTAAACAACGCCAAATTACACACCAGAGGGCGCTACGCAGTCCATGTTAACATAAATTTGTTGCGCCTCTTCTGTGCGGACTGCCCCCAAAACTCGAATGCACTTCGAGCAACGGATTACGAGTGCAGAGAAGGTGTATAGGAAGGGGTGGTAGGGGCTAAGAGGATGCGGAGTGCAACCCATAAACGTTCAACTTTAAACTAGGCAACACATGCAAGCGCACATTTAAAAAGGCATAAGTCATACGTGGCTAATAAATTGATTAGCCAAAGTGGATTAGAGGTCATTGCTATACAAACATGGTGTTTCGTTGGTGAAAAGAAATATAAATAAATAAGAATTAAAAAATATATATGGTACACACAATAATTAAAAAATCTTGAGGTCTACTTTAATTTAATATGACTATAATAAAGTTAACATTAGATAATAATATTTCTGTAAGGGAATAGTTTATTGAAAAAATCCAAAAATTTACTCTTGCTTCAACGCTCGTTGTAAACCATGTTATTTTATTAATTCACATTTTCTAATGAAGGTTTAGTATTAAAAAGTTACAAAAATATAACAAAAAAAAAAAACACCCTGTATTACTGTACTGTTGCCTTCCATAAGTTAGCGTCAACTATTTTTGGCATAACTATGTGTGCATTTTAAAGAAAAATTTGAGTACACAGAAACATGAGATGGACATAACCAAACCCGAATGGCGAATCATGGCAGGGGGAGAGATGAGACGCTTAAAATGCCAGTTTGAAGTCTATTATTTGCTGGACACGAGCACATATTGATTGGATCGCCAATCGCATAGGCAATGAAGGGTAAAGAGGGTTGGAGGTGCGGTGAGGAGAAGCTACAGATGGAGGCCGGTCAGTTGGAGAGAAAAGCAAATTGCTTCAGCAAATACATACACTCGCTGAGGAGTCGGATACGAACTGAGGCCGAGCAAATCACATGGTAATGGATGCACTACGAATCACAGAAACCACAAACAGGCAGCTGGGAGCCAAGAGCTGAGAGCTGAGAGCTCAATGCTGAATGCTGAATGCTGGGTGTTGTGAGTTGGAAGTCGGGAGTTGTAAAGCCAAGAAACTTGTTTCTTTTGGAGTTTTTCTGGCTTGGCGGTTGGTTTCGTGTAGCTCAGCATTTAGCGTCTTGATCGGTTTATCACCGATTAATTAGAGTTTGATAAATACGCGCACGCCGTGAGTAAATAAATCATGACAGCAGGCAGCAGCAGACAGTAAACAGCAGACAACAGGCAACAGTGCCAGCGTAGGAGTTCCAATTTCAGTTCCATATATGAGTACTTGTTATTCTTAATGGTGTTTCTTCACAACATGTTTCCTACTGGCTGATACCTTCGGTCAGACTGATGCTACCAAGACTTTAGCATATGTTATACCCAAAAGTAGCTTTAGAAATGGTAAAATGGAAATCTTAATTTTTGTGCGCTTCTGCTTGTATAGCAGCAACTCGCCGGATAAAAGGATATTATGACGTTGGATGTAAAAGACGAAAGGATATATCTCGGACTTAATATATATAAACATCGATGTCTGACAGATGCTATAGATAAGAAACCCGGATTAAGTTCTTTATTCTGCCGCCTCAAATTATAAAGAGAAAACAAGTAAGAAAACAAGTAAGTCGAGCACACTCGACAGTGAAATATCCGCTTCCCATTTGAAAAAAGCGAAATATTGCGGTATTTTTCTCGAAATATACCAACAATTATACCACAAAATGCAAAAAAAAAAAAAAAAATATACCGAAGAGCATATTTGGTGTATTTTTATGGTACTACACTCAATATATACTATAAAGTGCAAATTATACCAGATTGTCTGCAAAGCATCCAAGTAGGCGTTTTCGCTCATTCAAAAGTATTTACTTAATAACTTCGACAATTTTTATCTGATCATAACCAAATTTTCAGGAATCACAAAGTCTATAATTATTATTGCTCGACTTTTGTCCGTTTCCACGCCATATGTGGAACATCATTCCACCAAACATACTTATTGATATTTGTATTATACTTGTTTATGTAGTATATATTAAGCGGGTATCTCACAGTCGAGCATACGCAACGTTAACTGTCTTACCTGTTTATTTTTGATTGTTTGAGCTGTCGTTGCTTTTGACATTCGCACAAAAGGTTGCCTATGGGATAGGGAGTAAAGAGCGGAGAAAAAATATCTTTGAACATTGCCATGTGCGGAGTGCAGAGAGCGCAGCATTAATTATAAGTGAAACAAATAAAAGTGCTTTGGATGGTGATTGTTGATGAGCTGCGACCTGAGTTGTCTGATTTCAGCTAGACTCTTGTTTTGCTGAAGCAAATTTTTTGGGGTTGTCAGAGGGTTGGAGGTCAAAGGTGCTTTGAATTATGCGCTCGTTGCATATGAAAGCAAATGTAATTTTTGTTGCTCAATTTTGGAATACTTGAGTTTTGGGTGCAAATTTTGGTACGAGATGGTTAAATGAAGAACCAAGAAAAAGAAAAAAAACATTGAAACACTCATACGAGAAGTATTTAGGTAAGAGTAAAAATTATTTCTTCATGAACTTATTAAGAATATACGTACATACATATAATTCACATATTTAAAAGTTAAATACATTTTTTAGTAAAAAAACAAGAAACAGAAAGGATCAAATGCTTTATGAATAATTTTGATTTTATTAGGTATAAGTAACAATATTATTTTAAGGTTTATATTATTTATATTTTAGTAAAGTTATTAGAAAAATCAAATTAAAATAACTTTATCGACATTCATTGGTCTGTTAACGTGAACAAATAAATTTATTTCCTAATTCATAACTGACAAAGAATTTCATAATTCCTTATATGCCACAGTCAATATATTTTTTTCGATTTTCATTTGGAAATATTTTTCTTAATTTAAAATATAGTTCGAAAATCTTAATATTTTCCATCGCTGACAGTTCATAAAGCAGCCCATTCTCTCCACAAACATTTCGCTTTGTATTTGAGCAATTGAATTTAATTTGTGTCGGGTGCTCTTTTAATTTGGCTTTCAGACGCAAAACGCATTTACGACTTTACGAGTTCAAATGAAATGTCTTTGGTTTATTACCACAAAAGGCAGCAGAAACCGACAGCAACCAACGAACGACCAACAAAACTTAGATGGAGGTTATTATTATTACTTTCGACTGGAACTATGATTGCTACCTTTGGTGCATTCCGTATTTGTATTCTGTATTCTGTATGCTGCATTCCCTGGATTTCTTACTATTTTATTTTTTTTGTTTTTTGTGTGAGACGATGTCCTTTATGCTTGCTCGTGGCACTGGCAAAAATGTTGACCACTTTCTGCTTGGCAGCACTTTTCACTCCACTCCACTTCAGCTGCTGGTGCTGATGCTGATGCTGACCATTTTCAGCCAGCCAGCGTTCCTGGGTTGTTCTTCGACATCGGGGATATCTTCATCTGCCTTGCTCTTGGTAGTTGCTTCTCTTATTGTCGCAGCACTAAAATTGTGCTCAAGATATCTTCGTTTCGGAATGAATGGTCTGCTCGGGCTAAAGTATTTGCGGTTTTTCATATCCTTTTGCACAATTATCCAGATTTCAATATTAGTGCGTCATAAACAAAAACTTACTGCTGAGGTCGAATGGGGACAGGCAGAAGAAAACTATTGTGCACAATGCTATTATTATTTCTATTATTGTTGATTCAGGAATTTTAAGTCTCAGCCAAGTGGTTGTTTGGTTCTTTGCTTTGGAGTCGTATATTTATGCAGGCGACTAGCTTGTTAGTCGAGTAAACCACAAGCACTGTAAATCAAGTAGAGGAAATTATTTTGTATTTCATACGCCAAGTATTTATCGAATTTTTTGCAATTTAAAATCCACTAGCTGTTCTTTTGCTACACAATTTAATTTAACTGAATAAATACACTTACGATTCGGGCCATTAAGTGGTTAACCAAATTAAAGTTAACCAAATTCAGCCCCCAACCATAAACATAATTTACCCACACATTGCGAATTTCCTACATGCAAATTTAGCAGTAAATTGGCTTCATTTGCAGCTAAGTGACGTCCTTAAATCACATTAGCATAGCCTAAGGCAAAACACAAAGGACTTACAAGTGGCACGGAGTTTCTTTCACCACTGCAGCCAGGTTCCAAACAATCCACTTATTACAACTGACATACACCGATCTCAGCCCCAGCCTCAGTCTCAACCGGCACGCGTTGACATTTATCAAAAATTTCAACTGTCATTTATTGCCAAAGCGTCGCCAGTTGAAATTTTCCAACTGTCGCCCGCAAAGGAAAACACATTTGAACATTCATAAGCCTAAACTTTTTTTATGCATGTTGTGAAACCCGCAAAAGTACACAAAACGCAAAACCGAATAACCAAAAATTTGCGAAATTGGCAACGATTTAGAGGGGCGGGAAAAATTACAGAGAAGTGGGAGGCATTTTGCGATTCCACCCTGTCGTCCTCATTTGCCAATTTTCCGATGAGCAAGTGAAAATCCTTGATATGCTCTTGCAAAACATTTTCCAGCCACACACACACATCAATTTTAACATGGAAAAGGGCGACGAGGACACGTGACGATTGTTCTGTTTTTTCGCACTCCCACTCCACATTTCCCTCTGCGAAAATTTTGCAATTGCCATTTTCCTAATGCTCGATTTGACGAACGATGTGCCGCAGTCAAGTGCGTAATTCGCGGTGAGTTCTAAAGAGGAAAAGGAAGAGAAAGAGGGAGGGAAGATAACGCATCGTCAATGGATTCATTTATTTTGCCACCATGAAATTAGCTGATAGCACTTGAAGTGACTTTATCCCGTCAATACTGAATTTAATTTAAGACTTAATTAATTAGCTATTTATATATTTAAATCTTTCGTTAAACTTTTTATTAAAGTATATTACGCATTTTTAGTTATAAGCATAATTATTTGTAAAATTATTTCTAAATACATTTGCTTTATTTGCTTTGGATGACATTTAACGAATCTTTTCTCTCTCTAAATAACTTTTAAAATACTATAAATATACATTTTAGTTCTTATTGCATTTGTTAATTGCTATCCATTGAATTCATATTACAAACTTATTATATGACTTATCAATTTTCAATTAACATTATAATTCCTCATGGCTTTCGTAGAAGACATTTCAATTTTTTCATACCGTATTTTCATATCCGTGAACTGCATGCTCATAAGTTGTTCACCTACGTCATCTTCTGTCTATCCTTCGGACTCTCCGGCGGAAATTACAAAAAACGCTAGGAGAGGCAAAACTCCTGCCGCAAAAGCAGTTGCAGAAACCAGGGCGTAATCTACAGCAATTGCACAAAAAATACAAAAGTCTGATATAAAAATAAAAGACATTGCTCTAGTCCCCTCGAAACTCCATGGCCGCAGCCGTACTCACATTCACTCGTATAAAGTAGTTGGCATCAAAATTATGAAATAAGTAAAAGCGCACTCCATGCATTAAAAACCTTTTAATTTGCTAAATCGCCTTTCCAGACGTCGGCGTCGTTGTCGTTGTTGTTGGAGCCACAGCAAAAGGTAGCTGCATCCCACGGATACAAATGCGGCATGCAGATAAGGCCGTGTGAAGCTTCGGCAGGCGCAGGCGACGGAAGCGGATGGATGAAGTCTGTAAGCATTTTTGAGATTTGCAGACGCCTAAAGGGGCGCCAAGCAATGCCGCCTACGCCCAATACTCTTCGCCCTTACGTCGAACAGAACACATAGACACTTGGAATTCTACTTGGGCCTGAGCAAAGTTGAGCAGGCAATGCAAACACTCCAAAGTCAACGGCCGTGACTGACTGCCCCTCTATCTCTTCCTGGTCTACATGTGGCGATAATTTCCACTTTATACTCCTGACTACCGCCGACTTCAAAATGCCTATGGGTTTGGGGGAAAATCAAGAAAAAGCAGCTTCGTCTGGCATCGCACTCGTACCCCTTGCAACAAATTTTGGCATTGCCCAAAAAAAGCAAAAGATATAAGACGAAACTTGACTGGAGCTACCTTTGAAAGGACGCAGTGAAGCACACGAAATAATTTCACAAAAATCATAATGCATTTTAATTTTTAATACCCTTAAAAAGATCTAATGATTTTATCACACAGCTTGTGATGAGAGTCAAGTTAGCTATTATTTCATTTTAGAAGTTCTTTCTTATTACAATTTAAAACCTAGAAATAATTGCAAGCTTTGAATGTATATATAAATCAAATACTCTTTATATTCATTGTATTTTATTTTATTTTAAAAATGTTTAAAAACAATAAAAGTTTTTATATCATAGAGCATTATTCAATTTATTCAATACCAAAGAAAGAGTAATTCAAACGCTTATAAAACAGTTGTATGTTATTACATTGTATATTGAGTTTATTAATGAGATATGTAAATAATAAAGAACTGACAATAAAACAATAAAATCTGGATGCCTTATAATTGATAAATATCAATTATACATTATTTATGAAATTTTTTATTTAATTTCTTAAATGTTTAAAAAAACAAAATTAGTTTTTTATGTAGTTAATCGTAGAGTATTTAAAATATTTGTATATTTAAATTAAATTATATAAGCATTTGGAAGGAAGTGTATTAAAAATTCTCATAAAATGCCAGCATTTCATTACACAGAGTTTTCAGATAATCAATGTGGTATTTCGATTTTAATCTCTCTACAAAAATTTGTCTTGCATGTTTCCAAAGATTTGCTTAAAACGACGCCTTAAAGCATGCTACAAATTGTGATAAACAAATTAATGAACCGCACAAAATCTCACTGCATGTGAGAAAATAATTAAATTTGATTCCGAGCGCAGATGCAATTTCATTTGGGATGTCGAAGGATACATTCTGCTCCTAGCGTGTCCATGGCAATCAAGTATTGTCATTGCATGACTCTACAGATATGTAAAGTGAGTAAGGGAGAGGAGGAACTTTATTGTGGATAGATAGAAGCACGGGGAGACACGCAATCGAAATTAAGAAAAGTCTCGCATTTAATTTAATTGACAGCACGCGGACTCTGACACAGACAAATTCAAACTCCCCTCTCATCGGGAAAATGGAGAGCTAACCCCACGGAGTCAGGGCAATATCGAGAGACTCACTCACACCTGCCCACACAGTTTCATTAAAAGCGTATTATATGAATGCGGGGAAGTGTCTGCGTTTATCTATCGATTTGTTGTTGCCAATGATTTTGGAAATTCATTAGGATTTATTTGCTTGGAGAAAAAACGTTAAACAAATAAATTGCAAATTCATTTACACCATGAAACTTTTACATTTTTTTGTAGTAGACGAACTTAATTTAAATTCGTTACAAAATGCAAAAATTCATTCAGCCAAAAACATTCGAAAGCAAAGTTTGTTTTCACCATTTTTATAGACAATTTTTTGTCATTCCCCTATCCGTAGAAGCGCCTAGACTTTGTCTGTGGTTAGCACTGTCTTCGGCTCAGCACTCAATTTAAATTGTATCCTTGGAGACTTACACAGCCTTCGAAGATGTCATTGCGTTTGGTCTCTGTGCCTCGTGTTTTTTATTCGAATACCCTGTTATATGGTTGTAAACGGTATACCAAAATAATTCGAAAAATAAATATATAACTAGAGTTTAATTATTTGCAATAGTTCTATCAAATTTTGAAAATGTCAAAAAAATCAAATTCACAATAATGAAATCACATTTATCCTAAATATAAGTAATATTTATAAATTCCATTTATTTGTGTTGAAAATATATAATACATATATAATATAATATATAATATTTATTTTGTAATTGTGTTTTATTTCTTATATTAATTCAAGCTACTGAGTAGTTAACAGTCGAGCTTGTATAAATCGTAGCTTTGCTTGCTTGTTTTTATTTTGAGTACTTTGGTTTGCTGATGACTCGACTGAAATTGTATTTCATGGAAATCGATAGTAATCATTCGAATATTAAGGATAATTTGCAGTTTATTGAGTTACTGTTTATTGTCTGCTGGAGTCTCTGTCAATTTGGTCGTCGTTAGACCAGAGCTTTATTTCATTTAAAGGCTGCCTGAAAACGTTGTTAATTATTGTTGAAAATCTACATTTAAAAAATGCATTCAAACGGAAAAAGGACGCAGAAATGGCGCCACTTTCATGCAATACTCTCAAATAATAAAGAGAACAAAAAAAAACATAGGAAAAGTAATTCAATTACCCTAAAAGAAGCAAAGCGCGGTAAAGAAAAAAATTGCGCTCAAAACGCGTTATGCACACAGAACCCATAAATTATGAAAAACAACAAGAAAACACACACATCCAGCGAATTTTTGGCCAGACCAAATATCATACAACACGCAACAACAACATGCGTATTAAATGTTTAACACGACTTTGCACTCATTACCGAAATGTTGGGTGAAAAAAATGGAATATAATAACCGCAAAACCTTCAGAGGGTTGTCGCTGTTTTTGGCATAATTTATGCATGTGCGACATGAGAGAAAATGAGAGTGGGAGTATGAGTTTTGCCAAGTGTTAATTTCGAGAAATGTGAAGCATTAAAAACAGCACAAAAAATATACAAAAAAAAAAACAAAAAAAGAGGAAATGTTTCAAATAGACGCAGCGAAGCGAGCGTATTTCTTGACGCGTTTCGTGCGCGTTTTAAATCGCGCATTACCTTTAAGAAGCGTTTCCCATGGTCCACTAACCGACAATGGCAAACGCAGTCACAATCGCAATCGAAGCCAAAGTGCAGGCCCAAAGAATGTGACTCGATTCCTGAACTAAACCCAAAACTGAGACCATAATTCATATGCGCCACAAAGTCTGCGGCAATCAAAATGCCAAAAACCGCAGCCACTTTTGGACGACTTCACGTTTCGACTCCGAAATGAAGATGGAGATGAAGCTCAGGCTGGAGATGGATCAGTCGCGCTGTCAGCATTAGACAAGAGTTGCAGATTCAACGACATAATTGCAGCCTGTCTGCGGTGCCTAATGCAAACAAACATGGGATTATGAGAGGTTGCAAGACAAGAGTTGCAAGCCCAAAGAATCGATGCCATTCAGCGCTTCCCCTTTTAGTCCCCCCCTTTGCAGTCTGACCCGTAACAAGTAGCTGGCGAAATGTTTTTGCAATTGGGCTGTACGTGTTGGCCCCAAACGCACTGTAGACCAACACAAAAATACAAAAATCATTGATTGCATCGTCGATGGGTTGCTTGAGATCGTGCGATAGCTTTTCATTAGTTGCACCACACAATTGTGGCTTGAACCCAAGCCTGAACTTGGCCAATAAATACGTTACACAAATAATACGAGATCTAAACTAGTGCACACTCACAGTGCCAGTGCCAGTGCCAGTTTCAGTTGGCATCATGTGCATCGCGTTTGGCGAATCGATTGGCAACGCCTGAGGGCCAAATTCACGGCCCCGTTCAATATATGACGTCAAGCCAGCGGACAGGCAATCGATTGCATCTACCGACTGTGTTGCACGAAATTATGATTTCACCTACAACAATTTGGCTCCCGTTTCCATGAGCGCTGCTGCTGCACTTACTTCTGTGTGTGTCTCTCTCCCCCTCTTATCAGACAGTATCTCACTCCCCCTCTACAATGTATATGCATTTTTCATGGGAATTACATACGTGATAGATTATTTTATCCAACTCATCCTGAGCAGCTGGTTGATTGGTTTTCCAGCTTCTGTGATTGCTGGTGTGTGATTACCATCGCTTCATATGCGACGTGACTGAGGCATCATATTGTGTCCATGCAACATTTGCCGTATTGCTAAGAATATGCAACAATATTCAACCTATGCAGCGCTGTTTGTTATGACTGAACTCTATTAAGAATGACTAGCAATAACTGGGCAAGGAAACTAATTAAAATTTAAGCTAAAATAGTTTCTACATTTATTTTAACTTTCAAACAACTTAATAATTAATTAACTAATTTTTGAATTATAAAAGTCAACCTACACAAAATAAATTCGACTAAATTGGGAAGTACTTCATCAGACAGCATTATTATTTCACCAAAAATTTTCTGCATTATATATAAACATATAATTTTATACATTGAGTATAAGGGTATTATAACTTTTGGGCTACAGAAAAGGTCATTTGAACCTAGAATCATCATTGTATAATTCTTTTCAAATCTTAATTTAAAGTTAATTTAAAAGCTTAAAGATAGCTAATGAATAAAGCCAATTTAAGAAACATTCTATTTAAATAATGGTGATTCAAGAAATACATTCATATATTTCCATTCGGAGTCCAATATTTCGTCTTTTATCTGTCCAGACATAGTAGAATATGAATATATAAAGACAGATAAGTAGGCATTGCAGATTGTTTGAATTTCATTACTTTATTTTTTTTTATACAATCGTATTGAGTTGTAAATTTCGAAAATGGACAAATTCAAGTATCTGAAACCAGCTTGGTGGACAGCTGCGTTAATGCTCTTGATGCTGCTGCAGGTGACGAAGGGAGTAACAAAATACATCGATGCAAACTTTCCTAGTCTATATAATCGAATCATGAATACAATTTCGAAACTAGCATTAAATTGACATGCGAAAACAACTAATAACAACAGCCAAAGGACATTAAGGGAAGCAGCAATAATTATCAATATCAAATAGTATCTTGTATGGCAATCATATTAAAAGGAAAAAAACTGCGATTAATGTATTCACATTAAATCGAAATCCTTGTTGGGCATCCAAGCGACAGCTGGAGGCGGAGGCGCCCAGTGTAGACATGACCCCGACATGCCGCACAACAGGTGGTAAGAGTTGTGTTGAGTTGAAATTGTGGCAAGTTTCTGGCAAGCTGTTTCGGCTCCTACACAAACACGAGCTCCAACTCTAGCTCAAGCTCAACCGGAGTGGGCAGTTCACATGTAAGCAATTCCCAGAACATGTCAGCAGATGATTTTGTGAACTGGCGGCGCCACAAAGATGCGGCAAAAAGTATGGCAAATAATTCAACGATTTGCCGGACACTCGTCAATGTCACACTGAGGGTCAATAATTGACCATTGAGCCGGGAGCAGGAGCTAAACCCCAAACTCGAAGTCGAAGTCGGCGCAGGAGCAGGAATTGGAATAGGATAGCTGACTGCTCTGCACTACGCTATGCTCAGTTAATAGAGTCGTGATCAACAGCCACGAAGCAACCTGCAACCTGCGATGCACATGCAACATTATTTGCTGCTGCACTGACCACCTACAACTAAGTATTTGTTTTGGGGGCTAGCTACGAGTACAATTCGTTGTGAGTTGCTCCTTTGCTGCTGCTGCTGTTGTTGTTGTTCTTTAGTTGTTGTTCAATTAAACTCTATGCCAATAAATTATATGCAGTAAGTCGTTTAATCTAAATTAAGCGCCAGTCGCAGTACCGCTCAAAAGAGACAGAAAGACAGAAAGAGAGAGAGAGGATGTCTCTCGCCAGGCAACGATTGAACAGCAATTTCCATCAGCTGCATCATGTGTCATAAACAAGTTGCAAGGCGCCGACAATGCCCCATTCCCGCGCTGATTCCCTACACATTTCCATAAACGACACCAGAGCCATTGGCAAGCAAGTGCGCTTCCTGGTCGAAGGTGGAATCGATGTCTGTTTCTAGCTCCGATTCGGATTCTGGTTCTGGCTCTAGTTCTGTCTCTTTCTGAAGACAGTCTAGTATTTGCCTACGAAGCGTAAGCAATTTTTATGCTCATGTTGCACGTAATCACCGCGAGCCGCAGGTGGTAAAAGGCGCTTGCTTAGCTCGAATGTAGCACAGAACATCGAGCATCGAGCACAGAGTGAGAGGGCGACATTGGCTCATCTGGGCCTCAGAGCTGCGTTGTGCGCTGATTGAATTGCACTAATTGCGTATTAAAGCTTCAGCGTTTGCAAGGCAACAAATTGCATGCCGCCAAATTGAATTACTCGTACAGGAGTTCTGCCACTCCCCTGCTACCTCTTCTCCGCCCCTCCCACATAAAGCATCCACCACTTGCCCCTTGAATGAAAGCTATTGCCAGGTCCCATTGCGGGTCTGTGCCTGTTGGCTTTATTCGCTTAATTAATTGGCAGCGCCAAATGTCTGCGAAAAAAAGAACATGACAGTTCCTTCCCCAGTTGTTGCCAAAGTTGCCCCAAAAAGTGCAACAAGAAAGCTGTCAACACAGCCCAAAAAAGATGCTGGAAGAACAGCTAACCCCAGTTGCAGCCTCAAGCTGCCGACAAATGCATGCTGAAAGTCAAGTGTCCTTGGAGAATATGTGTGGCATGTTGCATGTTGCAATTCTTTCATTTTTTCGGCTATGCCCAAAATAAAAACACAAGAAACTAATTGTTCTTGAAGCAGTGCACAGATTTTCTTTATTTTTGGCAGAAATTGTGACAGCGAAGGGAAGAGGGAATCTCTTGAAGCATGTTGCCGATGCATAAAGGGTTAATTATACCTTAGAAGCCTTTGATGGTGAGAGCTTTTGAAGCCACCAAGAGTTGGATAAAAGCAGAAAGATATTTTCTGAATTTTCAATGCTATAGTTGGCTGTACCAACATAAATACTTGCAAATAAATTTGTATATCTAACTCTATTTTTAAGATATCCACATTCCATAAAGATTCCTGTGCAACATATTACTATGAACATAGTTACCACACAAAGGACCAAAAAATTCGGTTCCCAGTGGAGAGCCGGTTGCCTGAGTCTTCTGCTCATAATAACAAAATTTTTGCTTAATTAACAGAACAAAGCATTGCCTAACAAATATGGCAACGTTGTAAAAGGAGCACAAAATATAAGTATCCTCTATGCAGAGTGAAATTTTCCCGTAACACAATGTGAAATGGGGGGCACGAGGCATGCAGCATGAGGCAGCTGGCATCTTGCATTACCACCTGGCACAGAGAGGGCGTGTAGCTTATGTGGGAAAATAGAAGAGGCAAAAACACTCACAATGCCTGACTGTTGCCTCCGCTTTTAATGCTCCAGCCAACGTTGTTGAAACCTTACAAAAAGATTTATGTTTTCTTTTCATTTTTGCATTCAACATTTCACATTTCCATTTCGCATTTCACATTTAGCATTTCATTCCTAAAAACAAATGAACAACAAAATTGTATAAAAATTTCTATAGTCGACTCTTTGCATACTTAAAGGGTACATACATAAAAAGCAAGAAAATGCTCAAGCACGGAAAAAGGAAAAGACAACGCGTTGCCAAATGCATGCAAAATAAAGCATCAAGTGCATTTCCCCAAGTATAAAACAGTTTTTGGAAAAAAGGGTGCTTTGAATTAATACTTTTTCGATTTGTTTTGTTTCAGTCTGCTTGAGAGCTGACTCTGCTGTTTGAAGAGAAGGCGGCTCCCTGTCTACGAATTGATGAGAGTTTTGTTTAATTTGGGTATTCTTAAGTAGACTTCCAATTTCAAATGAATTACAGAGAAAATTGCAAATGAAAATATTTAATTAGTGGTGTTCTAAAAGAGATCTTATAATAATAATATTTGTATTTGTTATATTAATTATTAAGAACAATCAAAAGAAGTCGACAAAATACCAAATTTCAATTTAAACATTTGCGAAATTAACAGTAAAGTATACTCGATTGCGATTATTACAATGTGTCATCAACAAGAAATTTTAGCTATATCTATTATAGTCTCTGAGATTTAATTGTTCATACGTCTAGTCCGACAGACAGACAACCGAGGAATATATTTACTTAATGGGTTCGGAAATATCTTCTTTTCATTGCATACTTTCTATTTCAATTAAAGCACAAGCGTTAAAGTTTACTATATTAATATACCGAAAAGATCTAAAATATTCCATATATTTTGGCTTTATCAAAATTATAATATGCTGTCTACCTTATAAGTAGCTGGTGTATAATATCTAAGGATCAATATAAATTATATCTAAAAGCATATTATCAACATATATAACAATTTGGAAAATATCTTAAATTACATGACTTTCTTTCATTATAAAATCTTGTAATTACTCTGTAAAATTCTTCATCCAAACTCTGCCAATTGATCAAACTCTATAAATTACTATGATGGACAGATGGATGAAAAAAAAAGAGATTGGAGAGCCAAATGGCGCCATGCAAAGGCCATAAATCATACTCACATACCATACAGCGGTAATTTTTTGGAGCATGCATGCAACAATAACTCCATCGCAGATGACCAACAACAACAATAGAGCGAATACCAACAAATTGTTCAACAATTTTCCAATTTTCACATGCGAATTATGGGCAGCCTCCCATAACGATACAGCCGGAGCTTAACCCACCGCAGTTTCCCTGCTAGATATGAATTTTGGAGTGATTGATAGCATGTTATGAGTTAACATGCTATTATTAGACCGCAAGATGCTACCAACAACAGCAACAGCAACAGCAGCAGCACCTACAACAACAACAACAGCAACTGCAACTGCAACAATAGCAAAAAGGCAACTGAGATCGCTTTTGGAAAAAGAGCAGATCGAGGATCGGTCTAACCAAATGTTTACTCACGACTTTTCGCGTCGTCTCTATGCTTTGGATTTTTCGTCATATTTGCCAAAAGTGGAAAATTGTGCAAGAGAAATTGATTTCACATGATTTACGTGCAAGTTTTCGCAACTGGCAACAACAACAAAAACATGCAACCAGCAACCAACAGCAGCCAAAAATAATTTCTAATGTCATGTTCGGACTACTCTCTCAAACACAGAGGTGAAGGGGCATGGTCAGTCAGTCGTTTGCCATCGCAAATCAATAGCGATCGCACAGCCAACAACAACAGCAACCACAAATCGATAATCACATGCCACAACAACAATCATACTGAGCTTGTTAGGAAGTCAATAGATGGCGCTAGTGATTCGTGTAGCAGCAGCAACTCAGGCTCAGACAGTTAACTACTAGTTGGTCAGTTGGCCAGTTGTCTGCGTTTAATCGAATTTATTAGCATGCTTTAAAAATGTTGACCCATTGATTGGCATTTTAACTAATCCATTCAATGCATTGCCAATGCACTTCCGCTTCTTACAAATGTCAAAGACAAATTTTAAAATCGATTAAAGATACAGTTTGGAAAGCGCCACTCAAAGTCAATGTCAACAAAGCGATAAATAATGCAAAAGCAGGCAAAACTAATAACAGTTTGACAGTTTAGTGAGCAGACAAACATTGCATAATAAATGAGCCTCTATATACTATTTTGCATACTTAAATAATATAAGCATAACTGTTGTATACTGTTATTTCTGCTACGATCGTTATTTGTTTTTGCCTTATAATCGGCTTGAAGGTCACGTAGTTCTAAACAATGAGAAAAGACTTTGAAAGCAAACATATTTAATACTCGTAACAATTTAAGCATATAATTTTAAAAAAAATTTTATGATATAATATGATTTTATTTCATATATAAAAGTATTTTTATTTAGCAATTGCATATTAATTAAACTAATCATACCGAAACACTTTTTCTTTCTCAATGTCGATAGCTAGTCGATTTTGAATAAATTAAAAGAAATGTATATAATTTATAAATAATTAATAATTTCGTAAATTACATGTCACATTATGATAATATAACATACTTATAACATTTACAAAACATTATATGGTTAAATTCTTTTATAAAATAGAAGCATATTCCATAAATGATCATATTTAAACAGGGTATACAAAAAGCTTGGCATTATCATAATCTTAAACCTCTCAGTTTTGTGGATTGGCTTGTTGACATATAAAGTTAGACAGCGCGATCTTTAAAACCAGAGAAAATCTTAATTAAGATTTGCCTAACATTTTGCAAATCATTTAGCCGAAAAACCTGTTCTGAACACACTCAGTACACTCATTCACACACCCATAACATGACTTGCCAATTGAAATGAATGTAAGTAGAGCAAGATCATAATACAAACCAGATTCTTAAAATATCCTCAGGCAGTTATTCTCATTTATGTGTGTTTGGTAGTTGTAAATACTCATACTTAAGCCGCAATGAATAGATAGAAAACTTTTCGTACCTCACCCAAGTTTCACCTGCAGACAACACACAACTTTCAATACACATAGTCCAGTAATTTTGTAGAGTTGTAGAACCAGTTCCCATAAATTGCAAATTATCTACTTAAAGAATGCCAAAAAAAAAAAAAAGAAAAAAAAAACCGCAAGTAAATTAATGAACTGATAAATGTATGTGTAGCGAAGTGTTCATAATACAAACGATGTGCTGTGATTAAGAGCAGGTGCAAGGTGCGTGCAACACCAACTTAATTAAAATTTCATAAAAATTGAACGATTGAAGAGGCACCCAGTGAAAAGTGAGAGTCAATTGGGGCGACGACTAGGAGAGAAATTATAACAGAGGCCCAGACCCAAAACGAGGCTTCACTTAAAACTCAACAGCAACCGAAACAACAGCAACAGCAACAACAGCAGAAAATACTGGTTTTTTGGCGCTCGCTTTATTCAGACAAAAACATAAAACTGTCAATCGAAAGAGACCCGCATAGCAGTTCCCTCCGTCTCGGCAACCTCTCTGTTGTCTGCTATCTGTTGTCGGCTGTCTTGTTGTCAGTTGTCTGGCAGGCTGGTTTGCCGGACCGATCGCTGGCTTGGCACTTAGCATGCGCATGCGCTACCGTTTTCTTGGCCAGTTGTATTTTAGCCATTAGCACGTTCGGAGCTGGAATCTCGCCTCGAGTCGAGTCGCCTCAAGTGTGAAGTCATAGAGTCCGACAAGTATCGCCCAACTAAATGCTAGTAGAAACTAAAAGTGATTTTCAAATCTTCATTGGTGAATTTTGATTGCTTGTCTTGTCTTGTCTTGTATTGTGGTGTCTCCCCGCGAAAGCGAAAGTTGCGTGCGAAGCGAGCCTTAAAAAACTTAAAACTGAAAACCCCATATAAATACAATATACAAACAAAAGCGTGCAATATCGGGTGATCAACAACAACAACAACAACAATAACAACATCATCAACAACAACAATTTTCAACCTTCGTGGATTTACAACACAATAAAATGCCGTCTGCCAGCTCGCATTCGCGCCTCTTCTTCTACCTGCTGTGTGTGGCATCTTTACTGGCAGTCTCCAAATCGGATACCGGTAGTACAAAGAACTCCTATTTTATGTCGTATTTCTACTATCTGGTTGTGAACTTTATCAATCCCTTCGCAATGCCAATATTTTATCGCTTTGTTAATGTTTGCCTAACATAAGTAAAAGAAACTCGGGGCATTGCCTTACAACGAATCAAACGAATTTAAGTTTAAGATAAGTGTATATATTATATATGTAATATCCCACTAAATGTCCAACTGTAAATATCTCCTACTCTAAGACTGCTAGATGAGTTCAAATGTGATTGGCTAAATGGGTTTTTGTATATAGTTAGGTATAATGGAATTCCTTTGTTTAGTATTTTGTACTTGTACCTGCAATTTTGTGATAACTTCCATGAGGCAAACTTGATAATATAATGCTACAATAAAATGTGTACAAATTCCTAATATGTGATGGTGTTTTATTTGTAAATATATTATTCATTATTCACCATTCGACATTCTTTCATCATTAATCATTTTATTAATCGGCAGAATTAGTTTTTAGCAGACTTTTTAACACTATAAAACCATTTACTTAACCTTGTACACTGACTAAAATCACCAAAAATTGCAATTCTTTTGCCTTTTTTTTGCTGATTATTGTTATTATCTAAAAACACTTGAACAATCTACGATCGGCCCAACGAATGCCAAACACTTCATAAAATAACAGAGCACCAATTAAATATTTTACAATACCCAAAGTAGTCACTCAGTGCTGGCCATAACAAGTTACAGCAAAAGACGTGACCCGACATTATGACTATCCAATGTCAGTCGACGACTCCAACTTGAATACCGAATACCGCCGAATATCGACCATATAAACCGCATACTTAAAATCACATATTAAACACATTTGCAGCCTAACATTAATCAACAGTCCACGTTCTCAGCGTACTTGAAGTATGTTTTTGACATTGTCTTCACTTGACTTTGTGACTTTAAAAAATTAGCACATTATGCGTTTTAAAGACGCCAAATTTTCACATGATCTTCAGGTATTCTTAATGACATATGCACCAGCTATGCCTCCAAAAAAAAAACTCGTCAGAGAGCCATAAAACTCGAACGTTATCAATTTGAGAGACATTCAAATATCGAGAGAGAGCTACAAGTGATTTACCAGTTTTTACCTCACTCTCCTCTGTCTCTCTCTCTCTCTCTCTCTCTCTCTCTCTGAACACTCTATGACGCTCTTGTCCATGATCTTGACCACAACACTCGGAATTGATATGCTGCGATCAGTTTCGGTTCGTTCGCAATGCATGCGATCTCATTGACATCAAAAATACTCCCAAACCTCATCAGCTCTGCTCATTTTTGCTTCATTTGGAAGCAGTCAAGGTTAATAGTTGAAACTGTTAGACGTTAGGTTTTGTTTTTGTTTTCTTCTCTGTTTTATTGTTGATTTTCTAATAGTGGCTGCGTCAGTGGCTTTGAAGCGGAACTGTTTAAAATGCGGAAGTTCACGAAAGATGATTAGGCAAAAAAAACAATATCGATTTTTTGTTTATTTTTTTGGTAGTTGTTGATTTCTAGTTGTCTATTTCTGTATATTTTGTTGTTTTATAAAGAACTTGAGCTACTTATCTCGTTTCACAAAGAAGTTTTTTGCTCAATGCAAATTATCATCATCATTTCATGGTTTCATTTTAACACACACGTCCTCAATCATTCCATTCGTCCTTCACATCCTTTCACAACTCGCTCGCAGTTCCTTTGCAGCCGCCAGCCGAAGACTTAGCCTACGATGCCACACTTCAGTTGGGCATACTGAACCATCGGCTCAATCAACTGGCACTTGAGGAGGAATCACGTCAAATTGGTTTGACTAACTTTACGATCAACAATCTGGTGAGCCGCATACCCTGTAATTGTGATACAGGTCTCTGCAAATGCTGTGCCGGTATGTACTAAGGCTGATATTCCACATATATGCCACATTATTACTTCTTTGGCTTTGACACTTAGGATTCCTATCGGTAATTGGCATGAATAGCTGCACTGAGGTCGCCTATCGTCCGGAGGAGTTTTCCTTTGAACTGCGAATGCGATTCAATAACAATATTTGGTTCCGCCGCAAGGTATCTGGCCAGAACCCTCCACCCTTCTGCTTTAGGCCACCGCGCTTCAGCTTTGCACGCGCCTGCATTCAGTTCCATGATATTTGGTTTGTCGGACGCAATATGCACGTCTGCATGTATATGTCCGGGGAGTTCCAGGGATTTGAACTCTTTGAAAGGTAAGCTTGCAATTGAAATACATTGTATCTCGCTTAAGCGACACATCCTACAACTATTTGCTATCATAAACTTTTCCTTGTCTAGCTTTTTTAAATCAGCGTTAAATAGAATTATAGAAATGAATAAAATTCAAAATGATCAATTTTGTTCCTTAGTTTATTCGTGTTCAGTTGTTGACTTTTAATCTTTATTTTGACATTGTTCATTTGACAAAACTCTATAAAAAAAATATATATATAAAATTCTTCATTTTTGTGTTCTTAAAATTATATAACATAAACTCTTAAAGTTGACACAAATACTATTTCCCTAAAAGAATTATCCAAATAACAAAAATAAAACATACTAATGAATAAAACATACTAATAATGAAGAACACTGAACAATAATACATAGCACAAAATCGCAAGATCTGAAATGACGACTTAGTTCACTAATCAAGAATAAATTAACAAACTTATGTAATTGAATTAATTAATTTTATCTTTAGAAACTTCGACTGCCTTTTGTTCGGCGATCATGGAGTTAAGATCGTGCCGCCCGAGCAGGGATATCCGATGCGTCCCAACGCTGTGGACATCGATGATGCCGAGGATGAAATCGAGGATTACGATGAGAACGTAGTGCGCAGTTTAGCTGAAAAGATGATGTCTGATTAAGATACATAGAAAACACTCACCCTGCCAACTGTCTCTCCTTTTATTTATTATCTCAAATCATTGTTAATTTATTAAATCACATTTAAAAAACACTTTGTGGAATGCTCTTTTGTAACTTGGGGCCATTTGGCTGCCTAATCACTTGACAAACAAATCCTCCCAGCGAAAGTGGCCACCTGATGCGCTGCTTGCCAAGTGTGAAAACTGCAAAGGGCAACGTGTGATGTTCAAAGGCGTGCCACACACTCAACATACAACACCGCCCCCCTCTCTCCTTCCCACAGCCACTGCATTCGCGCTATACAACCTTTTTCGCCACATCCTCAATATGTGCAGTCGTCGCATCCGCATCCTGTTGCGCCTCTCATCCTGTGGCGCATTCAAGTGCAAAATAAAACACAAAGCGCATTCAAATTCTAAAGGATAATGCAACCAGTTGCAGTGCATGTGTAACTGCAGTCCATGCAGGGCACAAATGCAAAATGAGGGGCGGGTACGAGGACGTGTGCACTGGATAAAAAGGACTTTTTTGCATATGCAGAAACACGTCGACTGACGGAGCTGAAGCTGAAGCTGCTGCACTTCGCTTCACTCGCAGTTGACTGTAATAAAGGACTATTTAGGGCATTTGCCAGGCGCCTGACGAGAATGCAATCAACACAGGACCAAGAGGAGCAGCAGCAGCAACAGCAACGATGCAGCACAAAAGCCCACGAGCTGCTGCAATCAAGTGGATTGCCATTTGCCTTTCGAGGGTGCCGAGTCAGGTGTCATGCAAATGAAAAAGGATATGCCGACAGAATATACATGTGCATTTGCTTGTTAACCACTTGTGGCCCACATCATTTGAATGAGGTTCAACAAGGAAGGTGTAATAGATTTTCATGGCGAGGGACTCAAATATGAATGGGCTGCGAAGTGGGATCTAAATTAGCTTATATATTGTTATAAATTAGATACAAATTTCGAGCAGGTATGAAGTAAAATATTTATTTATTTATTTTCACTTTATACTTATTATATCTTATATCTTGATTCCCAAAATTCAAACTGAATACAAACAAAATCTTTCACCATTAAGACATTTATAGAGACAGTATCTAATTTTAAATTGAATAATTTACTAAGGGAATTCAAGGTATTCAATTTTAGCAGCATTTTCTAAAAATGCTATCAACCATGATTCCGCTATTATTGTTGCCATGTTATCAATAGGATTACCAAGCTATCAAAAACATTTCAATCAGACAAAAGACCAATTATGTTGTGTGGCATCACATTTGGCTGACCATTAAACTGTTTAAAATCCACTTAAGTTGCCGTTAAACACGTTGACCCCTTGGGCTTGAAAACCAATGACCCAGGGAGAGGTGAGGAGAAAGAGAGGTAGTGTGCCAGTAGTTGGTGTGAAAGAGGTGTGAACAAAGCTGACCATAAAAAAAACGACAGGCGGCTAATTTAAAATTCAAATTTGAAAGCGCATAAATAAAATGCATTTAGTGTCAGTAATTGATTTGTTTACACACAAACACAACACACACGCGACACGAAGACATGACAACACAAAAGCAACAACGAGAACAACAATTACATAAAAAAAAAAAACTCGACCAACGACCCAACTGACCAGCAGGAAAGGCGCATAAATAGACGAGCAGACAAACGAGGGAAAACGAAACTGGGGGAAGGAGGAGTGAAACTTGGGCACGCTACTGACAACAGACAACAGTCAACTGACCACTGGCTAGCGACGACCCTAACCCCGCCCTTGACCACTTCTCCGACCCCTATTGTGCCTGTTACCCGGCACAACAGAGAGTCAGATACAAATCACTTAAGGTTCGCTTCGGTCAGTTGATGCGATTTGCAATGATACCTTTTTTTTTAGTGTTTGTTCTGTTGTTCCCTAAGGTCAATTATGTTATTTCCGGTTTCGTGTGCTCAGCAACAAAATACGAAAAAAAAAAAACATTATTGAAGTGTCATGGTCAAGTGGTTAGATCCGTGGCAAAATAAACCCCAGGGCATATGGCACACATCCTTAGCTTTAGATTGAGTTACACAAAAATAATATAGATGGGAAATTGTAATTGAATAGAATTCCCCTCAGTTGACTGGACATAACAGTCGATAAACAGATTATTGCCTTAACATATGCTGAACAAATAAAGCTAGGGCAGAGATACATTCTCGGGCTATTTAGGTCAACTTGTTTTACTGGTCAAGCAGTAAAAAGATTTGAATTACGATTATTGGTTCTAAAAATGCGGATAAGGATTATAAAAAAAAAACATTCTCTGTATAGATTTAAAGCAACATTTTCAGTAACTGCGAACTTTTCAAGGTTTTCTCATTCTTTGATGAGTAATAAAAAGAAAAAGAAAATGGAAAAACAGAAATCTCCAAACTACCCCCAAAAGTAATTAAAAACATCGTCGTCGCAGGAGACGAAGCAAACGAAGCAACCAAGCGACAAATGTTAATCAAAACAGAATACAGAAACAGAGTGGAGAAATACACAAGAATATATCTTTGAGTACAGGACAGAGCAACAGCAGCAGAGACATTGTCCTTAGGGTATAATTTCTTTTAAATTTCTACATTTCGCTTTGAGCTTCTTGTGTGCTGGGATTGCAGAATACTAAATGTTGTGTTCACTTATGTACGTACTGTATCTATATATGTTTGTATTTATTTTTACGAACAAGTACTCATTAATTAATTGCATACATAGACTGGTTGGTTTAATTTAACTAATGAAGTTACAATTGAAAACGAATTAAAAAGAAAATAATATCATACTAGATGTGCAAATGAAAATAATTTTAAAAATAAATTAAAATTTGCTTTCAAACAATTGAATTTTATAATTTAAAACAGTAATTTATTTACTTAGGCAGAATACTATTTTAGAAATATGCACTTTCAGGTCCTCAAATATGAGCATATTCAGTAAAATTTTTACATTTCCATTCAAATTTGTTTTTATTTCATATTATCTTCGAATATTATTTAAAGTCAAGCTAGAAAATTTGAATTTTAAAAAATTGGCGTCCATATGATTATATGTAGTCTTAAACTTGTACTGTCGAGAAGTATAAGAAATATGCATATATATAATTCAGAATTCAGCATTTAATCGACAGATGTCCCGAAATATGTATAATCAAGAAATTGTGACAGTTTTTCATAAAAATGTAACGCAAAAGGTTGTCATATAAAAGCTTAGATATATTTACATTGTAACATAAGGATAAACGACGAAAATCTCAAAGGATACGCATACCACATGAACTCATATCCCAAGCTGGGGCACAGAACATACACACAAACACACAAGCGCAGAGCAATGGGCTTATGTAAAGAACAAAATCGCGACTTTGATGCGTGCGATGTGCGTGAAAATTTCCCCTCTTTGCGTGTACGTGCATGTGTATGTGTGTGTGTGTGTGTTTGGTCTTGTATATAGAATGTAAATAAGGGACAGCAAAGACTTTCGATTTTTGGGGTGGCATTTCAAGCAAAGGGTTAAAAATCTGAGCCTACGCGCGCTGCGTCAACATGCGTGTGTCGTATGAGTGTGTGTGCGTGAGTGCGTGAGTATATATGTGTGTGTGTGACAACAGCGTTGCCAGCTTGTCAGCAGAGCTATCGGGGCAAAGCAGAAAGCGACGAGGACAATGAAAGACAAACAAAGTCATTTACATAGCTAACGAAGTGGGTGAACAAAGCTGTGCGAAGATACAGAGTAAGAGAATGAACGAAGGATAGAGAGAGAAAAGAAAATCAGAGTGGGCTGCTGAGGGGGAGCTGATGGGGAGATGGCGCGTGTTGGCGGTTTGTGGCCAAGTAAAATGGCGAACGGCGGCCAACTTACATTTTATGTGTCAATTTTTACATTTTGTGTCATCTTATCGGGGAAGCTGTATTAGCAGCAGACGCCGTGCGGATCGACAAACAGCAGGGTGTTGGAGGCAATCATTACGCATTCAAGTTGGCGAATATAGCGCGAGAAGCCTTTCGTACACCGTCCAACAATAACGCAACAATGAAACCTCATTGTTGTAGGCTATTCTGAGAGCTCGTAATGAATATGATGGGTTTTATCAAGACAGCCACGGGTCAATGGGGAGCAATTGACGTTGGTAAACTCATCTAAACTTAAGTATTAATATTTTAACATTATAGTCAAACCCTTTAGCCATTTACCACAACTGGCGCCATATCTATACATTGCTTTTGTACACATTTTCAGCATATATTAGCATATTTTAAGACTCTTAATTTCCATAGTTCATATCTTTTAAATCGCTTTATAAGTCAATATGCTTTCTCTAGTGTTGGAACTGGATTATTATTATCTAGAAAAATTAATCAATTTATTTAATACATAATGCTTATATACATTATGTATACTTTAGATCAAAGTTTATACAAATGATGTTAGTAACTCGTCACTTCCTTAAGGCCCGAACTGATCGAAACTGCCTGCACTTCGCAGATGAAGGTAGAATTGCAAGGCATCCTAAAATACCTGACTACAATGACAAGCTAATAATCCATATCAAATATAAACGAATTTCAGGCAAATGTCTTTAATGTTCATTGTTCACTTACCTCGAACAGAATTTTTGACGTACAATCAACTTATATCTAGAATCGTCTATCAGTACTGCATATACAAATATAACAAGCAAGAAAGCTTAAGTCGAGTGTGCTTGAATGTGAGATACCCGCTACTCATTTTGAATTAAAGCAACACAATGCGATATTATTCTAAAAGTATACCGTTTTATATACCATAAAATACTAAAATATGCCAAACGATATATTTGGTATATCAATAAAGTACTACGGGGCTGAAGTGGACGTGGCAAAAATTTGAAACAAACTTGATCTGTGCGTTGTTGCCGTCGATAATAGCGCAGCCCTTATAGTCCCTGAGATCTCGGTGTTCATACGAACAGACTGACAGACGGACATGGCTAAATCGTTTCGGATGTTGACGCTGATAAGGAATATGTTAATTTTATAAAGTCGAAGAAGCCTTCTTCTGCCGGTTACATACATTTCCTGCCGGCACAAAGCTATAATTTGTTAAATTCTATTCTAAATTAATTTTAAACCGAGCAAACTTATAGAATTAAATTTATTTTTTATTAATTTTTATTAAAGCGGATTATATTTTTCCTAAAATACAATCATAAAAACTCCATTACCAACGTGGAAATTTGGAAATTGTGCGTAACACCAAATAAACTATATTGATATTATTTCTTATTGCGCCAAATGGTAATATTTGCTTGATATTTATTCATGGTCCATAAGGATCAAATGGACAAGTTTTACATGCACCTACTCCTCCGCCTTGTACCCAAGCAATAGGAGGAGGTGGTGGAATTGCTATAGGACCTGCAGTCGGTGGAGGCTTAGGAGCTCCAAACCAAAATGACAAGCTGCCATAGGCGCTTCCAAGAAGCAGCACCAAAGCCAAAATTGAGAACTGTTTAAAAATCCAATAAATTTATTATTTTCCAGCAAATGTCCTTAAAACGATTCATACTTACCTCGAACCGCATTTCTGCTGTATAACTTGCTCAAATAATATCGAAAAAAATTTGTCAGAACTATATAAAGCAGAAAAATTACGACTTCTATAAAATTTACATTTAAATTGGAAATGTGGAAACGGATAAGTGTGAAAAATATAACCAGAAAGACATTTTAGCCCTTTGCAATAAACATTATAATAAGCATTTCATTGCTCTTTTAAAACATCACTTGTCATAATATTAAAGGCACGAATATATATAAATTTATCGCTGTTGGCAAATTTAATATGGCAAGTCGCTTTGTTCGAAAAATAGTGCAAAACTGCCTATTAGTAAGTTTTAAGAAATTAATTTCATTTATCTTAGTTTTGTAGTGAAAAAACTTATACATATATTGTGAATCATTATTGAATCATTATTCATTATTGTGATATTCAATACACATATATTCCATCCTTTAAAATAACAATAAAGCTTCAGTAGAGTGCGCTCGACCGTGGGATACCCGATACCCGTTTGCAATAAAAGCAAAACATAATTTCTAAAAATATTCCCAATTAATATGAACCAAAGCAGTTAAGAACCGTCAGCATGTATTTTGATTCACGCTACCTATACGGTGGAAGGGGATGCTAGCGTTTTGCCTCAATGAAATGTATGTTACAGGCAGAAGGAGGCAACTCCGACCCTATTAAAATATATATATTCTTGATCAGCGTCAACAGCCGAGACGATATAGCCATGTCCGTACTATATCAATATACAAAATAAGACCACTGACATATTTTTAGTATTTTTGTAGTATATTTATTCGGTATGTTTTAAAATTAATACCGCACTGTTTTGCTATCATTAATTCCTAATCCATTCTGTAGGCAATTAATTCTTAAATAACTTCTAAATTTTGCATCTAATATTATTGTATATACCAAAAATTATATCTCTATCTCTTGTAGTTTCTGAGATCCAGTGTGCCAGACAGACAGCGAACGGACGGATTTGGATATATCGTCTCATTTGTTGATAGAGGAAATATATAATTGATAGAGTGCCTCTGTTGCTAGTTACATACATTTGATGGATCCATAAAGTTGTAAAACCCTGCTACCTTACGAGAAGATGGTATAAAATCCAAAGCCGAATTTATTATTAATAAAAGAAATATTTGTTTAAGCAATTTCGTATTTGCTATTATTGTCTGTTATTACTGCTTCTTTAAGGGCATTAGGGAGGAGGAAACCCACTTTTACCAAATCATAATGACAAGCCGAAAAAAACGCTTCCAATAAGTAAGAATCAACAACAAAAAAGGAACTGTTAAAAGTCAATATATTTACAAAATTCCAGATCCTCAAGACGATAAATTTCTATCTAAAATCACATCTTTGCTATACAAAATTTATTGTCCTTTGTTGATTTAGATTAACTCTAGATCAAGGTAAAAATTTAATATATTAATTTAAGTAAATTATTTTCTGATGAAACTCCGAGGAAATTGGATGTCTGACTTAGAACTCTTTTCGGCGAAGTACACAATTTATATATACAATTGAAAAATTGTGTTTTTTTAGTCATATTGGTATTGCTTAACTTAAATCGATTTACTTATATCTCCTAAAGATATCCATGCTTACTAATAAAAAACTTACCTAAATGTTTATATTATTGTACTAGAAATATATATAAATATATATGTCAAAGTGAATTTATCAATGTTGATTATCTGTCAAAAATTCGAAAGCAAATTTAGCAGTAAATTCTGGAGATGGAATGCAAAATTTAGAGATCGGTGAGTTTTTTCATTTTTAATCATTTATTATCTCAACAAACTAACTCAAGTACACACTTAACCAAATAATCCTCTAAATGGATTAACAAAAGATTCAAATATACCTTCAGGTTTATTATTGTCTTTGTTTTGTTGACCACCATATGAAGCGCTTTGATTGCGTTGACTTTCCACTTCCAAGGTATCGGTTAATTTAATGTCTAGATCAGCTTCTTGATCATTTGATTGTGTAGTCCGGGCTTGTGGCTGTTCATTTTCTTTAGACTTATCATTACCGAAGAAGCCAGTGACACTACTACTCACTCGGCCCAGCAATGAATCATTGTTATCGTCTGTAGATTTATCTGAATTACCGCTTCCAAAAAATCGTCCACGCAGACCATTTGTCAGTGGACTAGTCAAATCGCTCAATCCACCAACCAAACTACCTGTAAGTCTATCGCTGACACCATCAATGCTTTCGCTCACTTTATCAGATATTTTATCGGCAACTGCACCAACTCCGTCTCCGATTCTATTTGTTATTTTATCGGCCACTGCGCTTACTCTGTTGCCAATTCCACTCGATATTTTGCTGAGCGCTGCACTCGGCGAAATCTTTACACCACCATATTGCGGAGGACCGCTTTCTGGACTTGTGATAACTGTTATTAAATCACTGTTATCTGAGGATTCGGCAATTATTCGCTTTATTGGCGCTACTGGGGTTTTTCGTGTACCCAGAATGGAAAATATCATCTTTGATGGGAAGAGAGTAAAATCTTCGAACGCTAACGCTACAGCATCTGCTCGATCTAGCCAATCTCGTCAAGCCTGCATTCGATGAGCTACAAGCCAGGGCTAGTGCCAAGAAAAATACCTATTAACAGATAGTAATAAGATAAAAAAGGTTTAGACAGAAATAATGTAACTTACTTGCCATCGGGACATTCCGAAAGCTCGTGATATTACCTCGAGGCTTTTGGAAACACTGTTGTTCTATATAACAAGCGAGTGCTTATAAAGCTAAACATATCAACCTTTAATAATATATATGTAAATGTAAAATTTACGATTGGTACTAAATAAAGTTCACCAAAGTTCAAACTTACATATATTAAAATTTGCAGTACAATTGCAAATAAATTGTGTCAATCGTATAGATTTTTAAATTTCTAGTGCTACTATAAGTTACTTTACTCATTATAGTTACTATCTTGTGACATAACACAAAACATAATTATATTAGGTATATGCAACAATAAACCGAATATTGATCTTTGCTACTCATGTATTACAACTTACAATTGTCTTTTGTTGTAGAGAAAAGTTGTGGAATAAAAATGATGGAAATACTAAAATATATGTTTTTAAATATTTATTTTAAAAGCATCCCGTAAAGTGATTGATAAAATTTATATGTAACAAGAACTACATAATAGCAGGTTAGCCAGCTCTTTCCAGATAATAAAATGATTCTCTTTCAGCATTCAAATAATCATCTTTTAATTGATTAATAGATGAAATTATATTGAGTTAATCAAAATAATCGCATTAGGATACATGTGCAATTATTCTTCTTGTTCTTGTTCTTGTTGTGGACCATTATCATTAACATACTCATAATCATCCTCATACTTTTCGGCTGTTTGAAATAATGAATGCAATCCAGCCAACACAAACTTTGGAGCATGGAAACGTCTAGCGACAGTGTCTACAACATCTTCAAAATTTGGAGCATCCTTCTCTCCACGATAGTACGCTTCAATAGTGCGAGGTGGAAGACCCAAGTGCATACTAACTTCACTTGCCACATCATGGGCAATATTTTGAATATTGTTGAAAATATCGAGTTCCAAGCCCAATGGCGATTCATCATTGTCAACCGATGGAGAAGTTGCATAATCATATAAGTGCAAATCGTTAAGTCTCTCTTGTAATGTTTGTCGTCTTCTTCTGAGGTGTTTCACAGGTGATGAACCCTCTGCAACTGCTTTTGATGGCCAGAAAGATGAACCAGAAGAAACAGGAACCGCTACGGATGCCATAGAAGATGCCCTACTAATAGGCCCGCCCAAAGCCATATCCAAAAAGGTTGTTCCAAGAATTGTATTAAGTATAAATATAGATCCAATCATAGCCTCTGTAATTAAGGCAGAAGAACTGCTCAAGCAAAAAACAAGCGAGAAAACAATCAGCTGCAGAAAAAAAAAAGATAATTAATGCAGCTAGACAATGAAGAAGAGTTAGTAACTAACTTACAGTCAAACGCGCCATTAGGTAATCAATGATAATATCTCAAGGTGAAGTCGACGACTGTCACTCCACACAAGCATCGACAATTTTTATAGCAGAATCTCAAAATGTAATTAGAATATAGATTTGATATTTTAACAGTTGCAAATGCCATAGAAAATTCAGTTTTTTTTAAAGGTTCACCTTAGTATTAACCTTGTGAGTTCACATTTTGTGAGGGAAATTTCACACGAAACTAATGTCTTTAAGGGGGGAACTCACTTTCGGAGTTCGTAACGATTATTCAACTCATTCTTTACGAATATCGATAGATTCATTAGTGGGTTAAGACTGAAAGACTGTTTGAAATATGTGTTCAATGATATAATTACTAAATTTCCAATATTGTAATCTTTATTGGAATGGAATTTGATCCTGCTCTGAGAGGAGTTTGGTTGACGGATAATTTCCCAAATGACTTAAGTATTTCGACTTCTTACTCCCTTTCTAATAATGCATTTTGGAGTTGATAGCTTTTGGTAATAATTCTCAATTTTAAATATATTTAGCACTCTACAAATAAACTGCAAGATGTGCGATATTAATGGAGAATACTTGTAAAGCGGAAGCCGAAGTAAACAAGACTGCAGTGAACCAAGAATGATATATGTAAATGTTGTTGCCAGAAAACTTCGTCACCATGCAGGGGAGTAAAGATGAGTTGCCTGTGCTATACTTGATTTATAAATACTTGACATAAAATTTATGATACGTGAATAAAAATGGCGTGGAAATTGCTGTATGAAAAACGACTTGAACAAAACAAATGCGACTTCCAACAATTTGGCGGACAACTCCAACACCAAAGCCAAATAAAAGATTCTTCAAAGAATGTTCAATAATTTTTTCTGTACCCTATAGGAAAATTCATTAGATACAAGCAACATATCAAAACTATCAACACTTTTTAAAATTTGAATACATATATTCAAGTTTCAATAATATTTTTTGTTGAGAATCAAAAATTCATAATTTTTACTTGACGCCATCCGTGCATTAATATTTTATATTGAATGCCTTGTTTTTTATCGTTTCGCTTTATTTGAATTTTCACAAAGTTATAGGCTCGTTATAAAAATTAACGGTCTTTGTCATTTATTGGGAAATTTGCGAGTGAAGTCGGCAACTTATTTATGTACATGTTATGCTCTTATTATTGCAGCAATTGCAATTTGTAAGCTAGAGTCCATTATGCAACTTTTAGCGTATTTTTATATGTATTTCGTGCTGTCTCAGTGCCATTTCTATATAATGAGTGATTTTACTACAAAAGCTTTAAATGACTGCCTAAAGAAAATGCTGAATCACAAATTAATTTGGATTTTTTTTATCAACCAATTAAGATCAACTATAGAGTTTAAGTATATTTTAATTTATTTAAAACAATGAAAATTAAAGCATTTTGTCGAAAAATAATTTGACAAGCTGCGTAACCTTTTAAATGATGCTGCACACAGATCAAAAAATAACCGAAAAAATACCTCAAATACAGTTCGAACTGAACAAAAATAAATACTTGAACGGTTTGCACTTCCTCAGTCCATTTAAACTTTTGTTGGTTTGGTTTAGTTCAATGTCAACCATCTCGAGGGTTGTTGGTTTGGGTGAGTTTGTTTTGCTTTTTTACGGTTTTATAATTTGAATAAAAAGTGACTCTAAGGCGATGGCGATGGCGTTAGCAATGATGTTTGGAGGGTTGACAAACTGCAAGATGCGACTCACTACACTCGAAAGTCAAATGGAAAGTTCAAAGCGCAGACAACCCTCAAGGAGCTGGGATATTCGTACAGCATTCTAGGATACAGGACCGCTGTAAAAGTTTCGACTTGAAGTGCGCGAGGTTTTCACTTGAAAAGTGTTGCTTGAGATGCTGCCAAAGTGGACACCCCCATCAAAATGTACCATGATAAACATGAACACCTTCTCAATAGATTGTCAGAGCGAAACTCGAGAAAGAGCCCAACGCAGAAGGAAGGTAATTCAAATGTGTTTTTATTGATGCGCGCTTGAGGCGCCGGATGTGTTGTCCTTTGGGTTTTCCATTCTAATATCCGCCGGTGATAACTTGAATTATTGACAAGCCGCCCACGCGCATCGTTGTCCAGCTTCCTTTAAAATGTGCCATTGCAGCTTCAGTTCCATCTCATCAGTTTTTTTTTTGCGCTGTTACTTGGTCAATGTCCTTCCTCGTTAATGTGGGCCGCCATCGTTTGCGTTTTATTTTCCGTTCCTTTGGCCGTTGATTTGATTTGAGTTGAGCCTCCCCTCGAGCAGTTGCTGAGACACCCACCATCTCCACATTAAAGCGACCCGAACAGAAGCGTTGATACCATTATGGCCAAAAGAAATTATCTGATAATATTATCTCACTTTTATTGACTTCAACTCATGGGTATATACATTCTCTGCATGTTTTTATCTATGCAAATTAAATTTGCCAATATCAGAAAATATTTTCATTAGAATTCCTAGAAATGCCTCAAGAAATCGAAATAAAATATAATCGTTATTTAAGACTAACAAGCCATTAGTTGTATTAGCTAATACAGCCCGCTAATTGATCATTTTGACACACGCATATTTCATAAACTCATTCAGAGAGTTGGGGACTCCGTTTGAAAGCGATATTCTGTTTTGGGTCATACAAATGACGAAAGTGCGAGAATGCGTGTCGTATGTAAATTATAGGAACAGACAAGAACACAGCTAATATACATATATAGCAGAGACCGAAGTAGATGAAGGAGAGTGAGTAATTTTCCAATGGGCCAGAGGCGAGACATGCAAAGGACATCGAAAGGACACCGGCACAAGGACACCACACACACACACACACACAGAGCACGCACAGAGCGGGCCACAAGTCTCAAGTGCTAATAAACTACATGCACATCGAGAATGCGCGTTAATAATTTATGTGGGCTAATCGACCCCACTGGATAAACATCATATGCAGGCAGTCTATCTATTCTTTTAGAGGGGTAGCAAATAGGGGGAGAAATGCGTCTGCTGCGTCGCCTGTCAACATCAACAACCCTTTCTATTTTTTCTACCCAAAAATAGTGCACAGAATTTATAGGCAATTTTTATACCCGCTACCCATAGGGTAGAAGGGTATTATAACTTTGTGCCGGCAGGAAATGTATGTAACAGGTAGAAGGAGGCATCTCCGACCCTATAAAGTATATATATTCTTGATCAGCGTCAACAGCCGAGACGATATAGCCATGTCCGTCTGTCCGTCTGTCCGTCTGTCCGTCTGTCCGTCCGTCTGTATGAACACCTAGATCTCAGAGACTATAAGAGATAGAGCTATAATTTTTTTTCGACAGCATTTGTTATGATTGCACGCAGATCAAGTTTGTTTTAAATTTTTGCCACGCCCACTTCCGCCCCCGCAAATCAGAAAAAATCGAATAACAAGAGTAATAATAAAGCTGGAGTCCCGAATTTTGGGATATACATTAGAAACTATAGTCCTTGTGACTTCTGAAAATTTGGTTGCGATCGGATCAAAATTGTGGAAGTTATTGAAGAAATACTTTTGTATGGGCTAAAACGCCTACTTACTAGGGGTCTCATTTGCTTTGGCCGACAATCTGGTATATTATGCCGTCTATGGTATATTTTGAAAGTGGTACTATACTGAATACCAAAAATATACCAAATATATCATTTGGTATATTTTTAGTATTTTGTAGTATTTTTTGGTATATTTAGAAAATAATATCGCAATATTTTGCTTTTATTCAAAATGGGTAGCGGGTATCTCACAGTCGAGCACACTCGACTGTAGCTTTCTTACTTGTTGGATGTGTTTCAAGTCCAAAATGTACCTTGACACTATCTAAACTAATGTATCTATACTTTCCCTATTAGCTGGGCAAACAGTTTCATTCTTGTTTACATATTACGACACACACACACACACACACAAAGAGTGAAAGGCATACACGTTATGTTGTTTGAAATTTAATTAACAAAAGGGTCAATTGTCGCGTGTGGGCGATGTTAACGCCTGACCTCTGGCCTCCCTAGTTTGGTAAACAATATTCTTTTTTGATTAATTTATGAATATTCGTGTGAAATTTTTTTTGTTTTTATACATTTTTATTATTTATGCCTGCATGGGTCCAGTTTGCGTGCTCCACGAGAATTCCCATAAAAGTTCAAGTTTAATGAGCGAAAATTTCATTATTATTCCAATTACACTTTTATCGTTAGTAATTGTTCGAAATTAAACAAAAGTATACTCAATGGTTTTACGATCAAAATAATATATGAGCAGCATTTATGAGAATTTTACTATACTACATTAGTTGTCTAACCAACCAAATTTGTGATGACTCAAGAGAATCCCTAGACCTTTTTGACACTTCTATCTGCTATCCAACAAACTTGCAACTCGGCTATGTCTCCAGGCTAAACTATTTTTCAAATCAAACTAAAAGTGAAAACTAATTCCCACACATGTTGTGAATGTCATGCCATTGTTTCTGTTGTTTTTCCGGTTTCCTTTTCTCCCTTTCACTCACTCTTGCAAAATCCCTTTTTCATTTAGAATAGTTGACAAAGTTTTGCAAAGTAATAAAATCAATAAATGACTTCTCAACTTTGTCTGTTTGTTTTGTGGGCCACTTTAAACTTTATGGCTAAGAATCACGAAATTGAAATTTGATTTATGTTTAAAGAATGCAAATTAGGAAGAATTTAAAATACTATTAGTATCTTTAAATTACTTCCAACATATTAACTATGCAATAATAAATAAAAAATTATAAATACAATACTTCAATAACATTCCTTAAACTTCTCTATAATAAATACAGATTGCATACTTTAATACTTTCTTGAAAGCACTTCTCTTTAAAGCTTCTTTACAAAAATTGTGCACATGATAGCTGGAAGTCCTTAGTCCGATTATTGCACATCTCAAGAGCTGTCTGTGCTTATCCTGTTAGCTAAGCACCTTGCTGCGGTGCTTGGTATGAATTTTTCATGGCATTTTTGCAGTATGAAACACACTACTCTATGACTCGTTGGATCTCGAAAATTGACTGGGAAAAATGTCAGCAAACATTGCAGTCAAGCGAAGTGATGCTGCAGATAGCTAAAACGATACAAAGATGAAAAAGCAGTTGGGGTAAAGAGATACTTTGGGGCATAAATATTAAATGTGTAAGCAAAGCAGAGTCGACCTGGTCAGGCGATATGGAATATGTGCTAAACTGTCAGTAATTGAAGACATGCAAAGCACTTAAGCGGAGAGCCCTCACACCCTTTACACCTCGCACTAACCCTTCGCTCAGCTGGACTCTGGAAGAATATTGGACCCTTCTCGGTTCTCGACGTGCGCTTTCGCCACGGCAATTAACTTTACAAATCGCATGTGAACCTGTGATTAATTATTCCAAAACCGGACAGTCAACTTAGCTCCATCTCTAGTTCTCTCAACCGGAGGACAGTTAACCCATTTCGTCCTGAAAAAGGGTTGCACTAACAGCTGCACAACAAATTTTGAATATGTTCATATGTAGGTGTGTGTATGTTTTGTGTGTGTGTGTGTGTGTGTGGATGGGTGTGAGTATTTTTGACATTTCACAATTTTTGCTGCCATCCCAACAAAACACATTTGATGAATGTTTGCTCATAAGGCGTAAATTGAAACTATTCTTGACCAAGGCAAGAGTCCGAATTCGAGACCAAATCCCATTTTGACCACATGCCACTTAACACATGTTGTGCCACCCCGCCCCCCTTAGCTCTTTGCCTACACATGCTGAGCATCTCAGGGTTTTGACTTTGGTCAGTTTTCTTATCGTTGGGGCACAAAGTTTGGCATTAATTTTGATTTGGTCAACACTTCATTAATCACGCCCAAATGAAAAGTGTTTCGGGTTCTTGTTTTTTGCTCTTATTCTCGGACCCATATTTCACACACGTACTAATCTCCTGTGGTCAAGCACATGTGTGTGTATATGTGTGTGTGTGTGTGCCCATGTCGAAAGTTTTATTACAACCTTATCGCTTTATCGAACATTGGAAACTAACGACGACCCTTTTCAAGGTTCAGCCTCCTTCTCCTTGCTAGCATCCTTCAATTCAATTTCTATTTCGAAGCACGCACACAGCATCCTGTCAAAACTGAGCCAAGGGTTATATTACCCAGAGAACGGGGGCATTTGCATATGTCTGACGATCGCGTAGATTTTATGCATCATCCGTTACGCATTAGGTTGCATGTTCTTAAATATTCAACGATCCTTTCAATTCGTTCTTTTCACATTTTCGGGTAATTCAGGGAACAGCTGTTTGCCCATTTATTGTAAATATTATCGAAAGGGTTATAATCTTCCTCTATCATCTCTAGCGGGTATTTGCTCTGCTGAACCCATCAGCTGGTAATATACGGTTACGCTAGAGCTGGTAAAAGCATAAAAAAACAGAGTATTCGAGTATCAACAAAAAGTTAGAAATAATCCAAATTAATAAAGTTTAAATAAAATATATTTGTATTGCAGTTTGTACTATTTTATATTTATAATTCACACTTTCACATAATTTGTAACGTAATTCAATTGCCACATCTTAAATTTAAAGCTGCCCATTCTGCTCGTTTATATAGACGAGAGAAAACCAACAAATAATAATACAAAGAAGAAAAATAAAAATTGCATTTAAAAACTCAAAAAGTGGAAAAACTTGCTTTGCTTCGAGTGGTAAAAAAGTGAAAGAAAACAAACAAAAACTGAATATGAGTGGGAATGTGAGCTCGTATCCTTGCTTTTCCTTTATAATTTGCACAGCTCGCAGTGTTGTTGTTTTTTGCTTCTGCTGTTGACGGTTGATGAAGAGCCACAGCAGCTGCACCAAATAGGACCAACAAAAACAAAAAAACAACACAAAAAAAGATTCCCCATTTAATATGCAAAGCAACCGCCTTAGGTGCCTCGAGTTGGGGCACGGGTTTGCGGGACTTGCCTCGTAGTTTCGTCCAAGTTGAGTGGCAAAAAGTTAATGGATTGTTATCTTGCGGTTCGGTTTCCTCGGGTCCAAGCAACCGCCACTCCATTCGAGTCAGTCTGCAATTAAAGCGCGTGCCTCATCTTGCAGCACTTGTGCTTCGTTTGCAGTTAATGAAATTGTTATAAGTGCACTCCTAGCCATGAAATATATCCTTAATCCAAGCCAGCTGTCTCACACGAGCCATGCAACACAAGTGTTTACAAAAAGTTTCACGAAATGGATTGGGGCAAGTCGCCAAACTTTTTGCCACATGAGTTTTGGCTGGAAATCCAGCAAAATGAAATATTAATAGCCTCGATGATGATGTGATAATGGAGGTTATATCTTGGGTCTTTCAGCAATTGATTTGACTCAGTCGCCAATTAAATTCGCAGGCCAAAATGCTCGCTTATTAAGAATAACTTTAAAATAAACCCAAATAAAAATCGATAACCTACATTTTCTGCATTGTGAGTAAAAATTCAAGCTCGTAAGAATAATGCAAAGCGCAAAAAAAAGCACCACATAAAGAACAAAGGCAACAACAAGAACAAACAATTAGACGCACAACATGAATAACAACCCTCAATTACGACAGCGAATTTCACCGTCTTGCAGTGTGTGTATTTTTTAATTAGAACAAAACGGGAAAACAGGACGCAAAGGATATGCCAGCCAAGCAGTTAGATAATAACGAAACTCAAAGCACGTTGAACTGAATTCCTGCCACAAAAAAAGGGTCTGGGCGGGCAACCGTTGCTCATGTCATTCATGACAGGCATCTATCTTAAGCAAAGGATCCAAGGATATTTCGAGACGTAAGGCCTGTCAAAGAGCGTACACTTTCGTTAACCTCAACTGTGAATGATACCGAAATCCAGATTTATGCTATTTCTAGGTGTTTTCACAAGCCAAATAAAGTCACGTGTCCTTGGGCAACATGTGGGCTGGGCACACGACCTTAAGGCACATCTCGAAGTGTGTCCCCAGCATATTGTCAACTTTCTATTGTATGTTATGCTGTCGTTATATTCGCAAAAGGGTCCCATGTCGTGTATCCTTGTGTGCTGGTCATGTCAGTCGCATATGCTAATTAGGCAATTAATATTTGTGGGCAGCACAACTTAATTTATAGAACAAGAATAAGAAACAGAAATATGCTTTTTGTTATGAAATGCGATACTTGCGAGTCCTTTTTTAACACACAAACACAGAGTCCTGGCTCCCCCAACTGTTTGTACGTCATGCGGCAATACAATAAACTTATCACATGTTGCCAACGCTTGGACCCAAAAACTTTTGCGACGAGTTTGATTTGCGGTGCAGCCCCCAGCCTATACACATATACGTAGTATATCCTTGTGTGTCCTGGCAGCCTGTGAGGCTACTGATATACGACTTAAACTTACAATCTTTCATCTACTCTCAACTAGCAACGCACTGTCAGCAATAATATTTTCTTAAAGACGATTTTTGAGTGCATGCCACGAATAACTTGCCACAGGTTGAGCTGGGGCCGAGGCATGCAGCAACTGTTTTGTGGTTGCTCCTTTTGTGCGACTTGCAAGACGTATTCAACTGCATATAGGAACTTGACTCTTGTATCTTTAGGCGACATTTGTCAGAGCTGCTTGTCGAGTCAACTTGAGAGAGTTGCGAGTTGAGTTGGACTGCGGTTGCCCAAAAGACTTGATTAAGTTTCTATGTCTCAAGCTGACAATCAAATGGGCAGCCGAGTAATGCGATACATAAATTTCGAAATAAATCTAAAAGAAAAATAAACTACTTTAAGATGAGGAACATGTGAGCGAATTAAAATATCTCGAAAATTAATATTTTACTTTCGGTTTGAACGATAAACTGAATAAAACTTTTTGTCGGTAATGTAGTAATCGGTTTAGAAGGTAAGATAATACGAACCGAAGGCAATAAGAAATTTGCGTTGAAAGAAAATGCACATCATCTGAAAAGCTTAAAATTACTGAACGGAAATAAGTTAATCGCAAGTAAAATAACTTCGAGCCGAATATTGTGTAAAAACAAGCCAGAAGAAACGAGAAAATTGAAAAGGAAACAAAAAGCAAACACACGGCTCGCTAACGGTAAACTTTTTCGCATCCAAGTCAAGTTTGTATTACCATGTTACGTATACGTAATGTGGCAATAAATGTTGCGCTCGATTAAAAAACCATTGCATACTTTTTGGCGCTTCGCCTTTTACGACCGTTTCAGAGAAGGAGAAGACTTGTCTGAAATCTGTTGGGCCAACAAAATAAAAAAAAAGGCATTGTGTAAGCTCCAGACGGAGCCACAGCATACCGAGAGTATGTGGACGAGAGTTGTTAACGCGTCAGTCAGACACATCTCGCACACGCTTCGCTTGCAACATGTTCTGAATGCGGCAGCTGGGGATGTAGTCGCTTAAGTAAGTGCTTGTAATTTTGCCTCACAACTTTGCAACTGATTAACTGAAGCCAGAAAACTGTCTTGGAAAAATAACTCATGTAAGACAGATGCGAATCAGACATTTCAACAAGGCACAGCATTCGTAAGTAGACTAAGATTCCAAAAATCTACATGGTCTTGCAATTTTTTTTTCTTTTTTATTAAATTTGATTAATGTGTAGAATATATTCAATACAACTATTAATGGTCTTATAATTTATTTAAATTATTTAATTTATAACATACGTAATGTTTACTTAAAACATGTGAATCTCCATTTAGTCGCCTTTTGAACAAATGCTTAATTAAGAAATCATATTTTGTAAATTTATTTAATAATATAATAATAGTAGATTTAATGCACATACTATAAATATAATTAAATAGCACCTTATATAAACAAAAATAAGATCTTTATTATTAAGCGTTATATAAATTTCAATAAAGTAAGACTTAAATCCTATATTTTGAAAAAAACAAATAGTCTTTTATGAATATTTAAATTTTATTAATGCTCATGAATTGAAGTCCTGAAGACATGTTAATTTAATTTTTATACCCGCTACCCATAGGGTAGAAGGGTATTATAACTTTGTGCCGGCAGGAAATGTATGTAACAGGTAGAAGGAGGCATCTCCGACCCTATAAAGTATATATATTCTTGATCAGCGTCAACAGCCGAGACGATCTAGCCATGTCCGTCTGACTGTCTGTCCTTCTGTCTGTATGAAACACTGGATCTCAGAGACTATAAGAGATAGAGCTATAATTTTTTTTCGACAGCATTTGTTATATTGGCACGCAGATCAAGTTTGTTTCAAATTTTTGCCACGCCCACTTCCGCCCCCGGATATACATTAGAAACTATAGTCTTTATGACTCCTGAAACTTTGGTTGCGATCGGATAAAAATTGTGGAAGTTATTAAAGAAATACTTTTGTATGGGCTAAAACGCCTACTTACTAGGGGTCTTAAATGCTTTGGCCGACAATCTGGTATGGTATATTTTGAAAGTGGTACTATACAAAATACTAAAAATATACCAAATGATATATTTGGTACATTTTAAGTATTTTTTGGTATATTTTGGAAATAATACCGCAATATTTTGCTTATATTCAAAATGGGTAGTGGGTATCTCACAGTCGAGCACACTCGACTGTAGCTTTCTTACTTGTTTTGATTGCTAACGCTATTAAATTTCACTAATTTAAAATGTTGTAAATCTTTTCTCTGAGTGTAGGCATTACCAACAGCTTCTTTGATCGGCAGAAACGCATTTCCACAACAACTGCAAACTAAAGTGAAAACTAAAAATATTAAAGTTTAGGTGTTCTTAATTAGCAACAAGCATGAAAAAGTATAAAATGAAAATAAATAAGTACAAACTGAAACTAAAGCTCGTATAAAATGTGCGCTCAAACAGAAAGCAATAAGAACTAACCAAAACACACACAAATAGAAATTAAAAAAAATGAGAGCAAAAGAGGGTCTGCTCAACTTAAAGATACCTAACTGCATTTTTTTTTTAAACAAATTCAACTCAATCTGCGAAGAGATAAGGATGTAATCATATTATTTCAAAAAATATATAAACGATTACACGACATTACAAATATCAATATCTTATAGGTAAGTAAAGTTTGTTTATATGTTTAAAATAATTGAAGATAAAAAAGCGTCCAATAAAAATGAAAAAGTTTATAATTTATGTATGTGTATTTTAAAAATGTTTATTTTGTATTTTTAAAGCTTTTATTACAATTATAAAGTAACCTTTAGTACTTATATTTAATCGGTACAGTCTCTCGGATTTTCCCTTTTGAATTTCAAAATTGTATATCGATTTCATTGCAATTTGATTTCCATTAGCTCATCATAGCCTTTTACTTTGTTAGTTCCAGGTACTAAAACAAAGGCCCGCCAGAAAAGCTTTTAAATTTTATTTCATATTTGTTAAATTAAATATTGTTCAGAGATTTTCACTCGGTATCTTTCACCCCTTTTCGTTATATTTCAACCTCGCCTCTACTTTTACCATCATTTGCGGATTTTTATTTGTGTTCTTTTCTTGTGGAAAGTTTTTAATTTTTTGACCAGGTTTTGCCACTGAGTTGTGCAATGATACTTCAACTTTTTGCCAGCAGTACGTTAAGTTGACTTTCCAGGGGTGGAAGTGATGCAGAAACTCTTTAGAAGATTAATGCACGCAAAAACCAGTTTTGCTTGACTATTGTCCATTGTCCATTGTCCACTTATCCAGTCGCTAAACATGTGTCATAACACATAACACACAGCAGCAAATTGCCTTCAAAGTCGTTGACCACCAACCGCGTGTTGGGTTGACCACTTCAATGCCTGTGTGTGATTACGAGTATTTTGCTGATCAATTTGTAAATGAGTCTTGTTCAATTTTCCGCAACATTAAAGCTGACCTGAGGTCATTTGGGAACCGGCTCTATGCGCGTGCCCACAACGGATCATAAACGCAGCCTTTGCCCCTCTCCTCCCTCTGTTGCAGGGGCCAACCGGTTTGTTTTCCTTGGCTTCCCTCTGTCATTGCCTCGGCGAATGCAACCACCAATGCTGAAAAGGAGCGCAGTCACGAGCCTGCACTCAAGGATTGCCATTTGTCCTGTGTGCTGTGGACAGGGGTCAGTGGTGTTGCCAATTGGTTGCATGACATTTTCATTTGCTGCTTCATGTTTATATTTTCTATTTGTTTTCTTGTTCCTGTATCTGTTGCATGTGCTCCTGCTCCTGGTCGCCGTTCTGGTCCTGCCCTTTGTTTGCTCAATAGGGGCCAATGCAGCGCTTGGCATGTGCAACACCCGAGGGCAATGCGTCTTGTTTGGGGTGCTGAATGCAATCGGCGCACAACGCGACGATGAAAAGTGCCGAGTTCTTGATGAATGTTAATTCGAGTTAATGCTAGATACCCTGGAAGTGTGTGATGAACACATCTGGCACTCCATCACAATCTTTGCTACCTATATCCTATATCCAATTTTAACTACTTAAAGAATACATTACTTTGGAACTTTGTTAATGTGTCTATGTGTTTTGCTTTTGGTTGTGTAATAAGACCTTTTAAACGTAATGGATATGCTTGCCAATTATGCAAGTCAACTTATACAAGATTGTAGATCTTGTTCAAAAGCACCTAACTGAAAGTTTTGAAAATAGTATTATGAAATTCACAGACAATGACAAGGCTTTATTTGTGAATACTCTTTTTTGTGTTTCAATAAGTGACAATAAATTTATCATGTGCTTTTTCTTTAATCACTATATTTAAATACTTTAAAATAGTGAAGATAAAACTAGCTGCAGCGAAAATTATGTGCAAAAGTTAGATCAGTTTTGAACAAATTTTTATTTACAGCGAAAATACGAATGAAAAATTGAAAATATGTCTTCAATGGCTTAATTTAGTTAATTAGCTTGACAAAAATAAAATTTGTATAACAAGCAGAAGGAGCTACCTCCGACACCATATTTTGAATTATCTAGACACATGATTCTTTGTCGTTCCATTCATACAACAAAGCATTTTAATCTCAACAGCTATAAAAGATTGCTTGATAAAGATTCATTTATGCAGTGACAGCTAATATCTAATTCTTTTACCTTCACAAAATATTTTAGGAGATAAACGTAAATTATTTCAATATACATATAAGTTAACACCTTATTTAATATATTATAGAACAATCTTGCAACTTTTCTATACAGAATTCTAATACAAGAGCTTCTGCTGCACATGATTTAATGGTCTCTTAATCGAAAACTTCGCTTGAAAGAACGAAAGGTGTCCGACAGTTAAAATACATAACAAGAAAAATAATAAAAATAAAACTATTTTAACCAGAAACATGTTCACCAGAAATGTTCAATGAATAGCATGGTGACTTTAATGAGATACTAAACATATTTTAATTTCACTCGCTTGAAAATATGACGTGTACTCAAACCCTTCCTCTTAGAAGTAACAATGGAGCTTTTTGTGCTTAAACTTGGTTTGATGGCAAAGCAAAAGAACCAGATAAATGTTGCCTACTTCGAGGGTTGTCGCAGCAAATGGCAAATGTGAATTGATGAATTTTTGTTTTGCATTCAATTTTTTGGGCATTTACTGCAATTTAGGGAGGTTAGGAGGTAGTGCAATTCAAATTCAAAAGATTTTTAGATTATTAAAAAAATATGTTACAAAAGAAAGAAAGGGAAATTCCGACTGCGACTCCTACTGAACGTTGCTTGTCACAAAGGAGTATAACATATTTTGACATTTGCCAAATTAAAGTGAGTTGCTACATTTTCTCTTTTATTTTTTCGTTGGGGGCTTGTTGCTGTCGTTGTTTTTGCTGTCGTTATTGTTCTGGCACCTTTTGCATTAAATATTAATTCATGCATAAAGTGTGAAAAAAGTGCGAAAAAAAAAAATGAATTGCGAAATCAGTGCAGACAAGACACGACACTTTTGTTGGCAGCACGTTAAGTCAACATGCGGTTTTTGGCATAATTTGGGATCCCAGCAATTCGTAGCTACGTCTGGTTGCACCCCTTAATCTTTTACTCAGCTCAAATCGTTGGCCTAGCAACCAACACCAAATTATTATCTTCGATGCTTAGTGACACGTTTCGTTATCATAAAATAGAAACGATTTATATACGGTAAAAATAACAATATAAAATATCCATTACTTAAAATTTAACACAATTTTCACAAATAACTCCAATACCTGCATTACAGATTAACAAGCTATGTGAAATAGATGGCGCCACACAACTTGTACACCGCCATCTCTTTCTGAATGTCAATGTGGTGCATATGTCAAATACTGCGAATAGCGGCATCTACTGTTCATTTCCAATATCTTCAACGCTAGATGGTGCTGCTGACTAGCTTAAAACAATTGGTACTTACGCGATGTTTCCCCACAGATTTTGGGCAATATTCAGCTAGTGTCCCAAAAGTACATTTCACAAAATTTCCCTTAGCTAAGAAATTTAATAATTAGACGGACAATTTTGTATGCCTTCCACAAATATGTCCATTAGGACATTTTTAGAATTTTAAATTTCTCGATACTAAGGATATTTGAAAAAAGGAACTACCAACTTAAATATATTTCTAAATACAAGAGGTATGCATTACTATGCATAAGATATTCTTTATAAACGCTATTTTCATGTTTCTTTGATTTGAGTGCGTTGGCAATATTACATTCACAAGTTTAGCTGGCAGTCTTAAAATTACTCGCACATTTCCCAAAGGGCATAATTAAATACAATTTAATTTCCCAGCTCAGCTTGCAACCCAAAAATAACTTATGCGCCCTTCTCTTACCATCGAGTTGGCATCCTTCCGAAGTGCATCCTGTGCAGCCCTCGCAAAATATCAGCTGTATTTTTTTTTGTCTTGGCGCCGCATACGCATTTTAACTGTTCGTTAATTTTGATTTATTGAAAATTGGTAATTAACTTAATATGTTGTACTCATTCAGGTGCAATAGTTTAAAAAAGAGTAAAGAGCCATTATTATAAAGAAAGCTAAAGACGATTGCAGCGAAGAAACGCCATTGCAGCCAAGATTATTCATACTTATTATATATTGTGCCTCATCGGGCGTCTGGCAAGCGTCCTGTGTGCATGAGATATCCCCAAATCCTTGAGATTGCACCGAGAAGAAGAGCGGAGGACATGGCTCATAGTCATAACCAACACAGGCATCTGTTAAATCATAACTGTATGGTCCTAAGGCCGTGGAGTCGCAACTCTCGCCCTGTCTCAGAGATGCTGTCATATTGCGGAAGGGCAACTCGATAGATCGAGAGGTGCAAACCGTAAAAGTGACCTGGCTAATCGGAGAGATCTTCAGATAGCGCATGCTGCGTCTCTGTGGTAAATAAAGCGAATCCAGGCGATAAAAATTAATACTTCCCAGTCGACCATACTGCACTAAGGAATTGCTGCCATATTCGCTTATAATGCCATTGGAATAACAGCGTGGATTCGAGATGCGACGTGGCACTGAAACAAAGGTAAAGCATAAAAAAAATAATAAAATACAACAATTTAAGAAAATGTATTTTTGAACTGTTAAACATCTCTAGAAAATATCAATCTGTTAATAATAAAACATTTGCATTAACAGTATCTTTCAGGTTGCATAAGAAACATTCAATGTTGAATAACAGAACTGTTAAATTTACACTCACACTACATTATACTAATTGCTGATCAGGGAAACACAAATATGTACACACATATACATACATGTATATCGTTTACTTAAGGCTGATATCACGATATATCTACGAAAAGCTAAGCGATGGCAAATACGATAACATTTTGCGCTACATTCTGAGCGATTTCAAGCAATAACACTGGTTGAAAACTGCTCTCATGCTTGCCTCTGTTTTTATCGTTTGAACTCCGCTCTCACTCTGACATCTTTTGATCGATAGCCTTAGAAGATTTCTCGCTCGTTGTCACGCAATATTAGCGTTATAATATGCTTTTAGTCTATAGGCAGCGGATTCTGAAAGAATAGTTCAACAGATTACAATTCACTTACCTTGTCGGATTCGTCTAATGACTGGAGCTCCAGATTCCTCCGCAGTCTTGTCAGTATTCAACAACAGCAAATCGCGACTCGGATCCTTAACAAAGTCATGAAATCTTATCAAAGCACCGCCGCCATAATAAATAAATTGCAGATTGGGCAGAGTGTAAGCCAATCGATCCAAGTAACGACGACTATAATCATAGTCGTTCTCATCCACATAAGAGATTGGGCTGGGCACTAGTAGAGCCACTAAAGAACGTCCACCAAGATCACCTGCTGACCTTTCTGCCTCCAGCAAATTCTCAACTCGTGTACTTAAGGTATTGAGAATGGCTGGTAAGTTAAACCCTGGGGGATCTATACAACACATATTCATTGTTATAGTTATTCCTTACTTCTTTTGTAGTGTAGTACTTACGCCAATAATGTGAAGTAAAGTTCCATTGCTGGTATACATCGACTATATAGTCGGTTGTATTCACGATAACTGCAGAATCAGAAGCCGCAAAGAGCGTTACAGTGCTGCCGTAGGGATGAATATTCAGATTTTGTAGCACATACCTACAATTCAAATTGTATTAATTTAAATAGTCAGACAGATAACGATTCAACTTACGATACATAGTCAACTACCCAGTAATACGGCCAGTTTGTGTCTACGAACACGAATACATTGGCCTTAATCGTTGTCTTATTGGATATGTCCGTAGTTGGCTCTGGCTGAAAGAAGTCCATTATTCCTGCAAATGGTAAAAAGGTTAACGTAGTTTGATATCAACTATTATTGTCTGACAGGAACCACTTTTGGAAAACTGATCACAAGTGAAAACCCAATCTCTGTAGTTCTAGTGGGGGGACTTTATTAGCGACTTTCGTCGAACGAACTTACAACTTAAATAAAAAATCATAATAATAATTTAGGTCAAGAAGCGGGTAATTTGAACTCTGTTACACTGCACTGCAACTAAATCTATAATTTGTATGTATTATTGGACAGATTGCTGCAGCAGCAGGGCCAGCAGAATGGTCAAGAGACTGCCCGCCAAACCGGCAACTCCACTGTAGCAACCCATGTTGACCGAGGACACAAGGTAACGCCATTCGTCCGGCGTTTGACACTCATCCTGGGTGCAGGATGTTGTGTTGACGGTGCCCGGCTGCACAGACAAATAGAGAGGCGGACATTGCGTGATGGTGTAGTAACCATTGCAGGCACTGGACAGATCATAGGAGAAGCTGTTAGTGATCTGCGTACAGGACTGATCCGTTGTGCCTGTCGTTGTCGTGGACGATGTCGTCGAGTTCTGCTGCGGCCACTCATAGCTGCGAGAGGTGCAGACGGTGAAGGTGCCGCCATTCTGGGATTGAATTGTCACCACTCTGTTGGCGCCAGTGCCGTAGAAGTAATTCGACGCCATGCGGTAGAAGTTGATGGTTCCTGGTCGCACATACTGATACATCTGATCGGTGCCCCAAGTAGATGTGAACCAGGCAGATCCACAGCGTGGATTGATGATACGGCGTGGAACTGTAAGTCAAACTGTTAGAAATATTCTTTTGACCCTCCATTTTGTACAAACTTACTCGTTATAATGCGCTTAGCCACAGGTCCGGCCGAAGTGGCTACCGTACTGCCGATGGTGAGGGAGAACAAGTCCTTGGTGGAGTCGCGCACAAAGCTTGCGAAGCGCTGAATGCTACCGCCGCCATAGTAGATGAAACGCAGATCCGGAATCTGTTCGTTGATGTACTGCAACTCAGTTGTTGCATAGCTGGAGTCACCATCATTCACAGTTGCCTGATTGGGCAGAATCAAAGCCACCAGAGAGCGACCACCGACGGAGGAGTTTGTCTGCTCGCCATTCAGCAGGGTCTGGGTCAAGTTCTGAATAGTGCGCAACACCGTGGGCAGATTGAATCCCTGAGTGTCTGTAGAAGAAAGATAAATATTATACTAAAGTTGATAAAAGAATAGTTTTAAAGGACTTACACTGCGCCTGCGTGGTCACATTCCACTGCTGGTAAACGTCGGTGATATAGTTGGTGGTGTTGACAATAACCGAGCCATCGTAAGCTGAGAGCATCGTTACGGAACTGGCATAAGGATGAATGTTCAACTGCTGCAGGACATAACTACAGAACGAGAAGAAGAGGGTTAAAAATGTATTTTTGGATTGCCAGATTGGTTCAGACTCACGCAACATAGTCGACAATGGAACTGTACTGCCACGATGTGTCCAAGAAGATGAACAGATTCGTCATAGGGGTGATAATGGCCGACAAATCCTGATTAGTGGTAGCCGAGCACGACACATCATTCAAGGATTGTGCTGTAAGGGTTCAGATATAAAAGAGATGCAGGTTGGCCATGAGAGGTCGCTACGTTGCATTAAGAAACGATGGAGAACCACAAATAATATAAAAAGTTCTTATTAAGAACGAAATACACTTTCTCTATTTTTAAATAAAAAATATTCAATTGGTTCCAATCGTATAAATTAAGTTAAGTAATATCGATTAAATTTAAACATTACCTGTGTTACTGCACTTTAAATTGAACTGTCAAACATATGAACACCTTATTTAGTAAACATAAAAACACTTCCCTTAATTTCCTAAAATTATTTAGTTGTTCTTTGGCCTCACAGCTAATAGAGTTTTGGTATTAAATGAGGTGAGGAGAAGCCAAAGCCCTACTCTAATTCAATATTGTGCAACTAGTATTCCGAAAGTGGTTCCATGTGCTACTCTTCGCATTGTAATGTGGTATACTTACGGACATAGGTAACCAACGAAAGGGACGCAGTGCTGGCGAAGTCGGCTATCGTTTCAGGTTGAAGGGTAACCTTCAGCTGCATCTCGCGATCGAGCACCTGGGCAAAGGCACTGACTTGACCCTGCATCTCAGTGGTGGGCGCCACAATGGGGAACTGCGACTGGCGACTGCAAGCCGTAATGCCAGTGCCCAGCACACCTGTGGTCGAGTAGTACATGCGAAGCAGTTGCGACAACTTCAGACTGGAGGCCTGTGTCTTCCACTGGGCAATGTTCTTGGCAATAATCAAACCATCGAGACCTCCTCGAATCTCAGCATCCGTGGCTTCCAGATTGGTGCGTTGCGTGAGGAAATACCAGTGAGGCAACACCGTGTCATTCCAGCCACCGGTGGCACCCACCGAAGCTGCATTGTTTGTGGAAACTGGCACCTGGACAAGAGTTACCTCAGCTAGATCACCGCCAAGCGTGGCGGCCCAGCGGTTGTCAATCGTTGACGCCGTCGTTTGCTTCTGTGGGCGAACACGTCGCTGAGTTGCATACGAGAGCAGCGTATTTACAGCCACAGATTGCTGCTGCAAACCCGTGGCGACACCGGCAATCAATGCTCCAGCGGAAACGGTGCCCCAAGGAGTCCGCACCACGCCGTCTTCGACCGGACATTGGCTCTGACCCTCGGTGCCTGCATAGGCCCAGTCCGTGTCATAGTCTAGTTCACCAAACTGCACATAGTTGGAGCCGGAGCGAGCCCGCTTGGGGTTCTTGTCCAGCCACTCGGCATCGCCAATAAAATTATTGCTGGCATCTCTGTTGAGACCTCGGGGCAAACGTTGAGCGCGATACTGCGAGAGCTGGCTACAAACGGTGTTCTCATCGCCACGGGCTCGGGTATCGAACGTGCTGGACATCATGAAGTGCAGGGAGCAGCGCTCGGTGCTGGTCAGCGAGCTGTTGGGGAAGGTGTTGGCATTGCCCTGCAGGAGACGGGAGAGCAGAATGCGCAGCTTGGGAAATTGAAATCCGGTCGGACTGTAGGGAATGACACCGCTAACAGCCTGAACGCCAGCAGCTCGCTTGATTCCATCTTGACGGAATCGATGCAGCAGCGCCACAGACACCTGTCTGATGTCCATCTGGTAACCAGTGGCCACGTAGCTATTCTCGACCTTCTCAATCAGTGAGATCAGTGTATCCATGTTGGCGGGCAGACGATTGTCGCGATTCATGAAATATGAGGTGTTGTAGCATTCTATCAGCGAGGGTGGAATATTAAGTTGTGCATTCTCCTGAGCCTGCGCCGGGCTGATTGTCAGGATCAGACCCAGGCAAAGGCAGACAGCGGCTGCCTGGAACTCTGCGAGTTGCATGCCGATGTTGCTCTTTATTGTCGTTGTGTGTAAATGTGTGTAGGGATCGTTGAATGGAAACTGAAATATATCGAATAATAGAGCGGAATTAGTTAAGCCTTTGGGCAGGTTAGTATTTGATTTCTTCCCCTGCCCCCCGATATGTCTTTCAATACCAAAATTTACTGTGGTTAGTTACAACACCTCTCAACTTATCACATTGGCCGTGGCCCAAAAAACAGAAATACCCCAGCCGCTGAGTCAGCGTCCATACGACTTACAATTGTCCACGAAATAATACCCCACCGATAAGAATACCGTTTCTATAGAGTGGGGTTACTTATCAGGCGACGAACAGCTATATTTATGTTTGATTTACGCGCATGTGTAAACTCTGTTATCCTTATCGTTAGACAAACATTTGAACACTGCACAGGTTGGGTTTTTTAAGATGACCCTATAATGTGCACGGTGCAATCATTATTGATCTGATAAACGATTAAATTCATTAGTTTCCTTTGGGTTCGCCGCTTCTTTTTGTTGGGTCAGGTGCAGTTGTTAAAAAAAAAAAATATCTAGAAATGTTGATGCTTATCTTTCACACAAAATTTGTGCAGTGGACCAGAAAACATACAATAACAAGTGATAAGTAAAAAAGCTACTTTAAAGAATGTTCACATATCTAATGTGAACAAAATAATATTACGATTATGGAATACTGTTATGCTTAGATCCATCAGGCGCAGCATTATGCCTGAATAGCGTGTAAATTTATTGTGTGCCCGTAAATATATACGATTATTCTTAAGTATTCTGTCACTCCGCCATTTAAATCTTAAAAGCAACTTTGTAATCTAATATTTATTACATTTCTGTACAATACAAGTTGATTTGAAGGAACCCCATTTAATAAACAGATTATTATTTCTTTGGAAGTTGTACAAAGAAAACTCTGAGAGAAACACGGGCAACTTATACCTTAAATAAACTATTAAAGTATAAATTAAATCTTTTATTTTGGAAATTTGAGCACGTAATCAAGCGTGGACAAATTTCAAAAAGTTTTTGCCGCCTTTTAAATACGGAAGATATTTTCTGGTGATCGATGAGATGCATTTGATACCATGATACTCTATACTCCTCTAATAGACATAGCCTAGTTATCATGTTGACTTAGAGACACGAGTACTTTCCAACAACCCATAAGCTATGTGTCACTTCCGGTCTAGCTGCAATTTACGTCTTGTAAAACGGCTTTGTAATAACATACTCCAACTTTCTTTGGTCGACGGAAGCTGATGTCATAGAGCCAACACTCATACACTTATCAAGTGAAATAAAGTTCATATAATAAATAGCCTGTAAGCGCATGAGTCAAGTTACCCTGATATGCGTATATATAAATTCAGTATCTTGTTATCAATTATTATCAGTTTCGCAAAGAATTTGTTCAAATTCACTGTTGCTCGCCCCCTCATTCAATATACATACTCGCCGTTCGGATTGGACACTACCGTTAGTTAGTGAGCTTTATAGAAAAACTATTGCCCAACCATAAAGCACGAAATATCGATAAGTGATACGTGAGTCAGATTTTCCAGCAGAACTTGGAATGTTGGTTATATATGTTAAGTATGTAGAACTGCGAATTGTCCCTTTTCGTTGAGAGCTTCTAAATATGTGAACACTATTTGTATAGTCTTATATGTATGCACAACACTACACTACGATTTTACGCGATGCGATAAGATAATTTTTAATTGTTTAAGCACAGTTAGTTGAGTTTTTAAAGAATTTAGCACAAAATAATTGGGGCGTTTTCTTTTATGTACAATTTTATTTTGTATAATTATTATTTTATTATTTATTATCACACGAATAAGTTTGTTTTTATATAAGTTTAAATTTATCAACTATGTTTAGCTGTTATTATCTTTAACTAGTTATTTCTCACAATATTTTTGAATTCTTTCTCGCACAACCAAAGTTTTTCCGTATTACCTTGTTCCACCTGCTAAACTATTCGTACTGATTGTACAGTATTTGGGCAAGCAGGTGCCTCGCCTGTATGTGCCGAGTTGCGTAGAGTGTTGTAATCTCGTCAACCTGCTTATCAGTCCCCAATACTAATAGCACTGATTAGATATGGGTCTTTTGGATCTGAGTGAATAATACTCTACACTGAGCACACTGTGCGAATCAAAATCAAACCATAATCTATATACAAGTCAACAAAGGGTGTAGACTAGAATTTGTTTAGCTCTTGTAAAAATGGCAAGTTAGAAACGAAAGTCTGGATTGTTTGGACACATATAAGATATTCAACAATTGTCCTTACCCAAAGCAATCATGAATCACTCAATCGTATTTGATTAATTTTTGTTGCACTGCTTGCTTGGCGCGTAATACTTTGCTATAGATGAGCAAAATATCGATAAGAATCGACACTGATACTTTGTGTGACCATTCGGTCACATGGTTTTGGTTAATAAATATGGTATTATACCATTTCATACCAATTCGTTTTGAATGTGTGTTGGAAATATTAACAGTTGCAAAGCCTGTTCAAAATAATTTATGTTTTATTAAAATATTAATTTGTCTACTTTTGTCTTTGGAAAAAAGGCAAGAAAAAAAAACGTTTAAAAGTGGCGACATACCCAATAAAATTTACCCAACTGTTGCAGTGGTGTAATTTGGTATATTTTACATCGTAAAATAGTATTTTATTAAGTTTAAACTTATGGGCACCCTACACATGCACTATCAATACAAAAAATCAATATATAAAAATGTAAATAAAAACCATGCATGTCTTTAATTTATTAATATTATGCGACATGTATAAATTGCAGGGGGAAACACAGGACTGCACAACAGGATGCGATTTTCGTGGCATTTATGGAACGGCATCCAATCATAGCCAAAAATTACTACAAGGGTGATAAATTGGCCAGTGAAGCGGCATGGAAAAGGTTGAGCAAGGAATTAAATAGCGTGGGACCGCCAGTAAAAGAATCTGGCGAATGGAAACGAGTAAATAGTCGGTAATGATTTTCAATACTTTCGAGTTTCAAATTGTCAAATTATTAAAGGTATGGAAGGATTGGAAAAATGGCATTCGCAAGAAAATTGCGAACAACAGACTGGAACCGAATGCCACTGGAAAGAGTTCTTTGTACCAAGACACTTTGACGCCCTTGGAGGATGCAGTGGCAACAATCACCGATCTCTATGAGATAGCCGACGTAATCGTAGAGTCTCAACCTAAGTCTAAAGTTCGCAAAGAGGAGAACTCAAACATGAGCTTACATGACATTAAAACTGATTGCGACGAAGAAGCATTCGAGAATGGTGAGAATACCAATCAATATTAATTATAATAATTGGAAATAATTATTTTCTTTAGAAGACAGCGAGCAGGAAGAGGATGATGAAGAGGAAGACGACGATGATGGCGATTCTAATGAGTCAATCAGCGTTCGAAACGTCGGAGTTAAAACGGAGCAACAAATGCATCATCATTCCTCAGCCAAAAAACGAAAGTTAGAGCATGATACACTGAATGGGTCATTTGGGGGAGACAAAACAGTGCTAATGGACATAGCCAAGGAACTACGCGACCTTAATCGACAGACTAGATTAAATGCTCAGCGCACAGAAGCGAATACGGAGGCTTTGTTAGCTATGGGAACACAAATCTCTGATCTGATGCAACAGCAACTGAAAGAGCGCAAACGACTTAATGCAATAATGGAGAAGTTTATGCTAAAGATGGAGACTACCGACTAATATACATTTATAGTCATTTAATACAAATACATTTAAGGGACGACGTTCAACGAATCATAATTTTGTGTATATGAAATTCATATGCATTAGTGCAATCGATTAAATTCGCATCTATAATAAGAATTATACAAAATGTGAAATTGATTGTCATGTTCAAGATTTCTAGTTGCTGGACAATTTCATCAATTAAAAAAAGAATGTTACGATCGTTTTATTTTTAAGTTATTTTGAGCTAGAAAACCACCCAGCAAATATACAAAATTTTTTCTATTGCTGAATTGGTTGTTTTGTTTTTTTTTTTTGTATTGTTTTAAGTACAACTATTATTTTAATAACTATAATTTATTGTATATATTTCAAATAAACTAGAAAAATTATATTGGAACGTGTTCATTTGGCGAGTCTTTATACAGGGTTAAAGCTTGTGAAGCAATGACTTAAGTAATCGAAATATTGGATTGTAAAAAATATTTAAATGAGTTGAATATCACATTGACAATCAGGTTTTTTAATATTAATTTATTTTTCTTTATTTTCTTAAATACTTTCAAATGCTTGTGATCGGCTTTAAATTAAAGGATTTAAAATCATTTATTTGAACTATAGTTTGTTTTATTTTTAAAATCCTAATAGGTTAAATAGAAATAAACTGATGTTAAAGTGCTACTTTTATTCATAGCTATTTTCATTCTGTTATTTATTTTTATTTGATCATTAATTTCTTTTTCTTTGCACTTAATATTGTTAGCTTGCATTCGTTTGCATTTATTCTTGAATTCAAAGATATGCGCCAATTGTACCTTAGAATTCATTTTTACGGATACAGTTTCTTCATTGCGCTGTGAATGACACATTTTCTTAGAGATGGTCTTGAAAATATCGAATGAAATTAGGGTGAAACACATTCGAATTGTATGCTAAAAAAAGGAAATATTGATGATTTGATTAAAGCAAGACTACTAATTATTAATTAATTGCCTGTGATTAACACGATTAATTTATAATTGGATGTTGGAGTACCACTCATTTAAATCGATAGAAGACTATCGATAGAGGGCACCTTCCATCGCCATCTGCAAATCAGCGCCAAAACTGCGGCGGAATTGTTTTAAAATTAAATTTAATTTTAGTCTTTTGCGAAAGTAATTAAAGGTTTCCTAACATCATGTCCGGTACCTTGGATGTTAGGATTTGTAAGCTTGGCGAAAAAAATCAAGTAGATGAGTTGCGTGAGCTAATCAAGAAGACTACGATTAAGGAAGTAAGTAGCGTCAGATTCAAAGCAAGTTAAGCATAATTTCATCGAGCATTTTTTTAGTTAACCACAACACTGAAAGCACGACTGCCGAGAAGTGATTGCATCAATTTCTGGAATTATCTTTTGTTGGGTTGCGATGTCAACAATGCGGAGACACGTGAGAAACGTTTTGCCTGCGTTCAATGCTTTCTGGACGGATTGCGTACCATCGAATTGAGTTATAAGCTAAGCGTTGATTTGATAACACGTCTTCATCAAGATTTGCCCAGCTTTTCGTCGGACGAGTTAAACTGGATTCTGGAGCATTGCGTGGATGATATGCGAGCTGGAGACGCCAAATGTGTCGCCTGGAAGGATCTCCTGCCAGAGACTCTGCTTGTGCTAATCACCAAGCCTCGTCTTGTCATTAATGGCATTGCTATGGCCGGCAACGAACTCCGGGATACTACTGTGAGGAATCTCTGTACCATGCGTTGGCCTTCCACCATTCTAACGCCTATTGCCGACATGTTCAGGTGATTGTCGCATTGCTAGTTATGCATCCAATCAACTAATTTGATAATCTTCTTTTGCAGCACTCTAAAATTAAACAGTGGAGAGCGTTTGGCAGTTCTCAACAAGTTTTCAGGTGCTTTGCAGGACCTGTCGCCAATGGAACTACCAGCTCTGTGCTACCAGCTCTTCTCCATGTGCCAAAGCGCTGCTCAACTCATCATTCCATTGCTGGCATTGGAAAAGTACTTTTATCGCAACTACTACAAGCGCTTGTTTTCGGACATGTCCAGCAATTCCACGGACTTTGACAGTATTGGTAAGTACTGGATTTACTTCTTATATCTGATATTCTCCTATGATAAGCCAAATAAAAATGTATATCAAACTTTATATAGATGATAATTTTGGCAAAATTTATAGGCAAGATTCGTAACAGTATAAATGTAATTCTCGGTTAGAAAAATACAACAAATTAAATTCTACGAAAATAGGTCTGATATTGACTTTTAAACTTTATAGATAACTACTCGGACAAGGAGCTGCGCGAGGCGGAGGAGACAGTTCTGCATCATTTGAACTATTGTACCATGTATTTGCTGAATGAACAGCATATCTCTATAATGCTCAGGGTAATACTCAACTTTTAAAATGCAATAAGTCATGCTACAGTTTCATTGATTTCAGAACTTTCTTTATATGCCCGATGTAATACTGACACCTTTTATGCTCAGCGCAATTATCTCGATGACGTCTGTGAATCGTGATCCTGAATCTGCAAGACCCTCAAGCTGCATTTTGCTTCCCTTTCTGCGCAACGTCATCAAGCACAATGAGGATGAGCGTACACTGGCAGATCACTCGGTTTGGTGTCGCGATACACTACAACGACAGCAGGTGGATTTGCATCAAGTGTTTACGGTACTCATCGATCAGAATAAGGACGGCAAGGATGTAATAACGCCTGGATTGGTACATTTAGCATTTACCTTACTTAAAGCTCAGAACTCGCCCAAACTGAATACGCTAGCCATAACATTTCTGACCAAGTTTATACGTAGGCGATTCATGTTTGGCCAGGGTATTATTAAACGTATTGCCGAATGGATGGTTGTAGATCAGGTGCAAAATCAGTTCTCAGGTAATTAGTTTTCTTACAACTTACTTGCAAGCTTTATTTATACCATACTTTTTGGCAGAATGTCTCACAATGCTGAGCGTGGCCGACACTTACACTGTCTCCGAGTGCTTGGAAACTATTACAGATGTTATGGAAGATTTTCTTTGGGTAAGTCCCCTATTTTTCTTCTCTATATTTGGAATTTTAATTGTTACCTCACGTTACATTTCAGCTGCCTGGTGAGCAATCCATGCGTATGATGAACTTTATATTGCCCTTACTCAAACTTTCGAATCGTGTTCGAGATGCTTTAATCGAAGTGCTTCGTAAAGCTATGACTAAGTAAGTGAACCCTAATTCTTTTCTCATTTTCTATCAAGAATTACAAATTTCTTGAAAGTAATAAAGTTTTAGAGTTTCATAAATTGAAAACAGCTATCACTAGAGAGTTCCAAACTATTATTTAAAAGTTAAATTTATTTAGGGATCTTCGCATTCGTCGAATGGCGATCTTTGGCTTCTGTATGATCCTCAAGCAGCTAAACAATAGTAATTCTGTGCGTCCATCTCAGAATGCAAGTAGCTTCTGCACACAGCATAACATTTCTGTGTTTTCAATGATGACACAGAGCTCATTGGGTAGTCGCAGTAATCCGCAGCGAAATTTCGATATGCTTACCTTAGAGATAATTGGCATTCTTCGCAGCTGCTTTGATCAACAATTGGAGATACGTCGAACACTTTACGAGAGTGAGTAGCTCATATTGCTAAGTTTTTAAATGCATTAAGTGTATTGTGCTTTTCTTCAGATCTCCAACGAGCAGTTGAGCTTAATGCTAAACTGGTTCCTCATGTACTTCAGTTTGTTGATTTTCATTTACGCAGCTTTTTTGACACTCCTCCCGCTGATCAGGTGGGGGACGATCTGGATACACGCTTCAACATCAACTATGAACAGCTAATTGGTTCTAAGGACGAGTACGCAGAATTGAAGGATAACCTCGGCTGTCTTGTACAATTTGTTTCCTATTGTTTGGCAATTTTTGAACGTGTACCTTCTGGCTGTGATGTGCGTGAAATGCGCAGATTGCTGACGCTTTGCATCCAGAGATTGGTGGCCAACAGATTGTCATTGGAGGATACGGTAGGTTGCATTAAATCTTGCTTACTATTTATGGAAACGTAACTCACATTTTAAACTCTTTTTAAGGCTCCACCGGCTACACACTTAAAGTGCGCTCGTATTCAGCAAGAGTTGAACCTTATTGAGGGTTTAATTTCGCATTCACTGCTCACTTCTAAGCCGAATAATGATGATATAAAACACGTTCTTCCTCTGTTCAAACAGCATCAAAAATTGCTAAAAGGTCTTCATGGCTTGGGAGACTCTTCGAAGAAGTCTCAAAAGCAGTCAAAATCAAATACGAATGACAGCAGTTTAACTGTCAATGTCAGTGTGAATACAGCTAAACTTAAAGATATCTGCAAGCATCCTGAGAATATTTGGGATCTTAATATACTGGAAAGGCTGCTCCATGTGTTACATGAGTAAGTATTCTAAACTTGTTAATTTTGTATATCATTCAATGACTTCCATTTTAGCGATCTGGTCCCTTTCGCAACTGCTGAAAATACATCTCAGTTGCGAAGCTACGAGCCTTTGGTTCGCTATGTGCTTGAGATTACTGCTCAGAAGGTCAAGGCTATACGTGAGGAGCCCGATTACAAACAGTTATCCTTTAGTAAGCGTACCTTAAAACTGCTAACCGATATCACCAAAGTTATCTATGAGAGATGCATTCGTCGTCTGCCTGAGCTATGGCGTGATTTTGATCTAGAGAGCGCTGCTTTGGCAGCAAACTGTTTTATGGAATGCATTCGAACTGCTCATGAGACGTATACAAAACGCTTTAAAGAATATGTGAAAGGTTTTGGTAAGAATTAGATAAAGTTTTCACTTTAATCAATGAATTTTAATGAACCTTAAATATATCTTTAGATTTGGCCATTGTAAACAGAAGCAAAGAGGTAACATATGTGCTGCAGGGTGTGCTTGATCAGTACATGAAAGAGGAAGATGGCAACGATAACGCTGCTGAAGCTCTCAGTGCTGATAGGAATGGAGCCAAGTTACCTGTTTACCTAATGGAGTCGCTGGAAATTCTTTACGATCACATTGGATATGGCGAACGTGCGACAATTGATTCTTACACTTGGCTGCTTGAGTTTTGTCAAAGTTGGGAGGTGCGAAATCCAGAAATGGGAATTGTGCATCGAGTATTATTTGCACAACGCCAGAAAACTCATTCAGGTCCATTCTTTGATGCAGTCGCTAGACAATTGGGTCACGTATTGGGCCATCAGAATGATGATAATGTGAATCAGGAATCCGATTTGGGACTTAAGACTCTGGATATGAGCACAACAGCAAGTTGTCTGCAGTATATTTATGCAGTAGTGCAAAAGCAGCTGGAGGATGTAGATTATTTTATCAACAAGGCCAACAATCTAAAATATAAATGCAACATTGTGCCAGAGACCGATCGGGTCTACTATCGTGGCAATCTAGAGACATTAGAAGGATCTATTTGCACGCAGTTGATTTTGATTACGCGCACACTGTTGGAACTTACGAATGTGTGCATACCACTCGGAAGCCACATGGATGGATTAATGAAGCTTCTAATACAGCTGTACACGTGCCTCAAGAATCTTGCGAGACATTATTTGGTTGGCTACTCGGTAGACTCTAGCAATGGCATGAGTATCAAGTAAGTTAGACAAGCATAATTTCCAGATTTTACCGATTACCTAAACATTTTCCTTTAGGTTTGAGCAGCTTCTGCGAAATGTGGGTAAGCCATTGCCGGCAAACATCTATCAGTTGATATCTTATGTGGAGTACAATATTCTGGATGATCAGTCGAAGGAGCCGGCAGCAAAGCGCAAGCCGCAAGTAGAGCGTGCTAAAGTGCTCCGCGAAACTCGTCTCATACCCAAGGTGATATTGGCCATTGAGAACTTTAACAAGCACATCATATTGCTGTCGAAGAAGGCCAAGACAAATGACAGACTGGCAAACTATTTGCATTTTGGTGCAGTGCGTGACTTTAACATCAAGTCGGGTGACTTGAAAGCAGTTATCGAACGCACTTATTCGCACAGCAGTCAGATTGAGGTGTCTGATAGTAATTTGGAAAATGTAAAGGACGACGAGGATCAGGAGCAGGAACAGGAACAACAAGAACCTGCCAGCGAAGATGAGCAGGCGAGCAATGTGGAAGAGCCAGCTGATGTTGAGGAAGAGCAGCCACCGCCTCCGAAAAAGCAACAGGAAACCACTCGCAAAGCTTTGCGAAGACGACGCGTACCCAACGAAGATGCGGAGGAGTCGCAACCTAAACGTAGGCGTGGACGGCCCACAAAGAAATAAGAGCGGCCTCTGTGGATGTTGGATGGTGGATGTATAGTGGGTTGGGGGCACTTTTAAGAGCAATAGCAACGCGTGTGCCTGTATCATCAACATCGTCGTCATTCGTTGCCAAATCCATTTAAGTTTTTAACTTGTGTTTTTATGTACTTTTGCGCAAATTTGATGCCCGCACGCAATAGAGAAACTGCGTTCCACCTTGCCACCTTACGCAGCTCACATGGCGAGTGGCCGACCCATCATTTTATTGCACTTGAAAACTTAATTAGGCCAAAATGCGGTGTGAACGCCTATATATATATTTTTTTTTTTCTTTCCAGCTCTGTATCAAGCTGTGCGAGATTTTTATTACATGCATCAAATGTAATTTGTTACCAAATTTGATGTGTTTCTATCTTCTTCAAAACGGCATAAATAAAAGAAAACTTCTACGAGGGGTTGGGGTAGTTGCTAAGTGGAGGGGGCAGGGTTGAAACCGCTGTTCCTGATGGCCTGCCAACGGTTTTCTGTTTTTTTTTTTTTTCGTTTTGCAGCAGAGAGCCATCATTTAAATTCGTGGCAGGTCTTATGGCTAGGTAACTTTTGAGTTTTACTTCACATCAAACTGAAATCTACTGGATATGAAAGGGCCACATTTAAAGAAACTACTTGGTAGGGGGATTAGTTTCTGGGATTCTTGGTTAGTATAGTTCTGCGGCATTTCAACCCCTGCCGCGCTTAGACGACTCAGGAATGCATTGGGTGTCAAGGGTCAGCGCGCTCGAATGGGGCGTCAAGAGGCGCGAGAGTTTTGGCGATGGCTGATTTTTTTTTATTGTGGTTGTAATTTGCACAAAATGTGGTTTATGCAATTGTTTTGCATTGAATCAAATGTGCTTTTTATTTGTTTTGTCTCATTCAATGTATTGCATTTGCTCAATCATTTGGATTTTAATTGTTATCAACGCTGCAGAAAACTAGGGTCGAATTATTGAAAATATTTTCAATATAAATTGCTTAAGTGCAGATAGTATTTCGATAATTTCATTTCAGCTAAAAATACAACTTGACAATTATGTATGTGTAAATTCTTTTTACAATTTCAATAAAAGAATTCTAATTGAAATTTTTCTAATTTAATGATTTTCACTATTCTTTTTGTTATGATTTTGGCAAATTTTCCTGAAATTGTTTGCCAAAGATGGAATTGTTCATATAAATAGTTAGAAAAATTGGCTAAAATTAAGATGAACATTAAGCATTACAATATTTAAGAGGAATTTATTTATATCCTCGATGTGCTTTTTATTATTCTTTGTTTGTTTTTACCTTCTTAGTTTGTTGCTATTTATAGTTGACCTTAATAAATAAATTGAAAAATATAACACAAATTATTAGTACAATAGAGGTTGCTGAACTTTAACGACTTGAAATATTTATTTCGCTTTAAGCATTAGATTACAACTTACAAGTACAATACTTACTGTCCAAAGTCTTAATCCCAATTCACTATAAACAATATTAACAGCATTTAAGCTGCTTTTATTTCAATTAAAATGTATATTTTAAGCGTCTAAATTGTCACTAGTTGTGTGATTTTATTGTCTTTGAATTCTCGATTGCGTCATTGTGAGAATTCCCCACACTTGCATCATTTGTATTTGCTTCGTTAGCAAAGTCGAAATTTGCATTAAGGAAGAACATAAATATTTTGTGGTTGTTATTTTGCTTTTGTTTTTTTTTTGTTTATTCTTTTGATATTTTCCTGCATTTCTAACAAGTTTAGCGCCACGGCAAGTGTTTGATTTTCAATTGCGACAAAGTGTCCAGAAGTGGGCATTTGTTGCAAAGAGCAAGCTGTGTGCTGGGATAGGGGAGGTGTCTAAATTTATTATTCAAATTTCCTCAGTTGATTTGATTGCATTTATTATTAAACCTTACAGACGCGATTCAAGCTTTGTTTTAATTCACTTAAAACTACATAAATTTAACTTTACATGCAAGCCGCGCGAGCGCGATCGCGAGCGCGACTCACGTGCCTCAGGGCCAGCTATGAGTTTCATTTCCAATAGATACGAAGATACAAATGTATCTACGGCAGTCCGAATGCTCGTAAAAGCGACGAAAAGCGTTGTCGCTGCGAGTAGCGATCCAACAGTTTAGCTCACGATGAGACATTTAATTCAATCAAAAGACCAGCGGGCGACTTGACGAATCTTTAGTCGATCACTCGAGCGCAACGACAACGGTTCACATTCCGGCGTTTCCGTTCCAAAACGCGCTTCTCGTCTATATTTAGTAATAGTAGAGCGATAGTTCAGTTAATCACGCTCCTTGAATTTAATTCATACGAGTGCCCGGGGTGAATGCATTTTTAAGATGTTTTTGAAACTCTGCTGCAAAATGTTGCAAGTGTTGCTGTTGCTGGCAATGTGCCACTGGAGCAGCGCCAAATTGCGTAAGTATTTGCAAATAAGGAAATCCGTGGGCTGAAGGTAGATCGCTTCAGTTTGCCCTTCATCAGTCAATCAATCGCTTAACCATGTTTCAAAGTTTTAAAGGGCCGCTGACCTGAGTTAACTTAAAACAACCAATCCAAAAAAATAATTGCAATAACAACAATAGCTGACCGATTACAGCTGTTGCGCATATTAATTATGCTCACCGAGACATCGAAGGTTGATTTGAAAAATAAACAAGTAAAAACCACAACATGAGCACTTTTCAGAATTGCAAACGAAGCAACATGAACTGAAGCTATTGAATGCGACACGTTCTTTGCTTGAGGTCAAGGTGTGGCTAACCCATTTAGTATGTACTGACTTCCCCATTGCTTCTGCTTCCCATTTAAAGCGTCCAGCATAACACCCTGCGCACGTGACGATCCCCAGCTGGAGCGTTGCATTATAAATGCCGTCTATCAGGTGAGACCGCTGCTGGTGCATGGCGACTTGGGAGATGGCTACCGAACACCGCCGCTGGAGCCACTGCAGCTGGACAACATTGAGCTGGGCAGCAGCAGTCAGTTCCAGGCCGTATTCATGGATTTGTATGCCCGCGGAGGTAGTAATTTTACCATCGATCGCATTATGTAGGTAGTTGTTGAGTTTACAGTTTGACAAGCACTGCATAATATTCATATCGACAGCGCCAAGCCAGAGGATATCTCGTATGATCTGTGGATAACTTTGCCACGCATTGTATTCAGTGGAAAGTATTTTATGCGTCTTAATCTGCTGCTGCTGGATATTCAGGGCAAGGGCACAATGCGTGGATACTGTGGTTAGTCTTGATGTTATTCCAACTCTCGTCTTGTCTTTTATCTGATCTTTTTGCTTATAGAGAGCGCCAAGGCGGCCGTGAAGATGCGTGGTACTCGCTACTTGCGCAATGGATTGGAGTACGTCAAGTTCACCAAGATGACTATGCGCATCCAGTTTAAGGACTTTAAGCTGCAACTGGATAATCTATTCAATGGCAATGGAGTTCTCGGTGAAGCAGGCAATGCACTAATCAATGACAATCAGGATCTCTATTTGAACGAGATTGTTCCTGGCCTGGAGCGTGGACTCTCAAAGAAGTTTCTGGATGTTGCCAACGAGATTTTGGCCACGGCCACATTTGATGAAATGTTTCCGCCTAGCCGCACTATCGTTAATCCCATTTCCTTTCCAAATCATGCATCGGGCTCTGGCTTTGGGTCTGGCACAGCGGGTCCTAACATATTTGAAACACCATTTGCCTCTCGCAATCCCGCTGGCGGCATTTTGGATCAATTACCACCCAGAAGCAACAGTCACAGCCATAACCAGAGGCCCAAACAACCAGTGAACAATCCAGCGGGCGGGATTTTTGGCGAGTCGTTGCCAGGGGGAGGCATCATTGATCCCAGGCTAAACTTGGGCAGTTAAGATGTAAACACATTGTTTTTGAATTTATTGAGGTCTCTGCTTAATGTCATTTTCTATGTAATTTCACAACAAAATTATGCGGCATTCTTTTTGGCGCAGGAGGAAGTGTAAATCCTTTTGAATTAATGGAAAATGGAAGCACAAAACAGACTTGCAATAAAATTATTGTTATACAGTTAACATTTGATATTGTAAAGGGATATCGTTGGAAAGTCAGTTGGGTGGAATCATTAATTATATTCTCGCGCCTTAATGGATCGAACTACTTAAGTAGTTTGAAAGCAGCCGAGTCTGAAGCTGGTCCTTTGCCACCTGACTACTCTGGGTACAGTTGCCTTCTCATCCGAGCGCTAATTTGCCTAAGAGCGCTTAATGTCTTACTCCATTTGCTTGCTTTTGAGCTGAGGAGCTTGGCAAACTTTTTAATCCACCACAAGCTCAGGACAGTTTTGCATATTAAGCGCAAAGTTTGGGACTGCAAAACAGCACCAGGGGGACACTTTAAGGGCAGACAAACAGGCCACACACACACACACACTCACACAGTAACACCTCTGCATTTTACACCTGTTCAATGTGGCACAGGACACGTGCCCCACGTTGCTGCCGCTGCCGCTGCTGCTGCTTCTCCTTTCTCTTCGGAGCCTGTTATTAATCACCGGCAACGACAAAGATGAATTTACAAAGATTTCGTGTGGTGAAAAGTTTTTACTTTCGCCTGGACAGTTAATTGTGTTAGATGTAGATGGACTTCTAGCTCGGACTTGGGCTTGGTAACAACAGTAAAAAAAAAGAAATAAAAAGTGTTGGGCGTCGCTAATTAAATTCATGCGTAGCAGCTGTTGGAAGAGGAACGAGGACCGAAGTGGAAAAAAAAACGAAAGAAGCATTATCGACTTTTAGGCGCTGGATATTTCAAATGAAAATGTTTTTGATGTAAACACAGGGACAGGAGCAGCATCAGCATCAGCATCAGCATATCAACAGCATCGTCAGTTGCCACGACCTCGCTGTCCTTGCGATCTAAAAGGAAACCCTTGGCAACATCTTTGACCAATCCCATTGGCAATGGCGCTGCTCGCTGGCAAAGTGTCGCCGACATTAATTTCATTTATTAATTTTTAACTACGCCCGCGCACGAAAATAAAAGCAACTTGATAAATGGGAGACCCGAAATCTTTCGCGTGGCACATTTTGTTTTCCTTTGTGCCATTTCCCCTCGATTTTCTTTTCTCTTTTCTTTATTTTTTGGCAGGCGCTTCCTTTTTCCTTTCGTTTTTTTCTCTTCATTTTTGGACAGCATTTTCTCGCTTCGGCTTTGTTGTTGTTGCTGTTGTTAATTTTTTTTAATTCTTTGCTTTTCACTTGAAAGGCGCTTGAAACGTGAAGATGCGCCGCGGTCCGCTAATGTCCTTTCTTTTATCATTAAGTAGACAGCGTGGGCGACTTGGGGTTGTTGCTGTTGCTGTTGCTGTTGCTACTGCCGCTTTGTGGGCGTGGCAAAGCTGCCATCGTAGCCATTGTCCTGGGGATGGAGCCGGAAAACCCAAGGACCAAGCTCATGCTCAGGTATTTGCGGCCATTAGTGAAAAAAAGGACGCGCTGTCGGCTTAAAGTTCTAAGGTTGCGACGATGGAACAAAGTAGATAACGATAAGAAGGGAAAATATTATAAACAAAAAATGTCAGTGAGTATGATGTACTTTCATAAATAAACCAGAGCAATAAACATCCGTTGCGATCATGATTGGTATTTTAATATTTAATAAAAAATACTGTCAGAACAATTAAAATTAAAAATATATGTGATATAACAAATGCGTAACCCAGGAAAAACAATATAAAATTCTACAATTACAATTACATTGAAACCGCAATGGTGAACTTCGAATAAAGTATCTTTGAATTTCTACACTTCTTTTAATGGGTTACGATAAATTATTTTTATTGAAAACCCTTTAAAATTGCTGAAAAGTTGTTTACGATCTTATAATAATATTCGAAGCTATTTAAGAAATAATTGTAAATCACAAATACCGGCTGGAGCTGCCGGAATGGTATACTTTGAATGAATAGAAAATATATAAGTAGTATTTAGTATCTTTTATATGTTTAATGATAATACAGTACAGTTTAAAATAAGGAGCAGGTATCTCAAAGTCGAGCACACTGAATGTAGCTCTGTCACTTGCTTAGACTATCAAACTAAAGAACGATTTGACACTTGACTTAATCTCTTAAATCAAGTACTCTATTATAATTTGTGTATCAATACTTCAGGAATGGAAAATATTTTAATTATTATTAATAAGCGATTTTAGTTTCGTTTACTAATATTTCTTAAATATTACACTATTTTGAAATACTTACAATGAGCGGTTGTGTAAAGCGTTACTTTTGTCCCAATAAGCCCATTAAGACCTCAGGACGTCGTTCCACTTTCTACTATCCCAATGGAGGCACCTATTCAGGCTACTGGCTGAACAACAAGAATCATGGCTGGGGAGTCAAGGTGACTGCAGAGCGTCAATCCAGTGACTTTGCTGGAAAGAAAGAACAGGATGGGCAACTTATCTATAAGGGCTTGTGGAAGCACGGGAAACGTGAAGGTTGTGGATCGATGATACGAAAGCGGGGCACGGATTTGCAGACGATCTACACAGGCAATTGGATGGATGATATGAAGCATGGCCTGGGCAAGCAATTCTATCCGGATGGTTGTGTCTACTTTGGAGAATGGCAGAGGAATCGTCGACATGGCTTGGGCATACAGTGGCATGCAGATGGTAGCATATATCTGGGTGAGTGGGAGACTGGCTTCAAGCATGGTCTAGGAGTGCTATTCTACGGTGAGTATAGCATTGGAATAGATTGACATTACTGATAATTATCCAAATATACTCAGCCAATGGCAATCGATACGAGGGACACTTTGCCCGTGGCTTCAAGAATGGGGAAGGCATCTTCTTTCACATGCACACTGGACAGATTCAGAAGGGAATGTGGCAGAATGATAATGCGCGTGTTTCGCTTGTGCAAGATGCCCCACAAATTAGACGCAACGATGCTGTCACGCCCCTTCCCATTCCTTGCAATCGTCTCAGGTATCCCAATCAAATCATACGCCATCTCTTTAGACAGTTTAGGCCACAAAGTGAAAAGCCACATCGTCGCTTTAATGATATGGTTAGCCTTGAGTTCATCCACCGACATCGACAATTTGCATCCTTTGAGGAGCGTATGGCGAGTCCAACTGGCATAGATATATATCCCAACTCCGGTTTTGCTTGCACCTGTGATTGCAAAGTCTATTAAAAATCAGTTCCAAATTGTAGGTTTGTTGTGTGAAAAAGTCCAATAAACCTTAAAAGCTTACTAAAAATTGAAAAGAAATCTCTGGATGTCCTTTAAGTAGATGCTGTCAACGACACTAAGGTCCTTCGCAGTTATTCGGGTTAGCCGCAAGTGTAGAAATCCTACAATAGGCCAAGCATAATAATAAATGTAAAAAGGATGAGGGATGTGTGAAGTGCGGACACCTGGTTTGGTCAGTCATCGATTCAATTTAACCTGCTTTTGTCAGTTTTGAATCATTTCACATGCAAATGTTGGCCGAGTTCTTGTTGCCCTTGGGACGCTATTAAATTGTGGACTTCTTCAACAGCATAATCAATTTAATAAAGGATAACAGGATAGTGATGATTATTTTGTCAAGTGCTTTTTGATTGAATAATACACACGAAGCTGTTGTTGCTTTCAGTTCGATTTTCTTGAATGTCTGCCATATTTTTGGTGCAAGAAGACAAGAATTTCAATTATTGAGCATGCAACTGAGTAAATTCCAGGATATATTGTTCAATTAAAAAAAGCAAACATCTATTTACATATCCTCTAAGAAGAATATAATAACTTTGGTTTAAGTGCAAATCAGTATATAACTTTTTAAAATGTTAGTATTTAATCTGTGTATTTAATTAGGTTTTTAGCTAATATATAATACCGCTTTCTAATTGTATTAATTTGTTATTTTTATGGCTATCGGGTATATCATAGTTGAGCACACTCAACTATAGCTTTTTAATTTGTTTTCAATTTAGAAAACCTTTTAAATCAGATTTAATTTTTTAAGCTGCAGGTTGTGAAATCCATATGTTTTATAAACTACACCAGCGCCAATTTTTAAGGGGTCGTAATGCCTGATCCTACCCTTTTTGAAGAATTCGACTTTCGTGGGGTTAATCAACCCGTAAAAAAAATTACCGATGCAAGATGTAAATCACTTTAATTCCTGGTTATTCGATCTTCAGCTATGACAGTGGTAGATTCACATTTTTTTTAACAACCCTTTAATTTCCTGTGTTTTTTTTTCATTAGCATAAAGTGCAGCTGCAAAAAAAAAGTGTGTGGTGTCATTTTTTTTCGACTAGCCATAAATTTGCATATTGAAAAAAGTGTTAGAGACGCGTGCCTGGAAAACTCTTTCATATGGTAATTCCCGTTGAAGCGCCTTCAATTAGAAGCTTCCATGGAAATTAAAAGTTTCCGCTCTCTCATCGATTTGGTATACATTCGAATTTATTTTTTATCTTCTCTACTTGTTCGATATAGTTAAACAGTTTCCTTAAATGTCATTGCAATTGTGTGTTGATGATTGGCGGCTAGCGTCATTAATTAATCGGTGGGTTCGGGCAACAATTGCAAACGATTAATAATTGATGGCGGCAATTGGGGGCAACATTCGCTGAGATTGCTTAGACAACTCAGCAGCATGGTTGGATTTGGTTAATGTGGTTTTGCCAAGAGGCTGGGATTGTTGGTATGGCTGAAAGTAGTAGTGGGAGTGACAGGAAGTGAAGCGAAGCTGCCTGCTGGCCAAATAATTGCAAATGACAGGCGCTTTAATTTTTCTTCCTCTTCCACTTGGGCAGCTTATTTTTAGACGTGAATCGGGACGGGATCGAGGTGGGTTGGGGTGTCGAACTTGGGCCCGGTTGCCATGTTTATGATAAACTTAATTCAGTGTAAATGAGCGGCCCCAATGAGGGTTGACAGCTAAGAGGGGGGCGGGTGGCAATGACGGTGGCAGAGGTGGAGACTGGCTACGGGTTGGGGGTGGTCCAAAGACCGCAGTCGGTGGCAGGCAACAAACTTCTGCTCTGCTCAAGATTCGGCAAAACTTCAAATAAACAAATCTGTGAAAGAAAAGCAAAAACAACGGGAAAAACAACAAGAATTCAAGTAAGCATCATACAATGTTTTCGACTATGAAATACTTGGTAGTAAAGTTTGTACATTTATCTGTTTTATCAAATCAATTTTTGAATTATTTTCGAAATTGTCGTGTAAACCATTTAAAATATACCGAACTGAGAAGTTTAACCTAAACTTATTATTTTTTCTTTGCCGAATGTACCCCACGTATTTTGGCTTTCCCTGGTATTAAAACAGTGAAAGAAATAAACAAACGGCTGAAACTTTGTTCGATAGCTTTTGCGTTTTCAGTTGAATGATATGGAAAATTTTAATTGCTCTATGTGTGCGCGTTGGCGTTGCAAGCATCCACAGCCACAGCAGAATGGAAATTTTTTTTGCTTTTACGTTTGCATTATTTAAAGCGGTCTTCTTGATAGCATGCGATGGTTTTACTTTGCGCGCAAATATCAATGAAATATCTTTCAAAAAAAGATTTGAAATTCAGTGAGTTTAAAGTATAAAATTGTAACATTCATATATAAATCGCAAACACAAGAAGAGGAGAAAGGATAGTCGATTTTTTAATTTTTAGCACTGCGGATTTTAAATATTGATATTTTTCATCCCAGTTCTATATTATCAAAAATGTATGTTATAATTGGTCTTAATCTATTTGAGTTCTAATTACTTACTTACTTACTTTAACCCACAAAAGTTAAACATTTTCAGTGCCACTTCAAACTAATAAATTGCGAATTTTAGCAGAGAGAAATGAGGGTTGTTGCGAAATAAGACTTATCGTTATTATAAACCATAAAAGGGGTTGTTGTGGGGAAACTGTTTGATACTGCTCCAACTCTGATGAAATTTAAATTATTACAATGCGCACACAAGCGCAAATGAGTGTGCCAGAATTGTAAGCGACACTCACATGGAACATGAAAGGATCTCTCTATACATACAAACATATTTACACACACACACACACACACACACACACATTGTCAAAGTCGATGCTAAGACGCAAATTTCATGGCCTTTTCTCATTAAGCCGATGTCAGATGAGAGCTAAAGCTAAAGCAAGAGCTAACGGGAACGTTCATTCACATCGCATAGATGGAGACGGCGGCACACACGGGGGCCATAAATTATTGTGCGGCACAGCCAACCCTTGGAAAGCGTTAGGCAACATTTTTACAGTGCAGAGAAAAGTCGCGGCATTTGTTATAAATTAAGTGATGGGGGTGCTCAATACGGTAACAAACGTTGCGACTCTGGCAGAGAGTGCTGGAGTGCTGAAGAAGGCGGAGGATGAAGCGAGGAAGCTGTTTGCGGCAATTGGAGGTGGGCTTATTACCGCCGCAAGCAAGTTTACAGCCTTGCGACTTTTGCCGTTGCGCAGCTAAACAAAACAGAAATAATATTGAATGCCAAGGTTCAGTTTGAAAATATGACAACAATTCAACACTCTAATAGGGTTGTCTAGTTAAAGTTTGGTTTTCTCAATCGAATACAGAATTATGATTTATCTTCTATTGTACTCTTATTAAAGTTTTTTACTTCTACTTGTACCGCATAAATTAACTTGCAAAAATTTGAAAATTTGCAATATTAAATAATAAAAATAATTACAAAAGAGAATAAAATAAATAAATTTAAGAATAGATTTGATCTTAAGAATGAATTTATACTGATTTGTATATTTAATTAATCATGTATTATAGTTGAAAAATATATATTAACATTTATGTCATTAATTTTCTTCTTTTCTCAAACTTTTCTCTTCCGCCTTATCAAAGTGAGTTAAATAGTGCATATACTCCTTAAGTTGTGTACATTTCAGAGTGTAATGAGAAAAATATTTGCATATTTTCGGCGTGGCGACGGCTGCCGTTCCTCAGATGGGGTTGTTGTTGGCACGCTTGAGCTTTTTGCTCGTAAATAAAGTGGAACACAGCAAACCGAGTGTGTGAGAGCGGGATAGAATGATATTAAACGAGAGAGTGAGATAGAAGGGTATGATTTTGGATGGCTTAAAAATGCTGAGCATTGAATTAATTGCATATGCAGGCTATCAGTCGCAAAGGGGTTGGGGTCGGGGACGGGGTGTAATGAAGGTGAGGGTTGCTTTGGCTTCGGCCATTGCGTTGCATTGTTTCAAGCACTTTGCACGCTTAACCCTTTATCGACCCACACTCAACCCTTTACGATGGTCTGGTCTGGTGTGGATCTGGACATCGATAGGCGCCGCGGCTCGACCAATGGACTGTCATCTAACCCTTTTGTTTGGTTGAGGGTGAGCTGGGGCACTTGCCACACCCTCAGGTCGCATCAGGCCGCCCACAAATTCGAATTGAAAATTTTCGAGAGTTTTTCTTTTTGCGTTGTGTTTTATGTTTTTGTTTGTTTTTTTCTTCCCATTTGTTTTGTTGGGTATTTGTGTTGGGTCAAAACTTTGATTTCATTTGATTTGCTTAACATGCGCCAAAGTTTCTTCAACCGGAAGGCACAGCAACAAGAGCAAGTTGAGAAAAAGAAATAAATTATGAGAAGGCAAAAATATGCTGCAAACAAATTAACAGTCCACTGATTATTGTCAAAAGCAAACGAGGAAGCAAAACAAGTGCCCTATCAACGGTCCCAACTTGCCCCTTGTGGGCCGTGGCCGTGGCGCCCAGCGATTCAAAATTAGAAAAGGGCATAATTTTAATGAACTTTTTTTCTAAGAACTTGCTAACTGTCCCCCTCTGTCCATCCCTCCTCCTCTCAGTTTGGTCCATCTGCAACCGCGTGGCACTCATGTAAGCAGCAGCAGCTGTCGAAAGGACTTACAACTTTTGCTGCCGCTGCTGTGCCACTTGTCCTGGCTTTTGGCTTGTTTCGCCAGCCGCTTTTGATGGACGCACGAATTTGCCAAGGACTTTGGCTCGGTTCAAAAAACTTCAACTTTATGCATTACGTTTGCTCAGTAATTTGTAAACGAACGTCGAGTACTCTTCCTCTGCCGATCACTGAATCCTCTACCTGCCACCGACTGCTGGCATTAATCACTTCCACTCAATCGCTGCTTTGGTTTTCTAATTGCAACAGCCTGCAGCCTGTTCACCGTTAGCCAAACAAAGCCTATGAATAATGCCGCGTGCCTCATCTCGTATCTGGCATCGAGATCCAACTGTAAATCTAAACGTGGCTCAAATTGCGAGTACTTCGATGACAGCAGCTTGCAGCATGCTGCATGCCACGCCGCGTTCTGCCGCACACCTGCCCTACTCTGCCTCACGCCTGACTGCTGCCAAGTGTCCTGCAAATGAAGTGCCAGGACAACAAAGAGTAGTTCTAGGGCAGAGTGCAGCCTTAAGATTTTCTGCATTATGCAAAATGACGAAATGCAACAGAGGAAAATGCAATGAATTGAAGGAGAGATGAAGATGGGGGAGAAGCTGAATGCAATTGCTCCGATCAGATGAGAGTGACAATGCAGATGCAGATATTTTGTGAAGCAGATGAAATGTAGAGATGAAATTATTTTTAAAGATCCATTTATAGATTTGTTATTCAATTATTAGTCTATTTAGAAGCGTTCGTTATAATTAGAAAGCTGGTGAGATATATTTTTATAACCGCTACCTATAGGCTAGAAGGGTATCATAACTTTGTGGCATCCGAAAATGTGTGTTATAAGCAGGAAAAAGCAGAGCTGGTCTCATAAGGTATTACTATTAAAGATTGGGATATAACATATTTAGTAGTATATAATATAACAATATACCAAATCTTAATTTTGGTATTTGTCAGTATATTTGATAGATAATACTGCTTTCGCACTATTTTTCTTATACTGAAAGTGGGTAGCAAAGTCAAGCAAACAAAATCTATTGTCGTTTTTTATAACTTCTAGCTTATTGGGAAAAAGTATAGAGCGAAACAATTTGTTAGTTCTCAGTAACCAAGAACAATTATATATACAAATTTTGGACATTTCTTCATTCGAATGTAGTGCTTTATTATGGCTTTAGTATAGCTCAGTTAAAGGACAAATAACTTAACCTTTAATATTGGTATTTAGAGAGATCATTAATTGGTTTAAAAGGGATGTCAAGTATTGCTACCAGTCCAATAGAACAATTGAAGGTCTCTGGCAGAAATACCGTTTCATTCGCAAATCGATTGTCAATATGATTGATTGGAGGTCCTTTCCTGGATACAGCCAGGTAGTGTCCTTGCACACAATCTTGCCTAATATTTTACGCACATTTAGGGCATTAACAAACCTAGCGGATAGTTTTTCATGCATCTTGTTGTGTTGTTCTTGGATATCCTTTTAACAATGGTGTTAACTCTTGAGCGATGTAGGCGAGGCGGGGGCATGCAACGGGATCACAATGCAACGGATGGGAATAGGGAATACGAAAAACCCACGCCCGCTTGACATTTGGCTGCTAAACAAACAAAAACAAAGACAGACCAAGAAGAGCAGCAGTGTAAACGAAGAAGAGGGAGCAGAAGTTGCAAGATGAGTCTGTGGCAGGTCAACAATCGGCTGTTGCAACTGCAGTTGCATTTTGGTGTTGCCTTTCACTCAAACTCAAAACAGAGAGAGAAAAAAGAGGAATTCGCCATAAAAATTGAAACTGAAATTGTGTCATTTCATGCCATTGCCAGAGGCTGGGACGTGGGCGCATGCATGGGCAAGGACACACCTGGTTCAAGGAGTTTTTGGCTTTGTGTATTTGGCTTCCTTTCCATTGTCAATTTTAATTGTTTGCTTCGTTTCGTGCTGCAAAAAATAAAGGAAAAAAATAATTTATCGAACATTTGTTGGCATTTTATGGCCTGAACTCTTGACGTGGCCCAGTACTTCAGCATCGCACTTCTGCTTCTTCGCCAGTCTCGTTTTTTTTTTGTTTTTTTTCGGTTGTCCGGTAGCCCATTAAGCTCGCTTTTAAGTGCCATTCTGTCCTTGCCCCCCTTTCGCATCCTCTCCGTGCACTTGAATACATTTTTTTCGCCTGCACAGCAATTTCTTGTCTCGAGTTTCGCCTTGTTTTTCTCATGCCTTTCGCTTCTTTTCTCATTTTCTTGGCTTCCTTTTTCATTTCCACTTCTTCGCTTTTCCAATCTTAATTTTTTCGCTCTCGTTGTTTTTTGGGGTTGAAAAATAATTCATTTATGCAAATGAGGGGTGTTTAAAATTAAGCAAAGAGCACGTAGGCCTAAAGTAGCACTGCCACAGCAACACCAACAGCAACAGCAACAACGATAACAACAAAAGGCGCCACTGGCAGCGGCCATCGTGAAGGAGGTGAGCAGCCAGGGAGGTCAGAGAGAAGCTGGGAACTTGGAGCTGAGAGCTGGGAGCAAGGATAGCGCGCAGCACGCGCATTGGAAAATGATAAAAACAAAAGGTTTTGTGCCTCCTCCCCATTTCCATTTCCATATCGCCTTCAACTGTTTTGCTCACCCCAAAAACAAACCCCCGCCTACACAATATTCCCCCCCTCACCACGTTCAACTTCTAGCCACTCATCTTTTGGAGCGTTGGATATAAGTTACAATTTGTAAGGTTTTAATGGCGTTTTCTGAGAGATTGCGGGAATGCGGCAAGGGAGATGGACAACAAAAATCACGTGAAATAACTGCGGCTTGGGGCGAAGGCTGGCTGCTCAGCTGAGTTTTCCCAAAAATACTGCGTTTTCCAATTTTTATAGAAATTAAAAGTTTACTGGGTTAACAACAAAAGATATTTGAATAGATTTCTAAAATAAAAGTCGAGTACTTCAACTTTATTTCATTTAATAAAATAATACACTATAATAAGACCAATAGTTTTTTGGACATGGGTTAAGAAAAATATGATTTTAATTTTAAAGGAAATTTGGATTAAAATATGTACATTTGTATATAAAAGGAAACTAAAATAGTTATTTGGACGTTGACGTACTATTGGCCGTATTATATTATTCTTAATAGAATTTAGAATACAAGCCCAAATGGTTTGAAAACTGAAGTTGTTGATTTAAATTGATTTATAAAATTAATAAAAATATTTGTTCTGTATTAAAAACAATATTTTGGAGAAAAGCTCAGAATAATTAAATATTGTAAATAATAAATTAAATTAATTCAATATTATTATTGAAGTTATGAATTTTTGAATAATTTTCATAGCTTTCAATGGAAAAATAAAATGTTTAAGTTTTATTCAATTTGCATTACATTTTTAATATTTTATCAACAGTCTAGAATATTTCTATTAAATTGATTAGCAGACTTACTCATTCATATACAAAAAAAAACCGATGCAATATTTGAGCACTTCCTTGTGGCTTTCATAGATTTTTAATGCTTTAAGCTAGCTTATTTTGTGCTTGCTATGGATTCCCCCCCTCGCTGCTTTGTCGTCGGAACATGGCCGCCTTGTTTGTCTTCGCTACACGCGCATAAATAAAACTCATTTGGGCAGACCTTGTGGAATGGGATAGACTAAGAGTAGTGGGGGAAGTGGAGGAGGAACAGGACAATGGTGGCTTGCTTGGTGGAGTTAGTTCGAGGTGTCTATGAGCCAAAAGTTTTGCCAATGAAATTTGTTGATTTCTCGTGGCTGGACGCGTTGAAGTTTTCTGTGTGCTGCTGCAAGCGAAGATAAATGGCAATAGTATTAATTAAGTTGTTAATTTCCCATTAAGCATTGCGACCAGCACGTAAAGCACACACAACAACGACAGCAACAATAACAACAAGTAAGAAAGCTACAGTCGAGTGTGCCCGGCTGTGAGATACCCGCTACCCATTTTGAATAAAAGCAAAATATTGCGGTATTATTTCCTAAATATACCAAAAAATACTACAAAATACTAAAAATATACCAAATGATATATTTGGTATATTTTTGGTATTCAGTATAGTACCACTTTCAAAATATACCATAGACGGCATAATATACCAGATTGTCGGCCAAAGCAACTGAGACCCCTAGTAAGTAGGCGTTTTAGCCCATACAAAAGTATTTCTTTAATAACTTCCACAATTTTGATCCGATCGCAACCAAATTTTCAGAAGTCACAAGGACTACAGTTTCTAATGTATATCCCAAAATTCGGGACTCCAGCTTTATTATTACTCTTGTTATTCGATTTTTTCTGATTTGCGGGGGCGGAAGTGGGCGTGGCAAAAATTTAAAACAAACTTGATCTGCGTGCAATCATAACAAATGCTGTCGAAAAAAAATTATAGCTCTATCTCTTATAGTCTCTGAGATCTAGGTGTTCATACAGACGGACGGACAGACGGACAGACGGACAGACGGACATGGCTATATCGTCTCGGCTGTTGACGCTGATCAAGAATATATATACTTTATAGGGTCGGAGATGCCTCCTTCTACCTGTTACATACATTTCCTGCCGGCACAAAGTTATAATACCCTTCTACCCTATGGGTAGCGGGTATAAAAACACATGCACAAATACACATACAAACACATATGAATGAGTGGAGTAGTTGGAGACGTGTCCTGACAGCACTTGACAAAATTATGTGCCTGGCGGCTGCGTTTAACCTTTCAGCGAGTCGCAAACAAACAACAGCCTCGGGGCAAAGGCTCCGACCAACACCAACCCCAACCCCCACCCTGATCTCCCTGTCACCCCTAGCTTCATTGACCCCAACTGCCAAAGTTGCGCCGCTTTGCATATGTGAATGCATAAGTCGACCACACCAGCACGCGTCGACATTTAGTGTTGCTTTACCACACACACACACACACTCACACACGCACACTTGTAGCATGTGTGTTGTATTAGCATGCATAAAAAACTCGCACCCGTCGCATTACAAATCATTGCCCCCGTCTTTCTTGACTCACACACTCACATCACCCTCGGCGAAAGGATTCGCACGCCTGCACAACACTCATGACACACACAACACACACTCACCACATATTGCTACTCATGTGTGTAAAAAACGCATAAAAACCACGCGCCGAATTGACTAACCATTACCCTCAGCATATCCTTCCTCCGTTATGTGAGTTTTTTTTTTTGGCTGTCTTTCGCCGTTAATAGAGCGTAATAAATGTCATGTTTTGCCAGGATGAGGCTGAACTACTCCTTTCGCCGTCAACTCCTTTTGTGTGTTATCTGCCACTTTGATCGACTCTTTCAAGGGCACACATCACATCACATATGTGGCCTGCTCTCGAACCCTTCGACAATCGAACGGGGTTCAATGCGACAATATAGAAAGAAAGGAAGCAAAGAAAGGACCCCTTATTATCAATTTGTTCAGCGGGCATTCTGAGTGAGCTGTTTATTCGACGATTGTAAAACACTTTGTGCTGATTTTTGATTTCACTTTTTTCAGATTGATGATGGTTTGATAAGTAAAGTGGTCTGCTAATATTATTAGTCGAAATACAAGGAGCGTAAATAAGAAAATAAACTAGCTATATTTTTCGATGATTTTTGAAATACTATACATATATGAGACAAGGAAGAATAATATCCAACAAGAAGAAAAATTAAGTATAGATTTGATGAATTTATTTTATCAAATAATAATAAGAATAATATAAGATTAAAATAAGATTTTGGAAAACTTACCGCTCAATGAATATTATAAATAACAAATTTCATATTAGTTTCCAGACAATATTCCCTATTTAAATGGTTGTAATGGTAATAAATATGGTAGAGTTTATATGTACATTAAATTTAAAAATATAAAATATATGTTTAAAACTTCAAGTATCCAATCCAATCTTTACCTGGTAAGAGATAAGTTACAAAAATTGGGTTTACAATTAGAATTAAATTGCATACTATAATGCACGATATAAAAGTGGAATAAGCATAATGTGTCGCGGCCTTTTTGAATATGAGAGAACTGTAATTTGTTAATATATTGTATTTGTTAACACACAGGTGGGCGAACAAATAAATGACGTCAAGTTGCTCTTCATATCATTAACTATAAAATATTCATATGCATTTTCCTGGGTCGACCAAGAAAACACATTAACAAATTTGTGTGTCCTGACGAATTACGTGGCCTCCATTTCCATTTCCATTTCCATCGCAATCGCAGTTACAGTTACAGTTACAGTCATAGTCTCAGATTGAGTCGCAGTTGCTGCCACTCATCTAATTGCATTAGAAGGTGGAACACAGTGTGGGAGAGTGGCTTGGCTTGTTTGGTTGATGTTTGGTGGGTGGGGTGGGATACAAAGATGCCACCCTCGCGATATGTAGAAGGAATTGCAATGCCTAGGCACATGTTGTCATGTCCTTTATGCTGCTGCTGTCGCTTCAAATGTCTTACTCTCTCCTTCTTGACTTCTTGTCTGTCTCGAGCTTTTCAAATTTTATGACATTTTTATTTGCTGCGATGCGATGTGCTGCAGGCGAGAGGCGCGGGGGGAATATGTCAACGCACCTATGGCTGGCAGAACAGCATTTCTCCCGCATCCATGTCCTGGGCCTAAGGTGCTGGCTTTTACGTTGATTTCGGCCAAATGTCCGCGAGTTGTAAACGAACAGAAAAAATATAATAAAATAATACGCTGACTTCATTTTCGATGTTTGTTGTTGTTTTCTACTGCTTTTTATGTAGCGGCTTTTAAGTTTTTATTATCCGTCATAATTGGCGTAATTGTTTTCGTAGTTTTGAAAGCTTTTTGCTGTCCTTGGAGAGTTTACAGCATTTAGATGTTAGCATGAACTTAGAGCAAGCATTAGTATATCCTGTAAGAAGATAGATACAACTGTACCACACACTCAATTCAGCGTGATTCACCTCGATTCAGTCATTAGCACAGCAGTTCACAGCTGCACATCAAAAGAGTTGCCAAGGATATGAGCACAGACAGGAAGCGCAGACTCAGACAACGATTCGAATTGGAATTGAGTACAGCAAGAATGGCGCTCAAAGCGCCAAATTGCAAACTTAATAACAAAGCCCTGCAGAGGGATGGGGTGCCGTATAAGGACGATATAAGGACTATTGGGGGGCGACGATGGGCTCATAATGAAAACGAGGCAAATGCAAATGAACAAAAGGCAACATACCATGCCAAGTCAGGGCAAGAGCCACATCATTGTCAACATCCTTGGCAGGAAAATCAAAGCGCCAAATGAGAAAAAGCCAAAATCCGAAAGCCAAAGCTAAGGAAACGCATCCCAACAAGAAGAAGAAGAAGATTCAGTTGCTGTAGCAGAAAGGGGAATGTAAGGAGAAGGGGAAAAAAAGGAAAATTGCGAAAAAATAAAATTAAAATATCGATCAACAGTCGGCAGCATCAGCTAACGAACTCCAACCCCTTCCGCGGGGACTCAGGCGGAGATGGGGCTCAAATGAGAACTGCAGACGAAAGGGCTTCTGATATGAGCTTTTGGTGTCGTCGTCGTCGTCGTCGTCGTCGTCTTCTTCCACATCGTCGTCATCGTTGCTTGGCTGCCTGGCTGTCTTAGGCAGCCGAGCGGGGGCGAGTTGTGTGGAAGGGGTAGGTGGCAAGGGGTGCTGTGCATGTCCTCGACGTGCGCTCTTAAAATTAAAAGCATGTTTGATGAGGAAATTGAACTGGCATGTAAAAGTATATGTGTGTATTTTTGTGTGTTCTGTGTGTGTGTGGGTGACTCGAAGGATGAAAAAAAAAACGAAGAAAAAGTTACCCGGGGTGGCATTACCCCCACGCTTAATTCATCAGGACTCGCAACGCTGGCTGTTATCCTTTGCTGCTGCTGCTGTTGCTGCTGCCTCTGCCACGGCGATATCTTTCCTCTGCTCATTTCTCTTAATTTCATTCACCCTTTGCAAATGAGCTGCTCGGGGGTAGATAGTGGGGCCAGCCCACAGGATGGTACAACAACATTTTCCACATTATTTCAAACGCTGTCTACCGCTGCTCCTCAGTCGCTGTCGCTGTCGCTGCCTCAGTTGCCGTCGCAGTCGCCGTCGCAGTCGACGCTATTCAAATTTTCTACTTTTGCTTTGCACGCGCGATTTTCCTTGTTTTCGCTTTTACATTTTTTAATAGCTAGAGAAATTTTCGCGGCTGCCTTCGTCGAAGGGTGGCACATTTTTTTCTTGAATTTTTTTTTTTTCCAGCTTGTTGTTGTTTTGCTCCCGATGGCAGCACGACAACCCTGGCCAAAAACGTTTTTCCTTCAACAAAAAGTTGCCAGCTCTCCCTCAACTCCAACTCCAACTTTAACTCTAGTACCAAGTCCAACGCCCTCCCACACCCTTCCGCACTTGCGGGTATTAAACTTAATGTTGATAGTGTAATTTTATATTTAAGAGAAGAGTAAAAAAATGCGTCAGGGTTGCGCAGTATTTGTGACAACATCTGAGCCTGCTTTTTTCTAGAGGGGTACGATTTTTTCTTCTGTCCTTTTTTTTTTGTTTAGCTGGCTTTTGCAACTGCCGAAACGCTGCTCAACGGGTTCTAATTGAAGTCAAGTTGCTTTTAGGGGGAGTGGAATATGTTGTGAGGTCAGTGGTCGAGCCTGTAATTCCTCTATAGCAATCAAAATAGCATTTTATTTGGATTAGCTTAATTACAGTTCAACTCTAGGTTGTTAATGATTGAGCACAATCGTGAGAGAATAATATATTAAAACCTTTTAATATTATATTTTCAATTCAACAGTAAAATATATAATACATGGTAATATTTTATTTTTACAATTTTTGTTTAACACTTTCCAAACTTTTTGAAGTTGCCTTTTTTATCAATACCATATTTCTTCACATTTTACACGCTCATCTTTACCTCATCTCAACTCTTACGTTCAGCTAATTTGAAGCTGTTGCCCATCCTTTCCTTGAGCTGCTTAAATACAAATTACTTCATCGATTTTTTTTTAACAATTTTTTTAATGCTGTGTTCTTTCATTCCGGAACATGTCTCAAATAGGCCGCTGGCAATGAGAGTCAGGATAAAAAAATAGGACAGACGCGCACTTCCGTCGACGACCCTGACTGAGGTCCACAAAAAGAAAAAAAATCGAAGTAGGAAAGGAAACTCGAGGCATACGCAGCTTTTTTTTAACAACTTTTTTTTAATTTAAGGGTAGCTCTCTAAATTTTTTTTGCTGCGGCTGATGCTGCGCATCCTTTCTTCTTGCCTGGATGCCTAATGAAAAGTCACCGTCAATTACAGTACCGACACGCGTCCAAAAAAAGTGAGATGAAATTAGTGGAAAAAGAAAAAAGTTGACAAGCAAGAATGCAAAAAAATGCCACCAAAAGTCAGCAAACAAGAAGGACCCTTAAGAAAAATCCCCGTGCAAGCAAATTTGCCACCCAAATGAGACAACGCAGTGAAGCTGTGACAAAATATTTTTTTTATAAAGACGCAAATGTTGCTTCAAAAAAAGTACACTTGAAAATATTGGGGATTGAGATAAAAGTACGTGTGTGCGCATTTCGGTTACATCCCAAATAGATGCAAGAAATTCCAATTACTTTTAAGTATCTGCCATTCAAATGCATTGTTTCGCATGATTTTCAATGAATGATAAAACCTCACAAGATTCTATTCACAATACAACTCTTTCTTTTTGTATAGATCTCATCTCCCATAAGGCAGATAAGCCATGGCTGTGTCTGTGATTGTCATCCCTTAGAGCTGCCCACGAAAGTATGCTCAGCTTTTTAGATATCCTCTAGACCAGAGCACAAGTAGTAATTGCTATTGTACGCAGTATGACTTGAATGAAAAGGTATAACAACTAGAAGACCACGGCATAAAAACGATATTTAAAAACAGTATATAAATATTTTAATAAGATGTTCAATAAACTTAACATTCAAAGATCATAGAGTAAAAGCGACATTACTTTAACAAAGATTCTAAACAAATAGTTAATGAATAACATATATGTACATATAAAATAAAACCTGCTGAAATCTAGAAAAATAAATAATAAATAAATTTTGAGCGAAAAGATAAATTCTTAACTCAAGATCCGAATCAAGAAAAAATTCTTGTTTACAGGTTTTGGTTATTTAAAATACATTCCATTTTGTGATGTAATTTTATTAATAAAATAATATATAAATACTGTTTAATATGTATTGTATGTATACCATCCAAATGTTGATTAGCTTTACTGGGTAATTTTAAGTTACATCAAGAGGACATCTAACTTTGCTTCGCCTACCTGCTGTGCACGTGTGTAGTTCTGTCAATATTTGCCTCATGTGAGTGTGGCACGGAAGTAACCTGATTTCTTCAGCAAAAACAAATCGAAGGCGAGTGGAGGTGGCAAAACAGCCCGTGGAGCTGTGTAAACTGCAATGTCCTGTTTGTGTGTCCTGCTGCTGTGTTTGGCCATGTGTCGTCTGCCCCGTCAACTTGACCATGGCAAACTGTTTGCCCAAGGCATTTTGCGGGGTCTGCTGAAGTCTGTTACAGAAGGGCGGGTCAGCAGGCAAGCTTTTTTTTTTTGCAAAAGAGGAACAAAAACGAAAAAAAAAAAAGTAAAAACGCCGCAGGACATGGAAAAGACCGGCGCCATTGGGCAGCTGTCAGGAGCAGTGAGAGCAACAGCCGATGCCAAGCCTTTGAGGCAGCATCTCACCTTTAGAGCAGCTGTCAAAAATGTTAATAGGCGTAAATGAGACGCCCAATGAGGCAACGAGCTCATTGAAGGAAAACTAATTTCCGCCGCCGCCACGCAAACAAAGCAAATGTCAATGTCTTTAGCCAAATCCTGCAGCCGCAACATCGCAACATCGGTCTCAAAGACTCAAAGACTGTCTCAGTCAGGACGTGTGCCAGGCGCATCCGACGAGTGCAAAAATTGCATCCTCATGCCTCATCCTTCGACGTGTGCGGCCGGCCTCGACCCCTAAGCAAGGATTATTGTCGTATGCAAATTGAAAATAGCAAAAACTACAAAACTGCAGGCAAGTCAATAGACAAACCCGAAAACCCTTTTCAAAAATCCCGCTTATAAATCCATCTTTGTGTTGGGTGTAATTTACGTTTCTATTTTTTTTTTCATTTTTGCTTGCAGCCGGCATTTGCATACAGTAAAAGTAAAAAAAAAAAATTATATATTCAAAAAAATGAGACTGTGCCTGGCAGGACACACGACGAACACACGCAACCCTCGGCACTTTTTTTTTTTTTTGTCGATTTTTACTTTTCAGTTTTTGTTACCCAGACAACAGCGAGAGTCCTGCGGCTGCGGACAACCCTTTTGGCACTCTACGAAAGGGTTTTCCACAAGTTCATTTCGATCGACTCACTTTTAATTTGCATTTTGTTGGGATTTCGGAAATCAAGTTCTAAACTTACCCCAGACAGATTCCAAACCAGATCCCAAATGCCACGTTTTTTTTATGCGGTACAGTTTAGTTTTTTTTTTTTTTACTTTGTATTTGACAAGTGAATATTCATGTAATTTTTTTCTGCAGCAAGGGTTAAAAACTTTTCAGCCGTAGACAGAAAAAAACGTGGGTACTCCAGCATGTGCTCGGGCAGAATAATTTGGATTGATTTGGTTGAGCGAAAAAAAATATACGTGTATGTGATGTGAAAAAAGAGTTGATGGTAGAACTCTTAACAGGGTGTCTAATTTTAAATAAAATAAATAATTATAGTACGAATGCAACACTTTATTACGATCCCAAATGAAAGATACCTTCTATGAGCTGGTAGATTGAACTTAAAAATTATAAAAATGTTTATGTTTATTTGATTTATGTAATTATATTTCTTACTTATTTAATTTCCTAGTTTATATCTATTAAAATTTGTTTTGTTTCGGGTTGCTTAAAACTTTGATTATAGTTTAGTGATTAAACTAAATATTTGTCCGTTAAATGTTGTAGCTTTCGTATTGTGTACGACCTAATTAGGGTATCCTTTTAATTAGTTTAACATTCACTACAGATTTGAAACTTTTATAAGACACCCTGTATTGCAGTCCAAAAAAAAACTACCCGTAATATCCGCTTAAAAAACTCAAAATTCATAAAACTTGGTAACAAAAAAAAAAAAAACTCGCAGAAATACTTAAATCAGATGCTAGACGAGGTGAAATAAAAAAAAACCTTACCCAGTCAAGGCTGGCAGGGCAACGAACAAGAGCCAAAGGGTTGAGATGAATGGGTTGCAAACAGCATCAGAAGCAGCAGCAACACAAAAAAAAAATGTGGAAAAGCACGCAGCGTTGCATGCAAAACGAAAGTTAATCACAAAATACATAACGGTAACAGAAAATAGATGAACACTGAAAAAATGAGGCAGACGCGAGTTGTTTTTTTATTTCCATTTTTTTCCCTTTATGTCGCTTCTGCGAGGGGTTAACTTAATTTATGCGCTTCGCGAAGCTGGAAGCGTGGCACTGGCAGCGATGCCAACCGAGGCAGCGACGCCGACTGAAGCTGATTATGCAACGCGGCAGCAGCAGAGCAAAATGTTTTTCTTTTTTGTTCCGTTCGGTTTTTTTTAATTTGAAAAATATGCGATGCTTGATGGGCTCCGGCTGCTGTGGTTGCTGCTGCTGTTGCTGCTGCTGATGGGAATCCTTTGGCTTTATTGGAAATTATTGATTTATGATTTGCAATATGTCTGTCCAACACACAACGAACTTTGTTTTCTCTCCCAACACAATAGGGCTGAGCATTTTTTGAATGCCGATAGAAATGCGCAACCTGCCAGATGCATAAAAACAATACAAAATTCAATGAGAGCAATTGTGTTAGGTGTGAAAACAAATGAGCAGTAATCGCATATTATAAGTATTTATGCTAACACGATTTCAGGAACTGTACTCGTATGTGAAGAATTCAAATATTTAGTGTAAAAGATAATTCAAAATCTTAAGATTTATTATAATAAAAAATAAATTTTTGTTATCTTTTAAACTATATATAATTATTAAATCAATTGTTAAATTTTTGGTATATTATTATTAAGACTCAGTTCTTTATAATCAAATAATCAGTGCAATCATTTGGCTAGTCGAAATAAATCGGAGTTGTAAAGAATTTTTTATCGCAGCAAATGATTTTCAGGACAATTTAAAAACCTCTAGCTATATTTTAAGATTATCTCATGCACTGAGGGTACTTTAAGCACCTTATGAAAGACAGAGCTTCGTGGTGCAAGAAATTATAATTTGATTCAAATCGGACAAAGAAATTACTATAAGTTTTTCGAATATTAAGTATTAGCAATAAAATTTTTTTTATGTGAAACTTTAGATTCTAATAATATATGTGTAAATAATATACCATTAAAAAATGTACAAATATTTAATTTTTATAAAAATAAAATAACAAAAAATATCGCTTCCGTATTTTGTTATCGGACTATATGTATTTTTATATAAGGTGACCTTTAAATCTTAATTGCAATAATAAGCACGATGTTCTAATTATTTCACATATTCAACATAACGTGTAATACTATTTCATGTTATCTATTCTTAGTTTATGCATATATTCGATTGTATATCGTTTGACTGTAGCTAAAGTTTCAAATGTTGTTAAGTGTTGCCAAGTACAACTGGCCAAGCGGCTTCATCGGAGATTCAGCCACTTGAAAGCGCCATTCCACAAAAACATCGTGCTTCACTTCAAAATTGCGCTTCGGCAACAGTTTCTCCGCCCCTAAAAGCACACTTCAAACACCAATTAAAAATTATAAACAGGCTCCGCAGTCGCAAAGTAAACCCCCCTCGATGCCAACATGCATATAATACCATCTTTATCAAAAGAAGCAGCATGAAAAAACAGTAGAAAAGAGAGAAAAGTAAATTGTACATTAAGAAAAAGAAAGGAAAGGGAAAGAAGAAGCAGCAACAGAAGAAGAAAAGTGCGTTGCCACCTGCGCAAACCGGCGCCAAATGATGCCGTTAAGATGCTTACAGCAAGCTCCGTAGAACGACGAATACTTCAAAAGGCATTAAAAACAAAAAGCGCTCACAAAATGAAAGCCAACTGACCCCCTTGCCACACACCGCTCACCACACTCCGCTCACCGCACTCCGCACCGCAACCCGCATCCCGCTGTCCAACAGCGTCCGCTTGGCCAAGGGGATGTGCGCTGCAAAAAGGGTGGCAAACGAAATTAAATTTTGTACTTCGCATAAACTTAATTACTCGCCATGGCAGCGTCGAGACGGGACGGGACGGGGGGAAGGACGTTGGCGAAGACACAGACGAAGGATGCGAACTTGGGCGCAGGCGCAGAAAGCGGCAAAGTCCGCTCATTAATGGCCGCTCTTAATGGGCAATATTAAATTATGCGCTGCATTTGACGGCGTGTCCTTTTGCATTCTCCGGCTGCTTTGGTCCGCACGCGCTTTTATCCTTGCCCTCGATCCTGGCTAATTTAACCCCCTTCCATGCTGGGCGCCATTTGCCTTTTGTCCAAAAACGTCGCCTGCGATTTGGTGTCAAACAGAATCATTTCCATGTTAATTGCACGCCATTTTGTTCTTGTTGTTGTTGTCGCTGTTGTTGTTGATATCCTTGCTGTGCTGATGTGCTGATTATCCTTTCATTTATGCAAAGTCCTGGTCGCTGTTAATTCGCTTATTCGCTGCTTGGGCATCGTTGCCTTCGTTGCTCCTTGCTGCTGATTCTTCGTTTTGTCTGCATTTTAATTAATGTTTTCCTTGTTGTTATGCAAAGGAGCTGCTTATTAAAAGGATAGCACTTTCATCCTGGTTGCGACTTGCCGGATATGAGAGGTAATTAAAAATTTTGATTGCCCTGTTAAATTGCGCTTTGCATATTTTGTGGCCACTGCCCTCACACTTCCCTGCAAGTCCTTGGCTGGATTATTGGATGTCCTTTGATGTGCTTGGGAAATTGCATTAGGCTTTCTGACACACACACACACACACACACACACACATACACACATGGAGTATCTCGCTGCAAATTAGTTCAAAGGCTGGCCAGTAAAAGGCTCAGCCTCAACTTAAGCTAACACGCATGTCCTGCGTGAGAAGGCGACCCATAATGTGTGTCCACCTAACCGAATTAGAAGAACCCATTAGGGGCAGCTCAAAGAGTATGAAAGCATATCCCACATTATTAAATAATGTGCTGCTAGTGGCATATCCTGGCAAATCCTTTTAGACACATACATACATGGGTTATAATTGAATCAACTGTCCAAAGTGCCGTGCAACAACAACAAGGAGAGCCTCTCGACACGCCCATTCACGTAAACAATCACTGACCTCTGGCAACTCTGACAGCACTTCCAAACACACCCACACTCACACACACACACTCACAGGCACACACATGGCAGCATATGCTGAAAAGTATGCTACGGTTTTTGGTTTTGCATAAAAACCCGCCAAACCAAATATAAACAAGCCACAAAGAAAGCGAAAGAAAACCCACAACAAATCGCTTAAATCGCATCAACAGTTTGCAAAATACGCACACACACGCACTCTAACACACACACACACACACACATGCACACCCTTATCATACACAGATAGAGCAAGCGAGCAAGTCCCTCGCATATGTGTAGTGAATGATAGCTTGTTGATAGCTCACTTTCCACACACAAACACACACACACACTCAACCATTCACACACATGCAATCACGAAATGTCAACAAGCACACACTCACACCCTCCTCGCTTACCCCTCGCCTGAGCAGCCCTTTAGCCAGCACCTTATGCATATGATTTCGAACGTTTTGCTTTTTTTATTCGCTAGCTTTTCACTTGATTTTCCTCTAAACAAATTTCTGGGCAAACTTGCCAAAAAAAAGGGGGAAAAATGTTCCTACATGTCTTCCTTTAAGCGACCCACGGGACAGCATGCAATACATGAGGAAATTGTTTAACGTTTGTTTACCCTGTATTGTGAAAACTTAAAGGGGTTTGTTGACTTCGAGTTCATATAGGATGAAAAGTTAAAATATGAAAAGGGACTTCATTGCTTATTAACTATACTTTTCATTTTTAAAACATTTTTATTATAATCTAAAATATTTTCTATTCTATCAATAGCACAACTCTGATGTATCGAAACTAAGAAAATCCTAAACTCATTTTTTTATTTTATAGTTATATATATTTCTCTAAAAGTTCATATACATATTACGCTCCATACATTAGTTTTCCTTAAATAAATCTGATTATGCAGAAATGGTTAAATTAGTATTAACTCTATTTGGTGAATGAAAAATGTTTATTTTTTAATTTTAATTTAACAAATATCATAAAAAAAGGCAGCAAATTATTTTTATTTTCTATAAAAGCTCAAAAACCACTTTAGAACTTCTAATAAGTAAAGAGACAAACGGACAGTCAGAAAATATTTTAATATTATCCGCTTAAAAGTGATATTAATGTGCAGGGTATTTCTTAGTCGAATACTCTCGCCACGTTTAGAGCGGGATGCCATTTATTGTTGGGCAACTGCCGTTTCCGCCGCCCATGTCGCGGTTTATGCATGTAAATTTGTCCAAAATTGTCGAAATTTTGTGGCAAATAAAAGGAAACATATGAGAGGGCGAAAGTTGAGTCTAAATCGGGGGTGTCTGAGTGAGTGGGTGCGCTTTGTGTGTCATCGTGTGGGTTTTTTTTTTTACTTTTTCGGTGGGAGGCACTTGTCTAATGTTCGCGTAATCATCAACATTTTTATCATAGAATTGGCATTATTGTTGTTTAGAGAGGTGGTTGAATGGGTGGATAGAGTTGCGCTTTTATTTGCATGTTATGGAAATTGATATGGGATATGGGTAGTGAGTGGTGTCTGCGAGTAGGTGTGAGTGTTAGCGTTTTGAATAAAATAACGTGGGAATATTTTGAAAGTAATTCGATTGGCATAGGTCAAACTGAAATTATACTTAAATACAATGTTTTAATATATAGGTAAAATGAAAATAAGGAGAGCATTTAAATTCAACGCAGTTTATTTACTCTAATATATGCATTTAACACACTGTATCTATAAATCCGCTTGTTAAGGTTTATAATATATAGATTACTTTAGGATATTCCTAATCTCTACTGAATATTGAATACCAGAGTATCAATTGTTAAGAACACAGATTTTGTTTGTATTTATTACTAATATTCAATGTTTACACTTCATAATTTATACATTACTATATAGGATTCCTAGTTTTATATACATATAGTTTTAGTTTCAAATAATTCACACTGACTTGGTATCGAATGCTAGCTTTAAGTTTGTTGTGGACAATATGACATGACCGTATGTGCTAAATATTGGCTTAGGTCAAGCTGAACGTATACCTAAATAGTATAGTATAGTAGAAGTAAGAAAATTTAAATTTTTATTTAAGTGACTTTAATGAAATCATTTCTACGTATATTCATTACTTTTTTATGTATTTATGTATCTTCATATTAATATATTTGATGATTCATAATTTATAGATTACTATAGAGGATTCCTAGACTTTGCTAAATACCAAATTCTACGAAGAAGCCTTTGAGTATAAGCCGCAAGATAAGCTGAAATTTTATTTTGCTTCTTTTTTTTTGTAGTCATCTCTTGCGCTCCCTCCTCTGCCGCCGTAGTATCTGTCGGCTCCCTTTCAACTGGTTCATCAACCTGAGCACTTGTACTTGGAGAACGTTGCAAACTTAAATTCTGAGCATTGAGTGGTCGTAGCACCAACCGGGAAAAGTGCCACCCCCACAATCGAATACTTAGCTCCGCGCGTTTCGCACTCCACACACACAGCGTCTTCATCTCTTCCCTCGCCCCCCAGGAAAGGCCATCGTGTTGAGCAAGCTTGCGACATTAATACCATGAATAATATACGCTCATTTCTTTTGCTTTCGCCTTGGCGTTTCCTCATTTTCTCTCCCCCTCCTTTACAAGTCTCTGCTGCTTGGTAGCATCCTCTGCTGTTGCTGTCGCTGTCTCCGTCGCCTTACAAAGCCAAAGGGGTTGTTTGTAATTTTTTTAAACAAAATTTTCTTCATTTCGCTTTTACGTTGATTTTCGTGCAACTTGAGAAAAACAAATAAAAAAGGCAAAATGAGTCAAAGGCAAAGCTAAAAGCAGGCGAATGTATGAGTAAAGGAGATTCACGGGGGGCTCTGCTTGTGGGGGCTGCAAACGTCTCAATGAGTTTTACGCTGCTTGCTTGATAATGAGCAGCAGCATCAGCAGAGCAGAGACTGAAAAGAGAGAGAGAGCAGCGACGGCGGCAAGGAAACGAAACGAAACTCGTTGCGTCTCTGCGTTCCGTTGCGTCGCGTCGTGTTCACCCAGCATTAAACTCTTTGACTAAAGCCAAGGGCGAGAGAAAGAGCGAGAGCGTTGGGTCGATGCCACTGTCAGTCGACTCACTCGCACACAAAGGCAGCAGGTGCTGCGACGCCATTCGCAAAAGCAAACGCAAATGCAAAGGCAAAAGCAAAGACAACTAGAAGGGGACATGGCAGTGGCAGAGAAAGCGAAAGCACTTCGTATGCAAATGAGTTTGTCGTTATCGCTGCCTGCGTTTCTGCTAGCGTTATTGTTGTTGTTGGTGTTGTTGTTCTCTGCCGTTGTTACTGGCAGCGGAGAGGGTTGTTTTATTTTTCTCAATGTTCTAACTCTGCTTTATGGGGTTGACTTGATAAGCGCGAAGCTAGCTAAATTATGAGCACAAGCGTAAAGGAGTAAAACGTTAATTCCCGATGTGAAATTGCGAAATTGTGAAATTGTAATGAGACTTTCGCTTGCTTTCTTTCCTCAAGGCACTTTGCTAAATATTCTTTTTTTTTGTTGTTTTGTGTGTTTGTTTTTGCAACACGCTGCGTTCAAATGTCCTTGAGGTACTGCCACTTTCTCCTTTCTGCCCGCTGTGTTGGCCAAGAGATTCGCAATGCCAGCGTGGAAATTGAGAACTGGTATCATTTACAGTCAAAGAGCCTTTTCTTTCCGTTCCTTTCCTTTTCTTTTTGCTCCCTTCCCGCTGTCTGCTAATTGCGGCAGTTCTCTGCCTCGGTCTATCTGTATTTGTATTTGTGTGTGTGTGTTGTTGCTAAAAATTTGCATGTCTTTGCGCAGTCGAAATTCATGCAGAGCAAAGGGCAATTCACAACATTGAAGATTGGCTTTAGTTTAAGTTCATTCATGCGGTGATTCCATTTATACCGCTCTCTTTTCTTCGCTTCCTCTTTCTCTCTTTGGCCTAACCCTTTGTTATATATTTCACTGATCCTGTTGCAACATTTGTTGAGCATTGTGCGCTGATTGATGTAGTTTAAACCCCTTCTACTTCTCATTCTTTTTAGCTGCCATTGTTTATTGTTTGTTTCAACAATGAACAATGCTTAAACTGTATTAAAGGAAAGGAAAGTAGAAGAATATAATATTATATGTATTTATTTATTTCTTTGTATTATTCTTAGCACTAAAAGTATTGCAGTGTTATACATTAGTTGTTATCACTCTTCATATAGCTGGCAGCGAATGTATTCCGTGTTTTTACCCATATGTAAAAAGGTATTATAACTTTGTAGGAAATGTATATAATATACAGAAGGAAGCATATCCTCATCCCCATAAAGTAACAAGTCGAGATGATATAGCCTAGTCTGGCCGTCTGTCTGTCCGTACACCTGGATTTTAGAGAATTAAGATATGCCAACATAAATATATTATGGTATATTTTACTATTTTTGGTATTTGAATTCAGTATATTATAATAATAATACCACATTGTATTACTTTTAGTGAGTATCGATAGCGAGTATCATACAGTCGAGCACACTCGACTGTTCATTTCTTGCATGCTTTTTTCCTCAAACTTGAAAATGCGCGATTTTGAAAACTCCGCTCTCAAATGCTTGAAGCTGCAATTATTCAACATCAACTAAGCCCAGTAAATCTACCCGAAACCTCCTCTGCCAAAAAGCGAGCGACGCTACCATATTAATAAGGCTCATAATTTTACCCATTTAATTGAGGCGAATGGCCGCAGGATAATGAAAGCAGCAGCCAATGCGGCATCAGCTGCCCCCTCTCTCCTCTCCCATCCAGCTCCCCCGTCCATCAGCCCCAACCACATCCAACCCCGGCATGCCATAGTCTATTGCACTTGAGGCAGCTTATTAGAATCGCTTGGTTCGCTGGACGCCAGCGAACTTCGGACTTGGAAGTCTTGAGCGCAAATCATAATTTTTCAATTTGAATAATGAGCAGTGCTTGGCGGTTTGGCGAAGAAGCCTTTAAAATTTATTTCGACTGCCTTTTTTATACTTTCTCACAACGCCAAATGAGAATGGAATTAAATGTTGCAGTTGCTGAAAGGTGAGTTACCCTGTAAGTTGCTTAAGTTTATAAGAAATTAGCTAATATGAAATATGTATATTGCAGATGAGAACATGATAATTCCTTCACAGAATTTATATGACAATTTTGTAAAGAATTACCCAAAAGATTTTACAAATTCTAATAATTTATATTTTATGTGCAATTTATTTGAATGTAATGAAAGTATATAATAAAAAATAAAAAGGAATGTTATAACAAGTTGTTTTGTTAATATAATTTTTATAGCTAAAGAATTTTTGGTATTTTAACATACCATAATCAGAAATATTGCTAATATATCTATTGCAATATCTATAAAATGGATAAATGTATATTGTGGTCAATAGCTGATATGCTCGAAAATGCTGCCAACTGTTGCGGGGTATTTACAAAAATCCTTGCAGGCAAACACTCGTAAACTCATTTGGAAAAAATGCTGGCTACCCAAGTCTAAATCATTTACTCGAAAGGCAACAATGCTGCCGCTCAGCGAAGAAAGGCTGAAATGCTAATAAGCAGCACAGGACTCCCCCTCTCGCCTGCTCACCCCTCTCTCCTCTCTCCTCTCTCCCCATACCAATGAACGGTTGAAGACGCCGATGACGACGAGGGCTGCCTGGTTCTATGTGTAAGGACATAAGACGACTTTTATGTAATACATGCTGCCATTTTGTACATAGAGCAAGAGCTCTACTAAAAGCGAAGCCTTTTTCGGCGACTGCTGTTGCTGTTGCTGTTGCTGTTGTTGCTGCTGCTGCTGCTGTTGAAAGGGGCACAAAGAAAAGAGGCGTCTGATGGGTGGCTGAAAGGTTTTTCCGTTGTGGGAGTGTTTGGAGTTGGGGTCGCTTTTGTGCTGCTGCTGTTGTTGTTTTTGTTGTTTGCTCGCTGGAGATTAAATGGGAAAAACACTGTGACATTTTCTGGCTGCGCGAGGCGCGCGTTTTTTATATGTATGTATATATACTTGTACAAAAAAATCATACATATACTCTCGCATACATATATATATGTATATTTTCACGTCTTGCGCTCAGCTGCCGCGCAAAAATTCAAAAAGTTCGAGGTTTGGGGTTGAAGCTGGGGGTTGAGGTTGGGGTTGGGAGGAGGGAGGGGGAGGGGGAGGGGGAGGGGGAGGGGGAGGGGGAGGGGGAGGAGGAGGGGGAGGGGGAGGTTGTGGGCTGTGCCGCTGCGGCGACGATGGCATTAGTGGGGCGTCTCGTGGCAAATGTAAAATAATGCGAAAGGGCTTCGTTTGCATAAATTAAAAATTTATATAATGTCGCCCGTTGTCGCTTGAGCTACGTTTTTGGTTTGGGGTTGAACTCAGCCAGTTGCTAATTTTATAGGAGCCAGCGAGGGGTAGGAGATGGTGGCGCCCCCTTACATTTATTGATTAAAAACGAAGCTTTCAGTTTTTTGTTTTTTTTTTTTAACACAATATTGTAATATATATATTTCGCTTTTGTATTCACACAATTCGCCATAAACATAATAGATTTACTCGTACATTGAGGTTTCGATTTTTGCATTTAAAAATTAATGAATAATTTAAAGTTAAAATTTAATATTAATGGTTGTGTTTGTGTTTGCTTTGTAATATATTTAAAATGCTTGAAAATACAACAACAATAAACTAGAAAATCAATTTGCAAAGCAGCGCATGCCTTAGATATACATTTATAATTGTTAAATAATTTGCAATTCATTTGAATTTCGTTTATTAATTTTGCTAGTTTTTTGTTTAATAGTTTGTTATATATATATTTGGTATAAGTGCTGTTATTATTTGGACTATAGTTAAATATGTATTTATATTGCACGTATTGAGCATTATAATGGTTAATTAAGATATTTACAGTTAAATTGACATTACGATTAAATACGATTTATATATAGATGATATTTTTTGTACACTTAAATACGATTATACATAGTTATTATTATTACATTAAATATACATACATAATTCATATGAAACATGTGAGGTGTGTGTACAATGCGCAGATTTCAGGTCCGAGGCGGGGGCCTTGAAATGCGTTAACTATTGGCTTTACTTTTTTTGTAATTATTTAATCTTGAGGAACTTGTATACCATACACTTGAATGAACAAAGAAAATTACACAATATTTTGTTGCACAATATGTTGTTTTGTGATTTTTGCTTTTTGTTTTGTTCAAATAACGAGCGAACGAAAAATGCATCGAGGGAATTCTGCACCTCGATAAATGAAAACCAAAGATTGTCACTAAAATTAATATGTAGTGTAAGTTGTTGAGTCTATACAGTAATATATAGTAGGCTATATACAGATCGATTTATATACATTACGATTTTGGTTAAGGTATTAAATACTTATATATAATATATATATTTATGAGTTTTAGAAATGCGTTTTTGAAAATCGTTCGTTTGACTTAGATCGTAAAAAATATGCATAAAAATTGCTATATATGTATATATTGTTGTACGTGTTGTATATAACTTTCGATATCGATTTAAATTTGGTTTATCTTCCATTTGTATATAAATTCAGTTTGAATTGTACGATTGCCCAAATTGTTATTGTATAGTATATATATATATATAACTATATATTTTTAAGTAATGTGTACGAACTGCGTATGTGTTAGTTAGTATTGTTGTATGTATGTATGTGTGTATGTTTGTGTGTGTTGCTTAATAACAATCACAACAATTGTTTTTACATAGAGGTATTGGAGGTATTCGGTTATAGTAGTTCTTCCTGTTTACTTGGTTCACGACTTAACTGTTAAATGTTATGCTTTATATTTTACGATTTATATTGAGCTATATTAATATATATTTTTTTTTTAGTTTTACAACTATGGAAGTCGAATCATTTAAAAACTCAAATGAATACTAAAATAAGTAAAATAAAAAGAAAATAATGATTTTTTTTCTGTATTTTTCAGTTTTATTTGTAGCGTGTTTTCATTTAAGTTTCTGTTTTTTTTTTTAAATGTGTCACAAGCAGTTCATTAAATACAATTTAAATAGCGAACTAAAAAAATTACTAATAATAATTGTTGATAATTGCAATAAAACGAGATTCATGCAATAAAAATGACTTAGGCTAATTAAATTAAATAATATTATTTTTAAATATTTTATATAAAATTCATAATTCGTGGCAAACAAAACAATTGGCGTACTAATTAAAGAATTTATTTTTTCTTTGCATAACTTAAAGTTAATTTTGATTTTCGATTCGATTGGTTTTCATCATTGGCATTTTCTTTGAGAATAATAAAGTGGTTAGTAAATTAAACCAAAATAATAACTAAAACTAGAAATAATATTTTTTTGCTTTTGATTGGTTTTACATTAGTTTTTTTGTGAGTTTGTTTTTGTGTTTTTTTTTGTTTTGTTTAAGTTTTTGGAGAGCGCTGTATAATTTACAATTGGCTTCGCTGGCTATTTACAATCTCAGAACAACAACTGAAAGATATAAACTAATTAAACTATAAACTACAACATTAAAATGGCACAATATTAGCTGGGTGTGTAAAGGGGGGAGACGAGGGGAAAGTTCTTATAGTAAATTTGTCTTAGTTTAGTTGCGTGTTTTGTACAATTTTTTGTTAAAGGAATTTTTCTTTTTTTGATTTATGTGCAATTCATTTTGCTAATGACTAATAATTTTTGTTGTTTATCGTAGTTATGTGTGTGTGTGTGTGTGTTATTAATTGGTTTTTGCTTGTACTTAGCATAAATTCCTGTTCCGAAAACGTTTTTACCCCGCCAGCTTTTCATCTGATGAGCACTGGCCCTTCATCTAGCTATATATAGTACTATATATATTTACAATTTCTTTGGAGCTGGTCTTAATGGAGCTGCTGCTGCTGCTGCTGGCGCAAATAGAGAGCAGCAGCATCGTCGAGTTCATCGAGATCGATGTCATCCTGCTGATCGTGCGATTCAGCGGAACGTGGCGAGTGCATGCTCAGATCCTCGGGCTCCGTCTGCTCGGGCATATCGCTGGCCACATGCATGATCTGTGGCGGAGGCAGGCGGAAGACCCGGCGAATGTCCTGCGCCTTGCGGCGAGCATTGCTGCTGCTGCAGTGGCCATCCACCGAGCTGGCGCCATCCTCGGACAAATCGAGTGGGGCATCCTCGTCCATGCTGCTCTTGGCCAGGTCCACGGACTCCTCGGAGCCGCCGTAGCTGGCGCACATGGCCGCAAACTTGTGTGTGGAGGACTCGAGGGCCGCAGAAGCAGCTGCAACGGCAGCGGCAGCCATGGGGTAATCACCACTCATGGCTGGCGAGAGAGCTGGCGTGGGCGGGGATTGAATGCCGCACTTGTGGTTCATCAGATGATGGCGCCGACGGAACTTCATGTGGCAGCGATCGCACTCGAAGGGCTTCTCGCCATTGTGCACCAGCATGTGGGACTTCAGCTGATTGGAGTCGCTGAACTTGCCGTCGCAGATCTCGCAGGTGTAGGGACGCTCGCCGGTGTGGACACGCAGATGGCGACGCAGATTGGCGACCTGGACGAACTGGCGATCGCAGTGGGAGCAGTGATAGGGCTTCTCGCCGGTGTGCAGGCGCATGTGTGTCTTCAGGTGATGATCCCGGGTGAAGCGCTTGTGGCACTCGGGGCACTCGAAGGGCTTCTCGCCGGTGTGGGTGCGCTCATGGTTCTGCAGCACATGCTTGTAGCCAAAGCTGCGCGAGCAGATCTTGCACGTGAAGCTCTTGTCGCGGGATGGATCCTTGGCTGCTGTGGGCGCTGCGGTGCTGTTGCTGGCTGTGCTGGCCTCATGGGCCGACGAGTTGGGCGAGCTGCCGCTGGAGGGTGGCGAGATGGGACCGCCGGGTGTGTGATACAAGTCGCTGACACTCATGCTAATCTCCGTTTGGAATTCCTTCTTCACCGACAGCTTGCGCGTCTTCTTTGCTGGCTCACCGAGTCCCATGTGGTGATGATGATGATGCTGGGGCGTGCTGTTGGGCGAGCTCAACGGATGCTTGCCGCTGCTGGGCACTGGCGAGTGTGGGCTGGCTGGCGGGGAGTGCAGATGTGTGCCGGGCACCGGGAGCGGTGTCTGCTGCTGTTGTTGCTGCTGCTGCTGCTGTTGGTGCTGTGCGGCCCAAGCGCCGAAGATCGCCGCTGGATTGTGGGGGAAGAGTGTGGTGGCCAGTGTGCTCATCGGCAGCTGTGCCATGAAAGCGGCCGCCTGCCGATTGGCAGCCAGCAGCTGTGTGGGCGACAGCATGCCAAAGGCGGATGCTGCGGCAGCCTGTTGCAGGCCCATGGCCGGGTATAAAGAGTGGGAGTGGGAGTTTGTTGCCGGCACCGGGCTGCTGGCTGAGGTGTTGGCGGACATGGGCGGTGACAGGGACATGGAGCGATCGACAACGATTTCCTCGCGTTTGATGCCAGCTAAAGCGGCTGCCAGGCCTAAAGAAAAACAGAACAGAACAAAAAAGTGTTGCAAGTTAGTAAAGATATAAAACGAAAACCTTTCCTATTTTCTTTTCAATTTCACTGCATGCTGAGCTGTCAGCTACGGCGGTAGTTGCCCGCCGGGCAATGAAGCAAAAATTCAACTTTCAACTTAAAGTTCACAGCAGGCGCTAAGGCAAAGGCAAAGCAAAGGGCAAAGCACGTGTGTGCGAAGGAGACAAGCAATTGAATACTTTAAGCGAAGAGAGTGCAAAGCAAAGAGCTTAAGAGCACCACATATGTGAAGCATATGTGTGTATGTGTGTGGCCTACTCTCCCACTCTGACGCTCTCTCTCGCTTTTGCGCTCAGTTGTCGTTTGTTTTGGTGGGCGTTGCGTTAAACGAGTTAAATGCCGGTTTGCTGCTGCCCAACAAAACTTGTAAACAAAACTTAATTGTGCCCCGCAAGCGTATGTGTGTGTGTGTGTGAGTGTTTGAGTGTGTGTTGGCTGTTGCCAAAATGGCGCTTAATGTTAACTTGGGCACATTCAGACGTCGTTATTGCCGTGCGTTTGTGTGAATTGAGTGTGTGAGTTTCTGTGCTTTAATGCGCTTTAATGAGAGCTTTAATTTGTGCTACGAAATTGCAACAAACTGCTGAATTTCAGCAATTTTTTTTTAATTTTTTATAACTTTCGCTATTTTTTTTGTTCTTTTGCTATTACTTACTTCGTGTTTGCGCGTCCTGCAGCATTGATATAGCCATTACTGTGTTGATGTCCTTGCTTCACTGCAGCAATTCAAACTTCACTTAACTTTGTAATATTTTCAGTAGAGTTTTTTATGTTTTTTATTTTCAGTTCTGAACACAAATTTTCATTTGAGCTGCGATATTCGTAAACAATTTCGCGCACTTTTGGTTTTTGTTGATGTTTTTTGTTCTTTGTACTTTGAGGTAGTTTTTGCACAGTTTACAAAAGTTCACGATTTACAAAATGAGGTAGTTGCAATTAATTTATATTCATTTAAATTTATTTATGTTGTTGTTTTTTTTTTTGCTAGTTATGCGTTTTAGTTGAGGTATTTGGTTTGTTGCTGGTTTGTCACAAGTTTCACGTTTGGTTTTTTGACCAAATAATTTTATTTTTTATTATTTCCTTCAGTGTGTTGTTGAGTTGTGACTATGACGAGTTGTCGCTGAGAAATGATACGATGCGAGTGACTGCAACACGTTTTTATATTGAGCTGAGCGGAGTAGTTGTATCCTTTGCGCTGTGGAAATCCTTTTGAAGCAACAAATTTTTTTTGCTTGAGCGTAAACGAGTGTATGTGTTTTGTGTGTGTGAATGTATTTGTTTTTGTTTGTTTGGCACCAGAAACTGTGCTCTTCTCACTGTCAGAGCCAAATCACGAATGATACGAATTCGCCGCGTGCGCTAACTATAAGTACGCTCGCAGCACTCACCCTCTCTTCACCAGCACACTCACACACACTCAGTCGGGCACGCACACAGAACACACGCACTCAATCGCTCACTCACTCACTTACTCGCTCACTCTCGCACACACGCATGAAAGAAGCAAGCCAAAGGGAGGAAGCACGACATACGACGGCAACGACTACGACAACGACAACGGCAACGAAGCGAAACCCGACGATGCCCCGATCAAAGCAGGTACCGTGCTCTCCTTTATGAGTTGGACTCGTATCTGACTGTGAGTGTGTGTGTGTGTCTGTGTGTGTGAGAAGTTGTAAAAAAAAAAAAACTAAACACTCAGTACAGAGCAGCTCAAAAATGCCTTAGCTCTTTTTTTGGTTTTTGCTTTTTCCGATTTTACCTAAGCAATTTTTGATTCTTCATACGCATATGCAAATCAGTGCGACTGAGACAGCAAATACTCAGCTCAAACTACATGTATTAAGGGCACTTTAGATCCAAGAACTAAACTATGCACTCCGTTTAATGTTAGGGACATCAAAGTGGATAAAACAAAAAACACAAAAAGTTGACTTTTAGCCAAACATCCTAAAAAAGTTAAAGTGGCGGGTGTAAAAAATTTTATGGTTTTATGACAGAGGCGTTTTTTATTTTCTGTTGTCTGTCATAAAAAAAATAAAACACCAAACTAACAGCTACCTATGAGATCTTAAAAAACTTGTGCGCACTTCCGTTTTTTAGACCCTCCATAAAAAAGGTTTTTGCTAAAAAACATAGTGAACCACTTAGTTATTTGAGGTGATTCACTTTTTGCGTAATGTTGGGAATAATTAGGAAACGACTATTTGTATTTTTTATTACATTAGTACAATATACAAAATTTAATTTAGTAATTTAGGATTTCATTTTAGGAATGTGGTATATTTAAAATTAGAATATAATATTGAATTTAGGCCTATTAATATGTTTTTGTAATATTTAATTGATATTTTAAAATGAGTTCGCTTATAAATTATTTAATAGATACAAATATACTATATATATATATAATATTAATTTTTAATTGTTAGGATTGAATAACAAAATCAGTTCACAAGAATAGCTGTAGAAAGTAGCTCATTATTTAACTCATTTCGAGGGGCCCAACGTTCCCCTTTGTACATAACGTGAAAAATAACTCAATTTCATGAAGGGGATGATAAAGGCGAGTTGGCAGAGTGAAGCACTCAACACACACAGTGAAACATTCACACGCATATAGCGAACGAGCAAGCGAGAGAGCGAACGCCAAAAGTCACTGAAAAGAGATGTGCATTCGGGTTGGAGAGCGTATTGGTGGAAGGGGCGAAGGGGGGCAGGGACTGAGCTGGGAGCGTGCGCCGTAAGAGTAAACAGGAAATAAACAAAATACTCCAAACCTTCACTCCTCCATTTCTATTCATCCATGTATGGGGGTGCAAAAGGGGCGATGCCAAAGTGAAAGTGATATGAGAGCGGGGCAAGAGAGCATTTCTTTTCGAGTGAGTTTTTTACGTTGAAGCTATTTGCCAGCCTGTTGAGTCCAAGGAATAGGAAGTTTCGTTCTCCTTGTGGCCATTGAGCAGCATTTAATAGCCAACTAATTGCCGGCACACGTCTAAAAAAAAACCAAAACCATAAAAAATAGCAACAAACTAAACTGGAAACTGAGAACCCAGGTAAGGTCAAGGCAGAAACAAAAAACTCTGCAACTCTAGCAAACCCTTTCCTAAAAAAATGAGAAAAAATGAAGAGAGCAACGCTATGCTTAAACGATTTTTTTTATTTTTCTCTGCATTTGGTCTTGGTTACTGTTGACTTTTGCGGATTGACTTTTAAATGGTTTTATGTAGATTTTTATGGCATGGACCATGGCAGAAGTTATGCTGAAAATATATGTGCGTACACATTTATGTTGTTATTTTGTTAGGTAGGCCAAGGACACGTCCTAGACGCGACGGGATGTTAATTTCAACGATGCCAACAACTACCGTGGAAATTTCGAAAGTGAAAACTACAATGGCAACGCAGTCGCTTTTGTGTGAGTGACTTTCGTCCTTTTTCTTGCCCTGCATAATGTTACGTAAAACTCATGAAATGCTGAAACAATTCCCGACGGATTAAGCAATTTTTGCAGAATTTCAGCGATTCGCAGAAAGCATTAAAAACATCGAGAACCGTCGCCGTCAGAAAGTGACTTTGAGCTGAAACTGCGAGCAGATAAAATTGATCAATGATAAGCGAAAATTTGACCCGTTTATTTCATATGCAAAAATCCAGCAATTCAAGCGGATTAGTCAGAAAAATTGATTCTGCGACTTAAAGATCCGGTCGCTACAGATAAGAAAATGTCAGAGCTGCCAACCCATTATCAGCGTTCGCGGTTGTCAAGAGAAAGTCAGATAGAGAATACACAGAGAGAGAGAGAGTTGTCTACTGATCATCACAAGATCAGCTCAAACTTAATCCCATAAGTGGGGCAGTGGTGCGTAGCTGAGGATTAACATAATGCGTAGCTCTTATCAACTAAAACTAACCTAAGACAATAAAAAACAAATTATTGTAATTAGTGCGTAGCCCGTGCCATTGAATTTGATGGGAATGTCGCCAAACTATTAGGTGATTACTAGGTGATTATACCTAATTCGCACTTTGAGTTCCACATTTTAAATACATTTCAAGATAGAGAAACACGAGATTGAAACGTTCCGAACAAAGTCAAGTGAATGTGAAATTCTAGATTTTTTAGCAGAATTTAACAAAAGCAGATGAGACCAGCATAACTACCTTTTTTACTGCAGCTGCTGTCATCATAGACTTGACTAGAAACCAAAGTCAAACAATATGAAATTTTTTAACCCAAAAATAAGGACAAATTTGTGAGCAAATATTACGCAAAAAGACAGCCCTTAAAAAACACACCCATGTCAGTGGAGATAAAGAGTGAAAGCAGCCGCTGAACGCACGCTGAGCATGCGCCACAGGTTAGGGTTAGGGCTAGGCATAGGGTTAGGGGTAGGGATAGGGTGCGCCCAGCGAGGGGTGTCATGTGATATGTGTGCCCACAAATTTTTTAGCCATTTGTAACACTCGATCGAGATCGAGAGCGAAAGAACGAGTGCGAGGGGTTACTTTGATTTATAGTCAATCGAGCAATGATGATTTGATAATGATAATGATGATGATGATAATAAACATGACAAATCGAATTGTTATTGGTTGCGGCAGAAGCGCGAATTTCGCGTCTTTGCGGCGCTTAATGAACTGCCATGCAAATGCTTAAGGCCTTAATCCAGGGGCTTAGCAAATGCACGCGACGCTCAAAGATGCTGAATGAAAAGACGGCGGGTCTAAGGACTAAGCCAGTATTCGTAATATTATTTTTGCAACGAATTTTGCATTGAATAAATCCGCTTTTTAATGCGTTGAAAAACCCCCCGTGGCCGGATCGAAGTACTGCTTATGCTACCCTTTCACAGAGCGGACTAATGAGCCGGGCTTAAAGCGAATGGACTGACCAGACTAGTCAGGAGAGACAAGAGATTGACCAACATGTGCTCAAAGAGTTGGAAGTGGAAATTACGAAGCACTCTTAAGATAATCTAAGCTGCGCTTCTAGGAAGTAATGAGCGCTCAACATGCCGCAACTTTCCCTCTCTCCCAAAAAAAAAAAATTGATATGAAATTTAATCTGCCGCCTGACTTTCCACTCGAATCGCATGCAGTTCAGCGGGGCGTGGCAGTTTGTTCCCTGCCTAAGAATATGTGTAAACAAGCTCCTCACATCGAGTCGGGGCACAAGCTGAGCGCTGACAGCCAGCAGCATCCCTAAAAAAATCAACACAACTCTCATCTCTTTTTGATTTTTTAGGGCGACTCAACAGGCTCCGACATCCTGAGGCTTGTTTGATATCAAATTGATTGCGTTGCTCAAGGGGCGACGACTTTTAAGAGTGTGTTGAGTCTTGGGTGCAGCTGTGATTTCTTTCTTTCTTACTTTCTGTCTGGGCTGAGACGCATGCCAGGCGCGCGACAAGATTGAAGATGCTAGCAACGGGTTATTGAGTTGAGTTGAGCTTGAATGAATGGCACACGCGCACACACGACCAAGAATGCGGATCACGCTAATCCGAGTGATTTAATTAAGCCAGCCAGATTCAGAAGGAGGAACTGAACGCGGAAGCGCGGAAGCAGCGCCCGGATCAGGATTAGTTAAGCCCCTAGAGTGTCCGGGCCTGTCTTGGCCTGGCTAGTTCCTATTGGGATTAAGATTAGGCAACCGCTAATCTGGCCGGATTAACAGCCTAGATCGCGATTGAGAGATCGAGTGAGAGTCGAAGAGTTGAAGAATTGCCTCAGCTTGTGAACTCAATTTAATCATTGCCTCTTGATGCAAGTACTGTTGCGCTTTCCGTGACTATTCCGAGAATGGAATTCGCAATATTGTCTGCTTTTTATGATCGTTCCTGGTAAATACAGTTGACAGTCCGCGTCTAACTCATTAGAATTGTTGCTAATTGTTTGGCCGCGTTCACAATGCGCTGAGAAAGGACCTAATGCATGTAAATAGAACACCCAAAAACATTCTTGCCAGGATTAAGCAGCAGCTAATCCGCCTTGCGCTCTACCTTCCGCCCGCACTCTGTCTCTTTCTCGCCTCAATGCATGGGCATTTTAGTGGGTTGGTCCTGGGCTAATTCTAATTACAAACATACACCAAGAGTGTATGGAAATTCTTGTGAATTATTTGGTATGTCACAAGGACACATTTGGACGTTTGACTCTTACTCTGGTTAATTAAGCGACTATGATTAGCTTGATACGGTTTCCATTGAGTTCACTAACCTTGCCATTGTCTGCTTAAAAAACGATGTTGGTCGAAAGCGCTGGAAGCGACCGTAAAAAACCAGGTAGGTGCGATCATAAAGCATGGTTAAAAAAGTCGGCTAAAAAACGGAAGTGCATTCGGACTCTAAACAAACGGCACTCGTAAAAAACTCGCAAAAAAGTCAAACCGCGCACATTATGTGCCTGTCAAGGACACGTCTAAGACAGAGAGAGAGTGAGAGAGGGAGAGCGTGAGAGAGGAGGAGTGACTCAGGAATCTGCTCTCTCTCGTGTTGCGGCGAATTCGAGATGACTTTATGATCGCAGGACATGCAAATGAAAAATACTCTGCTCCGTGTTTATGAGGCAAGACATCGACATGTCACTGTTATGTTTATGACGCAAGTCCTTGCCCATATTTACATTTCGTAAACAGTCATTCTTAATCCGGATTTAGTTCAGCTTTGCACATTTTTTGCATTGTTTTTATTTTCGCCAAACGATCTCTGCCGGCCGCGCGATCTTTTTGTCTTTTTTGGCATAAAATTGACTTCTTAATTGCCCAGCGTCAAGGCTGGACATGAACATAGCCCAGGTAGACGGACGATGCTCACTTCTCGACCTGGCAAAGAGGTAACCCACGCTTACAGGTAGCTGCTCTCGCCGCTCGACTGTCAGCGCTCAGTCGCAGGCTCTCTTGTTTAGGAATTCCATAATTATGATCCTCTCGTTGTCACTAGGGATCGGTTTGCCTTCTCGCGAAAAAAAAGAGAATTGAAAAACATGCACAACAGGCCGGAGACGCGAAAAAAATCGCGTCGCGCGCTAAGCCGGAGATTAACGGAGGGATTTAGAGGAAAATCCATCAATATTACGCCCACGTCCCAGGAGGATCAAGCTCTAATCACGGGGCTTAAAGCGGACTTATTTTGCTGAAAAAAATTAATCCGCCCCGTCCGTCCGAGGTAGGCACAACCTTCTTGTTTTTTCTGTCCACTAATCCGGGGGTCAGCTGCATTTTGATGAGTAAAAGAGGTAACAGCCAAGTGGCAAATGTAAAAAAAGCATATGCAAATTGTAGCAATATTATAATCCTAGGCTTAATCCGAGCGCAAAAAGTTAAAGCCAGGGATTAAGCAAAAACAGTTGGTGCCTCAGGCATCAGGTCGCAGGTAGGTCACAAAACTGCGAGATCGTCCGGAACATGTTGCTTAGCGAGTGGATCATAGTCGGATTATAGTTAACTTAAGGCATGCGATTAAGGGCGATTTGACTTGATCTGCGATTAGCGCCAGGATCTGCAGATTTGTGGCGCAATAATCAGCCACAAATCCAAGTTCCGCGCGGATTGCGAATCTTAATCTCTGGATTAAAGCTTGATCCACCAGGAAGTGCGTGTGGGCGGCGTGTGAATTCCAATCGCAGAATGAATTCCATTCTTAGGGAAAATTTAAAGAGTTCCCTTGGTATGTGACAAACAAATTAAGGACTAGACATGTCGTATGGGAATTTTTAATTGATTGATAACTATTTCGAGAAAGCGTGTTGCCATAGTAAACATGAGAAACATATTTCTATAAACATTTAACTAATACATTTAAAGTAAGTTTTACTATTTTATATTTTTTAAGTAAATAAAATAAAGTTTATTTTATAAATAAAATAATTAATGATTAATGTATAATATGTGTATATATGTATATATGCCAAAAATAATGACCATTTTAATATTATTGAATATAAATAATACTACACCCAGACTTTCAGAAATAATACTATTATTACTATTTATTGACCTTTAGCGGCTTAAGAAGTGAGTTCGTTCTTTCGTCTCGTTATATTATTTAAGTAAAACTTGTTTTTATATTATAAATAGTAGAATTAAAAAAAAAGCACTAATATGAAATTAAAACAATCTCTGAGACTAATGAATAATTGAATATTATTGGTAAATAAAATACTTAGATAATGCAGCACTAGTCTTTTTCTTTGAAATGTAAAAAGTAATCGTTATTTAATAAAAATAATAATTGTGAAATAATTATTATTATTTGTGTTTCATATTTTGGCTAAAATAATAATTATTGACCTAATCGTTGAATCAATAATCTTTAATTTCTTATGATTATAATTAGTTTATAAGGCTTATAATAATGACAGTCCCTTTTCTGTTTTTTTTCTTTACAAAAATTGTAATATACATTTTTGTGAAATTGTAAATTATAACTAAATTATATTTCCGTTTAAATGCAAATTTCATCTTGTTTATTTTAGAGACATACTTTCTAAATGTTAAATCAGATTACTAAAGCAGTTTTATTTGTTTCTGTTTTTTTTATTTTGACATTTAGCATACATCATTTCCAATTTCATTGCTTCAAACTAAGAGGCAGATAGACAAGCGTTTCAGCATATCTTTTTTTGCGCTTTATTTAAATTTGATTGTGATATACTACACCCAGTAATCAATGAGAAAGAACAATCTTAAACAGATCGTTAATTTAATTTTTAAAAATGAAAAAAAGAAATCAATTTTTGATAAATTTATCATTATTATAGATGCAGAAAAGATTTCTACGATAATAAAGAAAATAATATTTTTTGCGCATTACTAAAATTTACTATTAATAGCCGTTCTTTAATATAATACAGTCAGGGATCGCTAATTTAATGAGAATTGATGATAAATAACTGTTGTGTATTGATTACTATTTCGAACAACTAGCAGAAGCGCTTGCAATGGTTGTAAAGTTATATTAAATATGAGATCACCTCAGTGGCAAAGTGAATCCATCCAAGTGTACTTTACTCTCTGGCTAATTGCGATCACTTCCGTTTGGGTCACTCATCTGCTTCCTTAACTGTTTTTTGTGCCATTCAACCGGTATGGATCTTTGTTTGTTTTCTCTATTCTATTTTTTGCCCAGCAACAAAAGACACTCACTGGCCCCTTAGGATCAGTCCCACTGCCTGCCCCTCTGCTGCTAGTTTTGATCAACGGCCGGTGAATTTGGCTCTTTGTACTCTTTAGGATTTATGCAACAATTTGTCTGAGATTTCGTTTGCAACTTCCTGTGCACTATGCTATATAACATATAAGGTGGCTTAGCTGCCATTCAATCAGAGATTGTATAGCTGGCTGGGTTCGTTATTGTGAAGACGTTACCAAATTCACTTTGAGCTGATTTTGTGTCTCGTCAAAAGGAGGCCAAGGGAAGCAGTCAAGTCGCTGATTGTTGCGCTGTTTTCTAAGCGGCCTATTTCGTAATTGAGTGAGATTTGTGTGTGCCACTTGGTGGCTGCAACATTGTTGCCTCAGCAGCTGTTGCTGTTGCTCGTTGCTGTTGCTGTCCTGTGCTGCTTAAGCGGCTTTTGGGCCAACTCCAACGCGTGCCTTTGGATCCGAACCTGCCAACAGCAGCAGCATCCGGCCGAGGAACTACCCAGGGCAGCTGCCCTTGCAGGGCATTATCAGGACAGCAGATGCAAATGCGTCCCCGTTGTGTAATTAGGCGGTTGAAAATCGACCTACGTCTGGTTGCCACTCGCTTATCAGTGGGAGCAGCAGCAGCAAGAGCAACAAAGTCTTCATATTTAGCCTCGCGGCGATGCGTCGCAACTTTTTTGTTGTATTTTCTTTTTTTGGTTGTTTCTTATCAGTTGATTCGTTGCTATTTCTTGCATCTCACATGCGTGCCCAACACCCCCCATTCCTGCCCCCGCTTACGTTCCCAGCACCAATGTGTTGTTTATAGACAAACAGGTCGCAGTTGAAGTCAGTTTTTTTTTAAGCGGCAGCCAGTTGAAACGCAGCTCAAGATCAAGGATTTTTCTTAGTTATCAGTGGGTCGAGCAATGCACCCGGGCCTCATTTAGTCAACGAGTTTCTTATCAACACAAATTTGGACCTCCTTTCGCATAAGCATAACAAAATTTTGCGATTTAAGACATTGGAATCTTTTTCATTGACGAATGCGCATGGTAACATTGAGAATGCAGCCTTTAGTCGATAACCTTTACTGATTTTTAACAAAAATTATGAAAGACAGTCCCATCAATAGAATTTCAATGATTTCAGCATAAAATACTTAAACCGTGAATGTTGAAATTTTGTCTTTGAAATCGTGTGTTCGTCAAACTATTCATAATTACTCAATGTAGACGAAATAAATTAAAAATAATTATATTTGTATTATAATAAAAAAGATTCTCAAAGTATGGAATAGTTTCAATATAACATAAATCATTTGTTTTTACAATCTAAGTCAAAAGTTTATTAAATACTCCTGAAGTAACAATTTATACATATACTTACATTACTGATTTATTAAATTCACACTTTCCGTGCATATAAAATTTCATTTACATGACGACAGCTCATGTCTATGGATATTGAATAGTCAAAATTTACGCATTATTAAATGAAAAAACAAAAGTGCATTGTGTATAGGTCCAAGATTCTCTACAGCGCAAACAAAATATGTATGTTTAAGCGTGTAAAAAGGTTAAAAAGTAGACTGAATTCCATACTAAATAAACTAAGTCATCTAGTTATATCAGATTTGATTCTGTAAAGAGAACTTCAAATTATATAAATATTCTAAAGAAAAATTGAATCAATACGCAAAACTTTACGATATAGTTGACCGATATCATCCATAAGCATAAAAGGCTTATTTCATCATTTTAAACTTTAAAAAATTTAGATTTTAATGCTTTTATAAAACTGAGAGCTGAAATCAATCTGAAAATTATTGTATTCCGTATGTTTTTCTGTGTCGGTAAATCAGCAACATAATTTAATTATTTTTCTTTCTGTCGAAATTATTGTCAAACTATCTGCAATGGCTCATGCATTTTTGGAAAAAAAATCGAAACTTTGATCTGTCAAATCAGGCGACTAAAATATAACCAAAACATGCTTAATAATACTTTAAATAGATTCATTATCATTCAGCGAGTGCTGCACAACAAGGCCATTAAAATGGCAAATGATCATTAACTTTTAACATTACTAAGAGATTAACACAATTTTGATGTCTCGTCTCATTTCTTTTGCATTCGCTTTATACTTAATGGGTTAATCAGAGTCAAATATTTGATTCGATGTGGTGATTTTTGTGTTTCGTGGAGAATGCAATCATATTCTGAATTTTGTTTATTCGCGCATTATTTGCGTGATGATTATTTTGGAATATAATATTTCAAACTTGAGTCTTAGAGATTCTCGCGCTCGGCAACTGATAAGGGTCGCAGTCATGGCCGTTCATGGCCAGCCACGTTTTTCAGTTTGGTTTTTTTTTTGAGGCGCCAAAAAGCAGTGGACGATTGTGCAAAAGGTGCGACGATAGGCGATGATGATGATGATGATTGTTGATGTTGGTTTTTGCTGACGTGATGTCACTCACATGTCCACAAAGCCCGCAAACCGACCAGCAAACTAGCAAACCCGTAAAGCAGCAAATCCAATTAACAACAACGTAAGAAACCGCACAAAAGTTGACGCCTGACAGGATAATCAGGCGCAATTGTTTGGCAATTAGACGCCGCCGAAGTCCTAGAAAAGTCACCTAAAAAAAGGCATTTAAAGTAGTCGAGAATTGGGTTGGGTTTAGTGGGGGGGTCACAAAAATATAAAAGTATCGCATTGCACACGCATGAACAGCTTTCGAAGTCAAACTTGAAGGACATGGCATGTCCTTTTGTTACCGCTATTGATGTATTTGCTGTAACTGGGCCTGTCAACAAGGTTGCCTCGTTCATGTCAATTTGTTCGCTTAAATTTGCAAAAATGAAGCTGTAAATTGCATTGATTGCTCGTTGACAGCTGTAGGACAATTGACAGGCAGGATAACGAGGAGTGGCGGACAGTCGCCGGGGTCGTCTGGGTCGGCTAAGTGGGCCACACAGTCAGTCAGGCAATCGTCGCAGGATATTCGCAAGGATAACTTGTCAACAAGCGCGCCGAATTGCAATTTTTAACGGCCAACATCGGTCCAATCCTTTGGGCCAGTTGAGCCACTCGAACAATTAATCAAATCCATCCATCGACGGGCCACCTACAGCATCGGCAGCCTCCAGTTGATGTGCTCTGTGTGTCCTTTAATCAAACTGCATGATTTATGGGGCTGCGTAGGCAGTTCTCTCTCGACTTCTCTCTTCAAACAAAAAAATAAAAAATAGAAAAGATTGTGTATAAAAGTCGTAGACTTTGTTGCGAGTTTTCATTTCTTTTTTATTTGTATTTTCTTTTTTTTTTTGTCAATGGCCTTTGGCTTTGTTTGGATCGGCGAAGACCATTAAAAATTCGGCCTGCCACTTGGCCAGGACACCAGGACACTCAGGACAGTCAGCCAGTTGGCCAACTTTCATACTGCCAAACGATTCATTAATCATAATTCTTCTTACTGTTCTTCAACTGCCGCCTCTCCACTTCAGTAGCCGTTGCAGATTATTTCTTGTTCTTGTGCAAAGGACGCACAGACAAAAACTGCAGTTCAAGAATTTTCAATGCTTCAAAAGTTTTCAGGAGTTTTTCTTACTTCTTATTTTATTTCAACGTTTCTTTTTTTTTTGTGATTTTCTGTTTTTTTTTATTTGTGTCATTTTGTCAAATATTCTCGTCATGCGACGTCGTTGCGTTCTAGTTATACAACTTGGCCTAATGAAAGGCGAATTCAGAGGAGCAACAGCCGCAATATTCTATTCAGTTTCTTTTTTCAACAACTCATTGCGGAGTAGCAGATGTCTAACTCTAAACTCTAATCGCAAGGGTAGAACAAAGTATTGAAAATATGTTTTGAAGAGCTTCAACTATGTAATATTGCATGTGCAGTTAAACCAATAAATAAATTGTTTTCAATTAAAATTTTGGATCTGCGGCAGCGATATATCTTTATTAAACTATATCTCATTACTTACTTTTTATTTGGCTCTTTGGATAGTCATTATTAGGAAATAGAGAAATGTATTTAATATCAAAAATTCTATACAAAAATATGAATCTATAAAAATTTAAATTGAGTAGCTTTAGTTTTAAATTAAAGTGAAACAGACCACATCTAACCAAAAACTCTGCTCCGCATAGTTCCTAACGTCACAATACCTTTAAAATATTTGTATTGTAGATTCATACGAAGAAATATTGCCATTAATGCATAATTTGTGAATCATATTAAAAACAAATTTATTTTATTTTTTTGTAGGTGGTAGATTTTCTAGATGAATTGCACATGTTTAAATGAGCACCTTAGCAACATTTATATTAATGTTCTTTTAATTATCTGTTCATTTGTTTCTTAGCATGACAAGCTTTAGCTTATAAATTATGCTGTTAGTCACTAACACTTGATTTTACTTTTTCCGATATGCTTTCCCTTTTTCTTCTTCAATTATTCTAATTTTTTTGCAATTATTTTTTTTTAATTATTTTTATATTTAGATTCACATCATAAATAATTAAAAAAGAAAAACAAATTAATGGTTATTAGATTTGATGACTGAAAGTATTATTAATTAAATTATTATTTAATTTGCCCTGGCGCTGTTATTTCAAATAAATTGCTATACATTTAATACAATTTAGTTGCTTACCCTTTTGTAACAAACATGACTCTTTCATTTCTTGTTCGTAGAACAACTTCGTGCAGTGTGAGTATCTAGCAGGATTACGGCACATCTAAGAACTATCGAATCGATGGGAGCCATTGATGCCCGGAACTGGCAACTTGTCACTCAAATTATGCAAACCTAAATCTGAAAGATGCCGACGGCGGTTCAGGATCAAACGAGAGTATCAAAGGACGCTCCAAAAAAATAGGAAAATAGAAAAAAAAGGGATAATCATGCTCGCATGCGTGTCTGTTAATTTGTTATAATATCACGTAAGAATCGCCGCCGAATCGATTTTGTATGTTAATGCCGCAAGGTGACATCTCAATTTGTTGCCGAGCGACACCATCGCGAACGTGTCTGCTCTATAGTCCAACGAGCTTAGCAACCGGGGGCCAACTATCTGTCTAACCATGACGTGACCTGTTCCAGTTCAAGTCCATTGTCATCCGGCTCAGAAATGGCACACGAGCAAAAAAATGGAAAAATGGAAAAAGGAGAAAAGAAAAATCTGCGCACAAATCTTGGCTGGCGGCTGCGTGTTGTCTTGACGCCAAGTGCCAACAGGACATACAGTAGACTTCCGTGTGTGGTTACATCCACCACGCTTTCAAATTGGGTTTTCAGTTACCGAAAGTAGTGCAAAGTGCCAAGCACTTGGTTCAGCTTCCTTTTCCTTTTCCTCTGGCTGCTGCATGTGGCATGTCGCGCCACTTGTCGCAGCATCGCATCCTTGCCGCACTCTTTGCTGCGTCTGCCTTTCTGTTTTTGTTGCACTCTTGTTTACACAGTTGGCCAGTCAATGCTCCAGTGGCAGCGACAAGCGTCGCGTTCTTTGTTTTTAGCATTGTGCAATGTCCTTGCTACGTTGTCGCCACTTCAGCTTGGTGGTCCGTTTTTTAAAACTCATTTGTCGAGCAACCACTTGAGATATTTTAGGGGTCATTTAAATCGTTTAAACTCGTTTAAGGGCAGCGTGATAGACAAAGGATTATTTAAACGGTTTCTAATCGATATAGAAAAATTTCATAAAAAAAGTTATTTAATTGCAAAGTTTAAGTGTTTACATTAGCATTGATTCTATTATTCCGAATTTTATTTTGAAATGTTTCTTATCTACATTATTACTTGAAAGTAATTGTAGTTGTACATAATTATCTTTCAATTATTGAATTTGATTTGTATTATTTTTGTAAATACAATGAGTAAAGCTAAAAAGAGTTTCTTATCAAAGTAAAACAAGTAATACTCGCTACCCATTTTTAATGAAAGCAAGCAAGAGTGCGGGATTATTTTTAAAATATAATATATCGAATTAATATACCATAAAAATATGACAAATATAAAATGCAAAATATACCATAGAGTGGAAAATATACCTGATTATCAGCAAAGGCAACTAAAACCCGCAATAAGTATGCGTTTTGCCCATACAAAACTATTTCTAATATTACTTCGACAACTTTTATTCGATGATCCAGAATATATGTATATTTATTTCTTTTGTTGTTTTATATGAATTTACATACACATATGTTTAAAGAAAACTTTGAAATTTGACTTGAAAGTTCGATGAATATTCCATCAACTTTTAACAATTAATTGTTGTGCTTTTAAAGTTTAAATTTAAAGTGTTTGTATTTCAAGATTTCATTTAATGCTTAGTCTTGTTTGTTTTTGTCCTACGCTTTTAAATGTTGTGGACTCTTTAAAGATAATGTCGATAAGTAATAAATTAAGTAAATGTTTAAAAGGCCAGCCAATTTTTAAAGATTTGAATTTTATTTTATAATTCATTAAGTACATTCCGGGCTATTAAATTATATAAAAGTCGTAAAAGCTATTGAATTATTTCTACTCTTAGACTTAGTCTTGTTATTGAAAATAAATTTCAATACTTACATACAACAGCTCTTTAATAAATAAACAATCGAATATATACCTATAATGTTATGTCATTGATCATTAGAAATGCATCGAAGGTTTTGCCAGAGTTTATAGCCCGCATTTCACCGCCATGAGTAACATCATGAAACCTCCTCTCTGGACCCGCGTGAAACACGAATGACCAACAAAACGCATAAAATAAAAAGAAAATGCAGCGGACAAAAAATATAACAATTAGCAAACAAATGCCAAATAGAAAATTTGCTTAAACAATGAGAGGAAGCAAACGAGGCAAATATTTCATTTGAAAACGAATCGTTTTGAATGCTATTGGACATTCGGTTTGTATGTCGCAATTGTTACGCCTCCATGTGGCATAAATTAGATGCCACTTAGGCAGCAACTAGGGGCTACCCCCTCACATAAAAATTGATTAACAATATGCGGAAATATTTAGTTACGTTTGATTAGTCCGAGAGTGAAAAGAAAGAGAGAGAGAGAGAGAGAGAGAGAGAGAGAGAGAGAGAAAGAGAGCTGAAAGTGCGGCATCATCAGACTGACGCCAGTTTAAGTGGCTCTGCTCTAGGAGGAGGAGGAGGGGTTAAGGAAAAATGTCACGCCGGATATACGAGTTAGTCGAAGAGTAACGACAACAAACCACAATCCAGAAGCTATGCGGGCTCCCAAACAAAAAATACTTTCACTTCAGCGTAGAATCAAGCCACGAATTGTCAATTTCCACGCCCACTTTTGTGGTGAACCCAACGATCGATTGATTTGCAATACGATAACCGATCGTTACCTGGACCCCCGGATGTGGAACGATTGAAAATGAGAGCGAAACCTGCGCCACATCGGTGAGGAAGTGGAAATTTGAATGAACCGCAGGGCGTGTCCTTGATTTCCATTGTTCACATTTTGATGTGGAATTTATAGAAAATCTCTGCGAGTATGCGATTAATAAAAAAAAGGAAAAGCGAAATACGAAAAATGAAAGTCGAAAGACTACACGCTGATGCCGGAAATGGTTTCACTTTTATCAAGCAACCGAGCGCATTTGACGTCCTTGTCCTCGCTGATTTATATGTTCCTAGTTACCCAAGTGTCAGGTTACGCATAAAGGATGCCAACGCACCCAGCACACACACACACACACACACTCGAACACAGTCACCACCGCAACAACAACAACAACAGCAGCAGTTAATTGTAAATTTTAAACTGAAATCCATCGAGGCATATGTGTTTTCTGGCGCTTGAACTTGTTGTTATGCCGCAAGGATGTGTTGTCCAAAACGGGGGCAGAGACGCATTTTGCATGCTTGCCTTGAGTCCGAGTCTTCAGGTTCCCATAGCTCAATCCCAGATTCAATAGTTGGTCAGCAGGTCAGTTCACGTCTCCCTCTCCATATGGTTATTATTTGTTGTTATCCTTTTGCGCAAGATTGCACATCCTTTGCGTTTGGATTTATACGCTTCATGATTTGGGTCGGCTATACGGAGATTTGTTACGCTACATCCACTAAAAAGGGATTCCAGCCGAGGAGGAAACGGACAATGAACGAACACTAATGAGGTAAGACCAAACACTTGACAGCACAGTTCGCATTACTTTAAACTAATCCCATCTTATCGTGCACTATGGGAAAGTTCTCGTAGTGGGTTCAAAGCCCTCCCTCCCCCTTTTCTTTCGATTCCCCAACCCTCGACTTGTGTCAACTTTGGCTCAGGTTCTTGGCGCCACAATGCATATTTGGAATTATAACACGACAATATTTGACCTAACCAAATGACCAAAGTCACTTTGCTCAGATTCAGATAAGGCGGCTTGAAAAACTTCTGCTTCTTCTTCATCAGCACCCACACAAAGGGGCCAAGTTCAGCAACATTTTAATTTGTACTTCGCCTAAGTCTGAGTCTGAGTCCGAGTCAAAGTCAAAGTCGTCGTCATCGTCATCAGTGACTATCAGTGTCTCACTGGTAATGCATTTCTTTTAGAAATCATTTCTTTTGCCTTATCAGCTGGCAGACAGTCGAAATTGCAATTGAGTAAACAGAGCCGGAAATGCATTTGCTTTCACCGGGGTTATCAATAATGTTGTACGTTATGTTATGTTATGTATTACCTCTGCAGCTCTGAGATTGCTGTTCGCTTGACCCATCCGACTCATCCAATATATTTGCACGATTGTAAACGACAATGTAATACGTATTGTGTCTTTTGTGATTGCATTGTGCCCTGGAATATTGAAACATACTGAGCGAGTAATCTATAGCCAAACAAAAAAGAAAAGACTTTAGAGAGTAAAGTGAAATCTATTTCAATCGAGTTTGGATATCAAGTCATTGGAAAATGTTAATTACATGAAGTCTGTCTTTTATTTTTAGTTAGTTAAATATACTTTAAGAGTATTGAGAACAGGGTATCTTTTAGGCGAGCACTAGAGTTAAGGTTTCTGTTCGAGTTCCCAATACTTTCACATTATCTTTATGGATTGTTTACTCATTATTAAAGGGTATAATTAAATTTTTTTCAACGCCTTTACTCCGCTACTCATTGGGCTGAAGGGTATTATAGCTTTGAGTCATGAATTTAAATTACAATTACTACAATTTTTGTGATGTTTGAACATCTACTTTCTTAAGTCATATTCAATTGGGCATGATTATAATCTCGAGTATTGTATATCCAAATGGCACATTTAGACTGTAGCAGTATATCCTGGATATATTTTAGTATATTTGTCGGAATATTTATTCGATATATTTTTATCAATAGTCAGAGGCAACACTGCTGGGCATTTTGTTGAGAATGGGTAGTGGGTATCCCACAGTCGAACACATTCGACTGTATCTTTTTTACTTACATTTAGTTTGTAGTATATTTATTTGATATATTTTTACCATTATACTGCAGTTGTTGCTTTTATTGAAAATGGTAAGAGGATATCTCACAATAGACCGCACTCGACTGTAGGTTTCATTCTCGTTTTTTTAAGGAAATAGCGTATATTCGATACATTAAGATCTATTAAAGGAAATTAATTAATTGTACACTACTTTTCTAGTGTCCAGCTGCATCTTTGACCCGTTCAACTTCTCAGTTTCCAACTCCAATGATAGTTTAGGGGGCAAATCACTTGAGTCACGTGAGAACGAAACTAAATAGACAAAAAAAAAAATAGATTACTCGGAATTTGGCCAGCATTTAAGACAGTTCAGATGCAGATAATTGGCAAAGTGTAATACTAGATGCCGCTGGAATGTCCTTGGCTACCGTGCTAGCCTGCTACATCGATTAAGTATCCCTCGTTTGATTCTAATTGCGATAAGCGAAGATGCAGTCAGTCATAGCTCAATCAAGACAAGCATCAATTGACATTTCTAGCGCCCCCGAAGAAAACAAAACATGGCAAATGAACAGCGATCGATTTGGAAGGACCTGTTCAATCTAGCAAGGATGCAAAGGCATTCAGGATTCAGCATTGAAAAGTATCAGATGGCAGATTCCCACACACGCAGGATGAGATGCAGATAAGCCGACGTCAAACTGCAGGTTTTTGTGGTTGACAGTAAACTCATACTCCATTATGTTGGCGATCCTTGAGAGCAGGACATTAGGCAGCAGCTAGTTGACATTTGCAATGTGGCAACTCAATCCAACTGCAGCTGCAACGATTCTGCAATGTTGCCACAGACTTCGTCTTCAAACTCGGACGCAACCGCAAACAAGTAATACGAAGCCATTTTGTGCCTGGCCACTGGACAGCGTTGAATCCTTGCTAAAAAAAAAGAGAAAAAGAAAGAAAGAGGAACATAAAGGAAATATCCTTTGTCTCGGACTCGGGGCAGCCTTCGATTGCTTTTGTCTGCTGGCCATATTGTCTGCAGCAGTCTTAAGAGCAAAGAAAAAATAGAAGAAATAAGAAAAGGTTTAAGAGTGCTCTAAAATTTCGCAACATGTTTCACATTATTAATGATGAGCCTCAACTCCACGACTCCTCGCTCCTGCTGGCTTCCGCCTTTGTCCTTTCTAATGAGCGTCTCATGAGTTTTCTATGAATCGAATGCATATCTCTCAGCAGGCGATCTCTTGGCAATCCGCTCCCACATGTTGGACAGCCATGCAACTTGCATAATCGATGCTTGACCGAGTTCGCCAGTCGGCATCGATGCCAAAAATGAGTGCAGTTGGTCAAGCGTGCAGCTGATGATTAATGGCAAATTCTATCTGCAACTTGGGAGCCTATAAAAATTTGCAGCGTAATGTGTTTAAATCCATCCCTTTACCCTCAAAGGAATGCGCACTCATGCTCGCACTTTCCCATGACGATGTATTGCAGCAACTGTGGCAAGTGCTGTAGCTACGACTGTGGCTGTGGCTGTGGCATGTTGCATCCTTTTACATGTGTGGGAAAGCAAACACTTTCACTCGGTCACAGTCTCTCACATTACAACACATTGGCATCCTGTGTGCAACCTGCAAAGGATTGACATGCAGCTGACAAGTGTCAACTCAGTTCATATTTTGATAAATCACTTTTGCCCCCGCAGCCATAACAAATAATGCGATCCCAGCAAGTGTGTGGATGCTGCACAGAGAGAATAAAGACAGCGTAGCAGGAGAGAAGAAACTGTTCGATAGATGCCTAAATTATGCACAAGTTATGCTGGCCAAATAGTTGCGTTTGCGTTGCGGAAATAAAATCAGAGAACAGGACGACCAATGTGGTGCTAAAAAGGATATTAGGCGGTAAGTGTCATCGAATCGTAAAACGGGCAAATGCAATCAACTGCAGACATTTCCAGGACTGAACAGCAGCAGTATTCAAGGATTCCTTTGCTCACTTTTTGTTTTCGCTTACACGCGCAATACTCGTAAGTGTTGCCTTGGTCCTTTGCCCATTGCTCGCTGTTTTTATGGCCACACATTGACATTTTGTCGTGCCTTTGCCGCAAATTAGTCCTAGTCTTCGTCTCTACTTCAGTCTCAGCTATTCCGTCGAGTGGTTGCTCCTCCTTTGACCGCTCCATGCAAGTTTTTTATGCTGAACGCTTTACGCATCCTTGCTGGCATTAAACGCGACATTAAGTGACCCACACAGCACACAGCACACAAAAACCGACTTAGTTCCGTTGTCATTTGACTTTGTTATTTTAGGTTTATGGATTGCTGACGCCCAGTTCTACTTCCACTTCTACTTAGTCTTCTTCTACTTCCAATTCCAGTTGCAGGTTCAGTTTTGATGCGGTTTTTGGTTTCGCTTTTGCTTTTAGTTTCCTTTCCCTTTCTAAAAAGGATAATATAATCTAAGTGGGTTTTCTTGTTTGCAGCAGAACCATTACAACATGCAACGTTATCTGTATTACAGAAATCGGACGTACTAGAAAAAGCAAATTAGAGTTAATAAAATGGAAACATTCATATTTTAATGCATTTCTGAATAATTTTGAAATATAAATTTAAATTCAAAGTACTGAATTGAATTAACTACTATAATACTTACATTAAGGGAATTAGAATAAAGATAAACCTAATTAAAACCAACCGAACATTATAAGTTGAGAAAAAACTTTTGATTATCGAATTTTTGGTATATTTTCGAGAAATATAAAATGAGAACAATCCAATTTTATATTTCATTTATACATATTAATATTTTCATTTTAAGAATAGATTTATTATAATAAATTTTTAGATAATTTACTGCGAAATAAAAAATGTACTTATTTCATATATTCTTGTAAATTTAGCTATTGGCAAAAGAAAGATTATTTTAAATATCCTTATTAAAATAATTATATTTTCCTTAAAAAATATAAAAAAAAGTTGATGCTAATTGAAATGATTAATAAAAATATATTTCAGTGTGAATCATAAACTAATTTATTTAAATTTGAAGATTTTATTTTATTTGAGTAGTGATACATTTTCAATGAAACGAAAATCTTAAAATATGCAGAATTAATATACCGCATACCAAAATATACTGAAAGCAATATTTGGAATATAGTTATAGTACTACATTCAAAATATACCATAGATTGCAAAATAACCAGATATGCATCCAAAGACCTTTTGAATAGAAATGTATTTTTTAAAATAACTAAAACAAATAAATTAAAAATAAAATTAAATATCTAAATGAGTTCAATTTCAACAACAGAATGAGCTGCATTTTTCTAATACACTAAAACTATTCTACTCAACTCAAAGTGGAGCTATCTCATGTCACACAGAATTTTCCTTGGAGCTGTTGAGCTGATTGGATGCCCTGAGAAGACTAACCCTCCCTCACCTGACTGTTGTTTCCCCTCCCACAAAGTGAAATAATTATAAATGTGCTGAGCTCCACAGAGGGCGCTATTTTTGTCAGCAATTCATTCATTTTGTTCGCTTAGGCGTTGCAATTGGTTGACTGGGACCCCTCGATCATTCCCCCATCTGCCATCGGGTACTATATAGTACCATATATACGGTGTGTTGGGTACCCCATCCATTGCAGGAAGCGTGCTTCACTCGCTCGCAGCCTGCTGCATTTCAAATGTTAAAAAGTTCAAATATTTTTTAAAGAAAACCCCAAGCAAATGTCTCATTTCCTTTTGGAACGCCTGCAACAACTGCAGCAATTGTCTGCAGCTATCTAAGTGGCAAGTGGCAAGTGGCAGCTACAGACAAAACAGAAACTAAAACCGAGAGAGGGTGTGTTGCATATGTTTGGTGCTGCTCCACACCAAATGAATTTAAATAAATGATATTTTTCTTTGCTTGCTGCTTGAACTGAAGTCTTAGCTGCCACATGAGGCGTCTTCTTCTCATCTGCGCTGCACATTTTTCACCTTTGCTTGACCTTGAGTGCGTGCCTCGCAGATGGAAATGTTGGAGACTGCATCGTGGGGCTGATTTCACGCCAGCTTGCATTAGGTCTACAACTTTTCACTTAGTTCATTTACAATAAGAAACAACTGCAAATGGATTTCAGCGCTCTCGAAGACCAGCAATCTATATTAATCAACTAAATTTAGTTGAAGAACTTTACAAATATTGTTTACAAATATATTCTTTTAAATTATGGAGAAAAGTGCAGTTTTTAGGAGTGCATTAAAAGCAAATAATCAAATAATTTTGTACTTTTGTACTTAAAAAAATGTTTGCAAGTAAATTTATAAACTAAACAATTCAAATTGCTCAAAAATAACAACGAAAATCGAATTTATTTAATATATGTAGAAGTTGTGAATAGAAGTAAAACAAATATCTAGAAAGAAATGACTGCCCACATCTCTATAGACTGAAGAGGTTTCTCTGTCCAGCTGGACAGCAAACAAAACCTGTGCAAGGATCGCAACCTTAGACACCTGTGAGAATGTTCAACAAAGCGCAAAAGATGCGCAAAAATTGCATGAACCAAAATGCGAAAGTAAATATGTGCGTATCCGAAACAAGAAAGAGAATCCGAAACCACTTGAGCTCAAAATCGAAGACGTGCATGGACCGCAAATAGAGGACGTGGTTGAGGTTTTGCTTTCATTGATAATGAAAACCAGAAATCGAATAGAACACAATCCTAACAACCTGAAGAGTGAAGTGCATCCGTTTGCATTTTCACTTTTCGCTTTCACAATGAAAATCGAAACCAAAACGCGATGCGTTGCACACATGCAGGATACGCCTGTGTAATCATCCTCATCATCATCACCAACGTGTCCTAGTGTCCTAGTTTTACAGTGGTGAACAAAAAACCGGACACTGCGATCGAATTGCCACACCAAACAGATTGCATCCACAAAGATTTAAAAAGAATATATAAATAAAATTAAAAAAAATAGAATATATAAAGAAATCAATATCACATATCCAAAAGGATGCGGAAATGTCTGCTTTTTTTGGCGATGAAAATTCACAGAATAACTATGGAATGGAATAAATCTCAGAAAAGTTAAAGTCATTTATTATTTCAATAAACAGGTTATCCTGAATCTTCGGGCATTTAACTCTTAACCCTAACACGCCCTAACATAATATCTTATCGCAGTGCTGGCATCGATCTTATCGCTTTCCTTCCCTACTCATAGCTCAATTTGTTCTGCTTACGATTTCAATGATTGCCCCTTAGACACAGTTACAGTTCGTTTTCGTTGCCCTTACCCTTTTTTATGCTACCCTTTCTTTCAGTGGTGGCAAGTGCAGCGACTTTGTACCTTTCTTGTATTCATCTATTTTTCTACATTCCTTTCTCTCTCATCCCTTTCTCAACTAATCATTGTCGCTGGCTCAGTCAACCCTAGGGGCAACACCTTAGAATCATATTTGTGTTGCTGGTTTTCAACCTTTTACTTCCTTTTGAACATTGTCAACAATTTCGGACTTATCGTTATGTGCGTTTATTCTCTGCAATTGTGTAGGTGACATTGTTCCCCGACTACCCCAAAAGAAATGTAAGGTTACATGCCGTGAGAACTGATTGCAATTTAATCCTTTGCGCAAGTCCTACGCACACAGGTCCCTAAATGGAATCCTTTCAATGCGATATGCGTCATTGTTCCACGCAACCCTATCCATCTCCCACACTATCTCTTCCTGTCTAACTTCGCAATAGTTGTGCTCAACTGTCCATAAAAAGGGAATCCCCAAATGTATGCTCATCAATTTAATGAGACACAGCCAGGGACACAGTCTCGCCAAATGGCTACTAGCAAACAGAGCACGTAAGACGACCGAGGTGCGGAGAGTGTGGTGTCAATATAAACAAAGCTAAAGCTTAACATCTAGTATACTAGTAGTGTCACACACTCTCTCTCTCTCTCTCTCTCTCTCTCTCGCTCTCTCCCAGTACCTCTCTCCACTCGTTACTCCTTTCAGACACAACACAATTTTGCTGAAAGCTTTGACACTCCACATTCCCGGCCACAACAAACCATTAACCATTCACTCGTCGCACACGTGCACCAAGCAAGAAATATGGCCGCCCACTCGCAAAACAAACAGACACCCCATACACATATACACACGCAGTCATACATACATACATGTTCACGCACACTGTCATAACAATGGCGAGAACGCATGTGCTCCACTTTAACACTTTCGCTCTCTTTCAAACACACATGCCAGCAATTTTAACCCTTTTAATGCTGTCTCCGTCTGTGTTATCGTCTGCACTCGCATGCCGGCCATTGACTTGGCACCTTACACTCACACTCTCTCTCGTGCTCGCGAAACAGACTCCCCCATTATATGAGACGGCTCTCTTAACTTTCAACTCAATACATATACGTGCGCTCTGCTCTCACGCTCTTCGCCGTATCGCTGTGAACGCTGCGTATTGTGCTCTTTGTATTCGCTTGCAAAAGGGGAAATTGAACGCAGCAACTCAATCCTTTGCTTTCACTCTCTCTCAAATACCCCTTCAGGGCACACACATGAACTCGCATGTGTGTGAGTTGAGTGAGTTTTTTTCACACTCGGTTTTTTATGCGCACATTTGAAAGTGAAAGGATTTAGGCGAGCGCATTGAAAGGGATGAGAGTGGGTTTTATGCTCATGATATTTATCGATTCATGTGTGTGTGTGTGTGTGTGTAGAGAGAGACACAGCGAGCTAGGGAGAGTGTGTATTGCGGCGAATAATTGAGAGTAACTCTTTAATTTCGATTCGTCGCTTTCGCTTCAACTCTTTCACAGTGGCCGCGCATTAATTTTATTTTGACAGCGCCTGTCATTTGCTCTGCCTTGTTTATCGCCTTGTTTGTATAGGGTGTTGTCATTGTGTGCGCGTGTGTTGTGTGTGTGTGTGTGGCGCTTTGTGTTGGGCGATTACTTGAGTGAGCGGTAGGCGGAGTTTGATCGATAATATTCATGGCAATGGCGTCGCAACTCTTTGATACACACGGGAATAGGCAACTTTGATTGGAAGTGCTTTAATTAATGATTACTACACAGAAATGATTAATGGGCATTATTTAAAATCTTTTACTTATGTAAAGAAAAAGGAAATGCTTTTTAATTAATTGTCATATTTAAAATTATATTTTGTTACGAAATAAATGCACATGCATACCATTAATAAAATGAATTGAGTTTATTTATTTATTTATTTTATTTTATAAAAATATACAATTTTGTGCATTAAATATTAGTTTGATAAAACCACAAAATAAAATGTGTACAAGACTCCATTCAATATAGATGAAATTCTAGTTAAAGATACACGAGAGATTTATCCACCTCCTTTCGGCTGTTTCTCAGCCCTCCTCCGTTTGCTTTTCCCATATTTTGTAGCTCAATTTGGGCAACATTTTGATGAATGGCCACCATTGAAATCTTTGCAAATGTCTTTGCCAAATTATATAACAGACAAACATATGTAAAGAAAATGCATTTGCAAACAGAAACCAGAAAAGAGGAAGAGCGCATAAAAACAGATACATCATCTTCAACAGGACATAGGAGATGGACAGTGTAAGAAGAGGAAGAAGCTGAAGGGAATTTAAAGAGTAGGCCAACTGGGTTGTCAAGTGGCAAAGTAAATGCAATAGATGATGAAAGAGCTGGCAACCCTTAATAGCGTCAAAATGACGAGTGAGCAACTGGAGACATGTTAACCACATATGTGTGAGTATGTGTGTTTGTGTGTATGGATGTGACTCTTAGCTGACAACTCAGCCTCCTCCATCTGTCTTGCATGGGTGAATCCAATGCCAATGCCAATGCCAATCCCAATCGCAAAACCCAAGCCTATAACGTGTTCATTAATAACTAATATCCTGCGGCCACAAATAGCATTAGCTGTAAGGGAATATATATACATACATATACGATATATGTTATATATAGCGACCATATAGTCGGCCATTGTTGTTTTGCCTTTGGTTTTCAATTACACAAGGAGTTGTGGTCGAGAGTCCTGGGCATAAATGATATACGAGTAGTGGCAAGTAGTCTTCTGTATTAAGGTGGTTGGGCGTGGATGGGTGTGCGGTGTCTTGTGCGGTGTGTGGCAATCGATGAAAGTTTGAAATTAACACCCAAATAATGCTTGGCCTGTTCTGCGTCCTACGTAATTAATGAGTCCACAAATATCCGTGGCAAACTTTGCCTATGACTGGCCAACTTTCTTGGACAATCGCTCAAGCTGCCACCCAGCGAGCAAGCGAGCGTCCTTCATGCCGTGTCCCGGCATTTGGCAGCCTTACAAGCAAATGATTTTAGCCCCAACCACACAAACCACACACAAACATCACCCACCCATGTTAGCTATATCTGCTTAGTTCCCAGAATAAATTCCAATTAAGCAAAATTATGTTGTAAAGCGACTGCGTTCCCACACATAACTCAATATATATTCGATTTATTTAAATATTTTTCAACAGCATATCAAATACGTTAATTAAACGACAACTTGGCAACCCTAACAAATCGTAGGCGTTAATTGAAACTGTAGCATCTCAATGGCCACTGGACATACACATCAAAAAGGGGGCCCGTTTGCGTGTACAAATTTCTCTGGTCTCTCAAATAGCCTCGACACGCCAAGTGGACGACACAACAATGGCTTTGCCCTGGCGGCGTTGAATTGAACTACTTTCATTAGAGGTTCATCAAATGGGAACAGCGCACAGGAAACGACAAAAAATCTCAATGATAATCCGTTTCTCTCGCAGCGCTTTAATCGTCTCAATCAGTCGCTTTTATCGTGGCACATTCAAAAAAAATTTAATCTGAAGAAAAACTTTTCAATTCACTCACAAAAGACGCATTTATTACATTTTCGGGTATCCATCCATCCGGCAAGCGATATTGCACTGCAACCGTTTCGGCATTTGGCGCCTTTTGTCCCACTCTTAAGTGACATTCTCAGATGGAGGTATTCGATACAACAGACTGTCCATGAATGACCACGACATACAAACTATAGTACACATGCCCCCCATATGTGGGCTCTGATTAACTGGAGAATTAAGAACTTCGTTCCATTGTTGGGGCAACGTGGCAAGCATTTGATGAGCCATCAAGTTATGAGACAATTAATCAACTATTAGTGTTATATGCATTCAGATAAGTCCATTCTATTATCTTATCTTGCCTCTTGCTTGACATACTTAAATTAAGAAAATGTTTAAAATTTAAGTAATACTTACCAAAAATTCAAATTTTATAAATCGGGTTAACGTATCATTAAGTAGTTATCAACTATTAGTGTTATATGCATTCAGATAAGTCCATTCTATTAAAAGATATGGTGTAGCAACTATTTCTTGTCTTCTTACATATTAAATTAAGAAAATATTTAAAATTTAAGTAATATTTACTTACCCAAAAATTTAAATTTTATAAATCGGGTTAACGTATCATTAAGTAGTTATCAAAATAATATATATTCTTTCACCTGCTTTGCTTCAAACTTTATATAAAAAAATTGAAAAATTGTATAAGACTTAAAAAATTGTAAAATTCGGAAAAATATATAAATCACTTTTGTTCCATAATCTTTATTAATTTCTACTATAAGAAATGAAACATTTAAATAATAAGTTTCTTATGTTGTTCACTAATTGTTTAATTAAAGGTAAAGTATTGTATGTTTGAGCTTTTTCATTAACATCTGGGATCTAAACAAAATTACAAATTTAAGAAATGTTAAGAAATGTTTGGTTGTACGTAAAGTATTTATTTATTGATTTAAGCGACAAGCTGTAAAACACATTTTATTCTTTGCTTTCTAACTACACAAATCGAAAGAAAAAGCAATAAACAATTGCTTAAACGATGTCCATTCCCATGTCATCTACATCTACTTAACTAGTTATAGAGTTATATACCCCAACCAAAGACATGCAACGGTCTATTGAAACTAACGAGCGGCACATGCAACTAGTTAACACTACATAGAGTGAAGAGAAGGGGATGGATCTATTGATATTAATGTGCGATCAAACATGGCAGGCCCTGAGATGTTTTGCCCCGTTGATTGGCTCTCGCTGAAGAACAGGAAGTGGAAAGACTTATTTATGAGAGGCGCAGCAGAAGCACAAGTTTGCTGAGAAGAAGGAGGTGTAGCAAGAGAAGAGGAGGATGGAGTCAAGAGGTAGCCAAGCAAATTAGTTTTTTAGTTGTTTCCATTGAAATGCCGGCGTTTTAAATAGAATTGAACGCCCACGAGGCAGCGAAGCGATCAAGTCAATTAATAGAGTCGCAAAACAAATTAACCCCAAACAAAAATCAACACGACACGAAACTTTTCCCCCCGACTCTGGCCCCGAGACTGACACACGTCAGGTCCAAAATGCGATGAACGCCATATGGCAAAGCGACTAAGTGGAACCAACAAAACGAGAACAACAGCAGCAACAGCAATAACATTGAGAAAAAACAAAATAAACATCGTGATCATAAATACATATGTTCAGATTTGATTTCATTCGCTCTTCGGTTGAAGGCAACGCGTGCGGGATTAATTCCCCTCAAGATCTTCACCCCTTTGGGGCACAATGAAGTTATTGAGCGACATGAGAATGTGACGCAAGAGTCATAAAGGAACACAGAGCGTAACCCAATCGACAAGAGGGGCGCCAGACCCTGACCCTGACCCAGATGATGATCACTAAATTAAGGGTTAGATCAGCCGCCGCAGAACAAGACGATTATCAAAGAGGCGTTGAACGTCTTAAAAAACAAGCAACCAAGGAGTTGAGAAAGGGCAAACGATGGCAGACGAGAGAGCAAGGGGTGCCATGTGGACCCTTTGATCTTGATAAGCCATAAGGGTCGCGATCTCTAAGCGGCTTGCTAATGATGCTCACATTTCCCCATTCCCATTTCCAATTTTCATTCTCATTGTCTTCCCTTTCTTGTCTTTCGTTGAGCACACGTGACTTCCTCTCGAAATGGAGAATTGAAATATCTTGTGGCTGCCTTGTGGCATTTTAATGTGTCTAATGTGTCGCCCCAGCACTTGAGAAAGAGTTGATGTGGGGGACCGCCCATAGCTGGGTCCTCTGCTGACACTCAAGTGGAATTCTTTGCGTTTGGCCATGTCGCTCACGTGTCAAATTATTCATTTAGCTAACCAAGTTCGACAAACGGGGGCCTTCGATGTGACAGGCAGCTGATTTACTGGCTAAGTTAAGATCAATGATCGTGCAATGTGAGCATGAGCAATTGGTTAGATCTGCGACAGGACCCCATATCCGACTAATGTTACTCACGGGAGTCAGAGGAATGCGATCACAGATGGAACTGATTTAGTCATTATGTATGAGTTATACCGAACATGATCAAAGCGGTCGTTGAGGTAGGTCAGCGATAGATCAGACGGCATTGATTTATAATCTAAGAGAAGATAAAGAAAGTATTGGTGTGAGGTTATTGGATGAATGAAAATGAAGAAGTAAAGAGCTACTGGAAGTGAAAAAAAAATCTGTTATATGGGATTGAGTTTAAAATAATGGAAATTTTATATAGTTTATCATAGTCTAGCTAGTTTTGTCTCTTAATAATTGAAAATCATTATTATTGAAAGTACACATAATTTATTTTCAATACTTTTAACACTTAAATGATTAAATAGTTGGAAAGCTTTTCCCATCCCTTAAGTGGCAACTTATCTTGTATCTTATTTATGATGCTGAGTATCGATTGAGATGCAGGTCATGTTACATATGTTAACGATCAATAGAAATTCTCACAGCGCACGCGTGCGAAAATTTTTCCTGTTCCCAGATCTCTGTATGTTATATATGTATATCAGATCTCACGCATGTTAGCTTCTCGCTCGCTCTTTAACTGTAGTCATATTGTTTTATCTTTCATTCACTCTCTATTTCCGTCACTTGCACTCAAAGTAACACCGCATTTTTCACATGCGGGCTGCGGTTAGCCGAGAGACGGCACACGAACTGACCAAAGGCGATCATCGACGACGACGACGACGACGACGGCTGGGGAGAGGAGAGCAGAGCTATGGCTGTGGACGCTAATTACGAGTGCGTCAATATTTGCTGTGTGGCGATCGCCACAGAAACAGAAACTGAAACAGAAACGGAGCATCCATTGTTGCTATTGACTAACCCAAATCGCAAGCAAACACAAGATGAAAGACGTCGGCGACGATGACGATGTCGATGTCGATGCCGATGTCGAAGACGGCGGCGAAAGGATTCCCTTTAGTGGCTCAAGTGCGCACACGCGCAGGCGTCAATATTTGCGCAAGGATAACGAGTCGCGCGCGTTAGCACCGAGAAAGGATGTTTGCGCTAATTGCCCAACAAACCAGGCACTGCGGTTGATAAAAAAAAAAAAAGAAAACCAAAACCAAACCAAAATTGTGATTTGTTTAGGACGTCGTTGTGTTGCCTTAACACAACCGCTCTATGAATTGTATAATTTGTGATAAGCCATGCGCAGTTCAATCAACAGATAAGCTTCACTCAGTGGAGCCGATCTTTTGTTTCTGTCCGAGGATCGCAGGATGTCAATGTATGCCTTCCACAGGTGAAGTCCAGATAAGCGAATGGGCTCGCATTTTCCAGCGGGGCTAGAAATTGTTTTAGGCCTTTTCCGGGAAACAGTGTCAAGTTCATGTTTGCAGCCCATTGTTTCTGGGAAAATTGTTGGGCAAATGATCGCCAAGTCGCAATCATTCTTAAATAAGCAATAACTTCCCTTGACAAATGACCCAAATGCAATGAGCGTTGGAAATTAGAAAGAGGAAAAGGAATAAATAAAAATTGGGGTATCTTTGGGAATACCTTTTGCAGCTTTTTATAAATTATTGTAATATGTAATAATATATTAACTTTTTTCTGTTTATTTTTTTCAAAATTTAATAATTCATTTAATTGAATAATCCTATCAATGCAAATAATACTTGTAAAATAATGCGATAATAATATTAAATCGCATACGGTAATATGCATTAAGATGTGATCTTAAATTAATTTAATTTATTTCAAGAGAAGTTTAACTTACTGAATCATAGTTAGTCTAAATTTTTCAATTTTTTTGTGTCTTAAAAATCGTCTTCAATCAATGCGAGAGCTGTTTTAAAAACCGAATATTCTCAAATTTAAATAAGTTTACCACTTACTTGTTATTTTCTTCAATTATGTCAAAAATTTAAACCCATTAATAGGACTCCCAAAATGTATGTGTTAAAAAAAAACAAATGCACTAAAACTATATTATTAATAATTATTTTAATTGTGAGATAAAAAAAACACATGTTTTATAAACTATATTATTTATATTACTCATTTTAAATGACTTAAGAATCATTTTCTACGTTTTTACGATGAAATTATACTCGACTAATAAGTTGTGATCATAGACGATTATATTATGTACGCATAATATATCCACAGAAATTTATCACGGCCTTTTTTATTTCTTGAAAGTATATTTATTAAATATAAATTACATATTAATAATAACCCAATTTTTTTGTTACAAAACAAACTTTCTTTTAAAATTACATTTCTTAATTTAGAAAAAATAAACTTTCTTTACTGCTCTTTTTACCCATAAACAATGATCAGTTAATAAGTCATAAACATGAACGATTAATTTCTAGCGAAATTCACTAATTAAAAGTAAGAGTGAAAACGAGGCGTGCACCAACAGCACAGCTGTTGCCAAAGAAAGTAGTCAAGGAGTCGAGGCAAGTGCGGGGCACCAACAGGCGGCACAAGGCAAACGGAGGACCACAGGCAGAGAAAATGAAATAATAAGAGGAAGAGGAACATGTGTTTGATTGAAGGTGAAAGGAGGAACACGTTGATAGTAATGCAACTCGGTTATGGCGATCGATGATCGACACAAAACGGTTACCAGTGGGTTAAGCAATGAAACGATTATGATTGAAGGCGACCCGTGGCGTTACTTTCGTTTTCCAGCAAGGATAACCAGCACTTTCCTCTTCGCCCTAGGGTTAATTGCTGGCATACGCTCGGTAAGCGATCTTAAGGGGTTGCCACACACTTTAAATGCGTCATAAATGCGAGAAAAGAAAAGGAAAAAAAATGAAAACGACAGTTGGCAAAAGAAAGGTTGCAGTAGTTGGGGTAAAAGAAGAGCGCAAAAAGCAATCAATTGGTTGCGTTCTGATAATAGGAAGCTCAAGCAATTGCCAAAGACAAAAGCCTCAGAATGCGCTGCAAAGGATTTGCGAGTGGGCTTAAGGACACGAAAAGCAAATGGCAACACATCATCAACGAGCACAAAATAGAGTAGAGAAGAGAAGCGAAGCAAAGAGATGGAGTCACCTCGAAACCCAATTCAAGTCGTCAATGCGACGCGCCACGTCATCAAATCACACAGCAAAAACCTCACGCAGCAACTACTACAACAAGTAGTAAAAGTTTGTGTGCGTATATGTGTGTGAGTGTGTGTGTGTGCTGGGTGTGTGTTTATGAGATGATTTCATTTTGGTGTGTGCTGCATGTGTCCCCAAACAAGAGCAAGACCAACGACTAGCTGAAGAGGAGCATTGTTGGCGTGCCGAGCGGCCATTGTCCAACCCTTAAATCAAAGTGTACGCAATTTCGTTAATAATCCTCAAGACAATATCGGAACACCATAACAATATCCTTTTGATGATTATCGCTTCTCCTACTTGCACACTTACTATACTCCTCTGCACCCCCTCCAACTATCAACGAACCTCTTTTGACTCCCCAAACGCTCGCCTCGCTTGTCTGTCTATTCGATTCAGCAGCCACAGTTGCTTTCATGTTTATTGCTTGGTTAAGGCGAAAGGATAATGGCCAGTGTCCAGTTCAGCAGGTTACTTACGAGTAGTGTTGCTCACAACACTGAAATAAGTCCAACACAACCTTGGTTAGCAGCTGTTTATTTCGGCTTTCGCTTTTTTGTTGGGCACAACCCAAGTGCTTTGTCCTACCAACTCACACTTTCAATGGCTTTTATTACTTGCCCCAATAGAGGAAGATTGGACCGGGGCAAAGTCTTAGGGGTCCCAAGCAGCTTGTAGTCAAATCGTTGGGGTTGTGCTCACTACGCATTTCAATTAAAGTCGAAACTTTGCTTTTATGGTACTCACAAAGGCGTCTCCTTAAAAATGCTAATTTAAATTACGCACAATGTAAACAAAATGTTCCAATTCAGAGACTAACAATTTGATTATGCTATAGAATATTCTATACACTTTCCAAATGCCTTTGTTATCATTTGTATTTGTATCAACAGATGTTTTCTTGTTGAAAGTTTTCGCTTAATATATTAAATAGCATACTGCAAATCAAGATCACTATACTGATTATGTATTGATTTAATAAGAAATTTATAATATAAGTAATAAATTATTAATATTTTCAGTTCTGAAAATATATATATTATATTCTAGAGTTAATAATAAGTAGATTATTATTATTAAAATAATCCTACCATAACTTTAAATATTTAAAAATTTAAATATTTACCGCTTAAATTTATTATTTGATATTCCCGGGAACTTGGTTTTACTAGTTTTACTTTTAAATGCGCTTTGAATACTCTCTTTAGTCTTTTTCAGTTCTTTTAGTAGTCAAAGTCAATGATGGATTCATGTTACTTAAATTTGAGCACAGAGCATAATGAGAGAACGCACTTAGGCTCAAAACACCTGATGCGAAATGGCTGCCAAAGGATTTTAAGGGTAGGCAGTGCTCAATCGTCCAGTTGCCTTTGCCCGGCAGGACACCAGCTTCATTTGAAATGCACAAAAAAGTTTTGTATCTTAAAACAAAAAAAAAAAGGAAAAGGAAAGCGGAGAGAGCAACGAGAAAGAGATAGAAATTATGTCCAAACTTTTGACAAAACAAAGCCGAGAAGAGAAAGTGCACAGCAAATGGTCGAAACGTTTTCAGTTGGTTGAGGAAATTGTGGCAGCAGCAACTCCTTTGCTCTGCGCTGCTTTTTTTGCTGGCCATTTAAAATTCTTTTCATGTTTAAGCGTGCAGAAGCACCAACAAAAAGAAAAAAATATATAAGAAAATAAAAAGGGAAGATGTAAAATGAAAAAAATGTATGTAAAGATTGTAAGGAAATATTAGAAGTATTAAAATTTTAATGCAAATTGTTATTTTATGCAAGAATGTGCGGACGAATGGTCCGAACACGTTCCATATACTCTTATCCCTAGCCGTATCTATGCATGTCCTTGTCCTTGGCTCTGCTTAAATCCCCCTTTTGAAAAAGGCTGCGTAAAGGATTTTTATGCACACACATATATCTATCCATAAGAACTGTTTTTGTGCTCTGCTTTTTATTTTATGCACAGAATGACCTTTGCCTGAGCCAAGACTCTGACTCCTGTTGTGCAAATATGTGGCAGGATAACAGCATGTATGTGTGTGTGTGTGTGTGTGTATGCGGATCCTTGGCCATTCATATGCATTACTCGTGCGCCTCGCTTCCATGCCCAATTTCCTTATGGCTTAAACCTTTACAGCTCAAATGTTGCTATTAGAGAGTCGCCTTGGCCGTGTCCTGGACCAAAAAGGATAATTGAAATGCGGCCAGCTGCTCATCTGCATGCAAATGATTTACAGCTGTTTGCTGAATTTTCTCTTTAGCTCTTCTTTATTTTGTTTTTGCTCAGCCTGTTGTTGTTATTCCTTATTTTGCTCTGTGGTACGCACATTTTGCTTCTTTTTGAGGGCCATACTAAATAAGTTATATGGCCACAGAATTTGTTTTAAAAATTTATAAAAATAATTTCACTTGAACCCCAAGGGAGCTCGCATACGTCTTACTCTGGAAACTGTCCAATGTCCAACAGACGCAGTGAGTTGTACACAACAGAAAAAAGAAACCCAAAAATACAGAAAACAATAATGGGAGTAATAACAACAATAAGAACAACAAGTAAAATGACATTAGGAATTAAGTTTAAACGAGGGTTGCGCCATTTCCCAAGTAATTCAGCGTCATTCACTTTCTTAACATCTCGTCGTCGTCTTCGTCGTTTTTGTCGCTGTCATCGTTAACGTAGAGCTGCTTGGACCTTAACCCTAAATGCAGGACTCCCCTGCTCTGGTCTTATGTAATATAAGCTTGTTATTCAACATTTACCCGCTACCAGAGGGCTCATTCCTATGGCTTTCATTCCACTTGAAATACACTATTCTAGATATGGCATAGACATTCTAATACAACCACTATGTTATATTTGTTATATTTCAATGAAAATAAATTATTTAGTCACTAGCTAATCTTTATTCTTTTGAAAAAGAAAGATTGTTATAAATTATTGTACAATTCAAAATAAAGTTTCAGATAAATATAATTTATAATATTTTCAAATCGTCATAGCAAACCAATAATATTATTTGAAATAAAATAAATTATTTCTAACATTCATTGAAAAACTTAAAGATCAGTTTTTACAAATTACTTTAAAATTTCAATTAAATTCCAATCATTCAATTTACATTTTACTTAAAATCCATAACAAGTATTTATAATTTTTATATGTTTTACTTTGAAGTATTAGAAATAATTATATATAAACAAACTAAAATAATGAGAAATACTCAGGTAAAACTAAGATTAACGACTTTATAAATATTGTAAAGATACATCTTAAATATTAAAAAAAAGTGAATTAGTAATTAAAATTAATAGGTTTTTAGTCTATTGATAAACTTATCATTAACATCAGAAAACTGAATAAAAATATAATAAAATTAAAGACTCAGAAATAAATACAATTGCATTTAGCTAAACAATCATTTCCTTATGTTTTATATTGTATGTGTTATATAAATCATTAAAATTTATAAACACAATGCAAAATAATTATTAGAATTACATCTGCAACATATTTAAAGAGTATTCGAAGTTCGTCGAATTACATGCATTTTTTCAGGTTTGGTGTGCGTAAATTTAGTCGAGCGTGTCTGCGCATTTCGAAATTGGATACAAAATTCGTCTATTTCTATTTCTTTTTGTATTTTCTATAGTTGCAACCAATTTCGAGTTTGAGTTGAGTGAAGTGGATTTGGCGAGGGTTGGTTGTTATATTTTCGGTTGGACAGTGTCGCAACTGTTTAAATGTTTCATTTGTCAGCAGTACAGTCAGTTTTACCACTCCCTTCACTTCCCTTCCCTTTCTTTTCCCTGCCACTATTCCACTATCGGTCACATCCACCCACTCTGACCACAGCAAAACCCGTTCTTGGACTCCTTTGCTGCCCTCCAACGACCTCGCGTGTGCTGTTATATTTACTTAAATGTCCTTTCGCGTTTTGTGTTAATTACACTGCCAGAACACATAGATGTGTATGTGTGTGTGTGCTTATATTGGTGTGCTTATCGTGCTATTTAAATTGAAAGGCGTGTCCAAAAGTCCAAGTCGCAGTGGAGAGAACACGACAAGTTTCCGAGTCTTTGGCATTTGTTTGGTTTTTATTGTCGTTGGCGTTGTTTGCTCTTGTGCGGCAATTAACCCCTTTTTAACGTTAAAACGTGCTAGGGTTGTCGCAACGTTAACATCGTCCATTGAGGCACCAGGCAACCCTGCCAACTGCCATGGCACGCCATTAAACGCGACAATCATTATTCATAGCCCAGTCAGGCAAGTTGTTTTCGGGCACACACTAAAGGGGAGGCGGGGGGTATGGGAATCGCGGGCTGGTGGTGGCAACCCACTCAACTGACAGCAGCGTTTAATTAAAAGCCAAAAAGCTTGACATGGCGGGTTAAACGCTTCTGCTCCAGTTAGCCCCTTGGCATGCATATAATTAAGGTTATTATGTCCTTTAAGTTCTCCCTTGTGAGTGAGAGTGTGTTTGTGAGCTTGTTGGGTCGGTTCGGTCGCTTTGGCAGCCATTTTGTGGCCAGGGGCAACGTAACAACCCTAAGCGAAAGGGGTATGCTGATATGCTTTGGGAAAAGGGTTTGCTTCCATTAAAAAGGGTTAAATGCGTATGCAACAGACAGTAGCCAATGGCAACGCGCACAAAATGAGGATTGACGTAAATGATAAACTGATATGGAAGTTGTATATAAGCGAAGTTCTATATAAAGAGTGCAATGCATAAATATATATAGTGGAAAAAGAAACGTTACAAAAATAAAAAACATTCATTTTAAAAATGATGTATTAATTGTTAGTCCAATCAAGATTTGTTTTTCAAGAAGTATATAGAGAGAGCAAGGTATATATACTGAAAAATAACAATTTAATAAGTAGATAATATTTATTTTAAAAATGGTATTTCGATTGTTTTTGAAATTTTTAATTGTTATTGGTTTTTCAATTTCAAGACTGTTATGTTCTTACGCACTTTTTAGAAGAAAATTCTTCCTACTTAGACCAAAAGCTTGATTTTAAAACATTTTTGTTCCCAGTGTAATTATTAGATTTGCAGACATACTAGAGTTATGGAAATATTTATTTTTTATTAAAACTTTTTTCCAGAAAATTAGATTACAAAATTTCTATATTTATTTATTTCTTCAATTTCACAATATTTTGCAATTAAATTCGCGCCATGTTTGCCTTCTAGGCTTATGTTAACACTCATTATCCAAGTGCTTCTTAGCTCAACCCCAACTCAAATTCATATGCTCTAATCCCCCGGCCCTCGCAACTACCTTGTGGGGTCTCTTTAATTGCGGAATTGCCCCCAATTTGACCATCGCAATGAGCTACTATTAAATTTCATAAGCACTTGCTGAAAATATCGCATATGAACAGTAGGCACTAAATGTACTCAAATGGTTCATATGGCACTACTACTGGGTAGCTCCATTTCCGCTACTAAACGGCCACTTGGCGACGGTCACTAAATAAAAATTTCCATTAACTTAATTAATGAGCCGCTATTATGGCCACTAAAAAGCTGCGCAAACACACAGGAAACTCTATAGTTTTTAATCAAAAAGTCATTAAGGATATGTCACAGCGTGTCCTCTCTTGAGTGGGATACCCCACACTCCACCCCTTCCCACTCTTTGCTCCTTGTGCTTGCCCGCCAAGTAAATCAAGCGGCAAAAACAATTTGTCGCCTGCTGCTAAATTCGTAATAAAAAAATCTCACAGCACACACGAGATGGCGCAAATTAATTTGTTATTATTATTAGTTGCCTTTTATCCTTTTTGAACGATATCCTGTTGATATTTTTAGTGTGGCCACAAGGTAATAATTATTATATGTGCTCAAACCCCACAAAAGTTGCGCAAAAAAACAAAAACCCAACCCCTATCCCATATATACCGCTAGAAAGTGGCTTTAACTCCTTGTTGTCACACACACTCACAGTCGAGTACTCACAGGACATTCGAGCAAAGGCTTATTGATTGAGTGCTCTGGCCCCATTGTCAGTTTTCGGCCCTTTTATCCTCTGTCCTTAACTCAACCTCAAACTCATCCTTATTGATGATGTTGCTGATTTGTTGATAAAGTTTTTTATGTGAAAGTGTGTGTGTGTGTTGGCTGTGTCGCAGTTTTATCTTTTGTTTACAATTATTGCCGATTGTTGTTAAAAAAACGAAGAGCAACCCTTAAAACTCATCCTGCCCCTCACTTAAATCTCGATGATTCAGATGCATGGGCACGTGTGGCTTTTGAGCAGATAATTTATACGTCGATTCTGTGGCGATAATATATATAGTGTTTATGGGTATTTTTATAAGAAAGAATCTGAATTCCGTTGCTGATCTTAATTAAAAAAATTAAAATTTAAGAATGAAGCAACCAACTAATGATATAACGATAGAGCAAGAATAAAAAGCACAGATATGAAAACGAAAAAATAAACGCGATAAAGCAATGAGCACAAAATTAATTGAAATTTTATTTCAAATGCGAACTTTGACATCGTTTTCTTGGAAAGCTACCGTCTTCCTCTATCTCCACTCCACTCCACTCCACTCCTGCCGCCTTCCAACGCCTGTGAAATATTTACGCGCGACAACAACAACAACAATGAGTCGGGGTAAGTGGCAACTTGGAAGCAGGCGCTGGAGCAGTTGGTAAAGTTCTTGCGGGCATTTTATGAAACGGATATGAGAAACAACCAAATGCAAGGAACTTGTCCAGAGAAATGGGACGAAAGACGAACGACCGAGCGAGGCCCGTTCATGACTCACAATTTTGCGTTTTGTTAAAATTAAAAAATTCTTCAAAAAGCAGCTCGGGACGCGGTTCGCTGGGTGCTAACTACGCGGCAGCCAGTATATCCTGGGCAAGGGAGATTGGGGGGGTAGGCAAGCATCCATCCAGGCGGCCAACCAACACCCACACTGTCCCTGCAGTGGTTGTCCTTGTTGCTGCTTTATTTTTTACTTGTTCTTGTTGTTGGGGTAAACAAAGGATCAAAAGCGCACTAATTGTTTTCTACTTAGGCGTAGGCCAGCTCATTGGGGGCCCATTCCCCATGCCGGACTCCCACTTTCCCCTCCTCGACTCTCCTTCTATATTAACCTCCTCTGCCTTTGCTTGTGCCTGTACTCGTCGAGGCTAATCTTTGACTGCCTTTGCCGCGTAATTTTTCAAAACGTAATTTGCAATTAAAGACGGACAACGACCATCCGCGAAACGCGTAACCACCCTCCACCCGCTCAACTTTTCCCCTTCCCCCCGAACCCAGCAATGCCCTGAGCTTTGAGTCCTGAACCTTATGACGTTTCATTTTCATTGCTTTAGCATTAAGATTACGGCTACAAGTTGGCCCAAGGACTCTTCCTGCTCCCCACATACACGAGCGCGCAAACTCACGCAGACATACAAACGTATCACACTCCTTACTGCCTGGTGGGTGTCTCTTCATTTTTTTTTGTAAAGGATGTTTGCTTCAGCTGATTTACACAAAGAGAATTTTAATTAATTTTATTGCCTGACCATACAGCAAATGGCACTCGCAGAACACGGCCAGCACGAATTGCACTTTAAATTTAAATTATTACTCAAAGAATAATCAAAATTCATATAATTAGTGAACTTAAACATGTGTAAACATATTTCATATATTTAATATAATAAACATTGTACAATCAATGAGTGACGTCTATTTGATTTTATTCTGGACGTGATTATGTTATTAACGTCAACCGCTTCCACAAAGTTGAAACGATTCCAAGTTTTGGAATTGGTAGTACATAGTTGGCATTATTCTTAGATAATTGCATCATCTGTATTTACTCATTGATTTGAGAAAACTCATATATCTTATGTATAAAATGTTCATACAAATTTTGCAAAAATGTAAAGCGTTAAATTATATTCAAAATTACAATAAATGCATTTTATATTATATATACAATTATATGCAAACTAGCATAGGAGAAGCAAAATATATACACATAATGTAGAATGTATAATGGCTTACTGAGCAGAGAAGCATAGAAGTATTAACGATTCCATAATCCCCTATTTAGTATGTTTTGTAGTATATTTTTAATGTGTAACTATTGCATATACCAACTATACCTATTGGTATTTAACAGTTAGGTTTAATGGTCAAGCCACTTCTGCAAATGTTTCGTTTTTATTGAAAACTCTTTTTTGCTTATTTTAATAAACTCCAATTGTTAAAATGAAAATGATAAATACTATACAATTGATTAAATATTACAAATTCTTGTCAAAAACATAAAAATTAATTAAAAGTTAAATACCATAAAATTGATTAAATATTACAAATATTACATAGTATGTGTATAAATTTAAGTGGTTAAATGCAACTGAGAGAAATGCTAAACTAATTTCATTCCCTATTCGAATTTTACAAATTAGAGAAAAATAAATAAATACATATATTCAATGAGATTAGAAGTGTACTCTTCACTTAAATAAATAAAGAAATTGTCTATACTTCTTCAAATTAAAGACACGAGGCATACAAATAAGGCCACGGTAACTGCAGAAAGTTGTCTTAAAGTGTTAATACAGCTGCGAAAAATGTATGGCGTCAATTTATCAAACCTTTGCTGCAAATCGCAGCCAGTATACAAAGCAAATTCGCTCACACATACATGCTCACCTACAGACACTGTGAAAGTCTTCGCAATATCGATATAAATCGATAGGTCGTTTTGTTTTTGCTTTTGCTTTTGCCCACGCAGCCGGCGGAAGGCGTCTGAATTTGCTTGATGACATTCGCCTTTCGCAACTGGCCGAGCTGTGGCACAAAGCACTGTGGCACTGACGCCTCCCTCCTCGGCCGCGAGTAACCCTTATGATGGGCTCGTAACAGCAACAGCAACAAGCAACAGCAACCAACAACCCGAATCAACCCTATGCTTGCCAACCCATTTGATTTTATTTTATTTTTTTTCGTTGCTTTTTCCCTTTTTTTTTGCGCTTGTTTCCTCGCAGCAACAGAAGACGACATGTGGCCCTGGGAGCGAGACCAGAGCATAGCAGAGCAGACCAGACCAGACCAGACAAGGAGAAGAAGACCAGAATCGAGAATCGAGGACCGGGACCGGTTTGGTTCGTGTCCGTTCAAGTTCAAGCAAACAGCAAGGACACGCGCTATGTGCTGGGGTGGGTTTCAGCCAAACCGAGAGCATACGCACATATAAAAATAAAAAGTTTTTATAAGACATGCGAAGGGTAAACCGGACCCCCAAGAACTCTAACTGAGACCTCAGACTCGGGCTATATAATGTATGTACATAAACGAGTTTGCTTACTTTGCGAAGGGTTTCTGCTGCTGCTGCTGCTGTTGCTGCCTGTGACTGTTGTCACATGTGCTCAACATATATACACATGTGTGTGTGTGTGTGTGTCTATGTGTGTGTGCCACATTTACTCGTACATAAAAAGCTGCCACACAACACATACTCACTTTGCTTTTCACCCTTTTTATTACGTCTTGAAGTTTTATGTGTCTTATGTACTGCCCATAGGCGCACAGTACATACACAAAACATTTCTGTCTCTGTGTGTGTGTGTGTAAGTGTGTGTTTGTATTTATGTATGCTTTGCTGGATAACCGGAAATATGAGACATCAAGGCTTTTATAAATGGCGCAGAGGACAAGCCACGTTTTGGTCCCTGCCGTTGATGTTGATGTTGATGCTGATGCTGATGTTTGATGGCAGCCCACAGTCAGAGCCGAAGGGTATAGGAGTTGGGGTCGAACGATATTGGGAGCTCAGTATTTGGGGGGAATGGGGAAAAGCGGGTCCGTCCAGTGCTGGTGATGTATGTGTTTGACAGCCACATAAGGGGGTAAAATTGAGTTTTCATATGGCAGCCGAAAGTTTCTGCTCTCGATTATGTTTGCCTTTGACCAGACTCCGCTGCTGTGGCTGTTGCTGCCACTGGCTTAGCCTGTGCTCGTGCGTGCCACACACATGACGTGCCACACAGCAAAGCGAATTTAATAAATGACTTTATAGTTATTTTCTTATTCTTTTTTGGCCCAACGCACGGGGTAGAAGAAACCCTTGCTGCTGCCCTTTACTGGCCGCAGCCTCACGCTTTATGTGCATTTCATTTTTATGTGTGTGTGGGTGGTTGCTTGGATTTGGTTCGATGGATTGCCATGATGGTGCAGAGGAGGGTGGAGGAGGTTGGTCTGCTATGGTGTGATATGGTGAATTCTCGCAATGCCCGAAACGGCTGCAGCGACTATCAAAAATTAATACTTTTGTCTCACCCACATTCACATTCACTCTATGGCTTAGTCCACACGTCATTTTCACGTAATACTTTTGCGACCCACACGAACAACAAAAGTTGTAAAAATTTTAATTTTCCCTCAATATTTTTGGCATTTCAGTTGCTGGCGACATATGTGTGGCAAATAAAAGACACACAAGCTCGCACACGCACCTACGTATACAAATATGAACATTTGTATATACACAAGTAGACATAGTACATGCCATAAGCAGACACACATACCACTGCATACAGCATGTCTGTATGTATGTATGTATGTGTGTGTGTGGATGGGGCCAGTAAAAATCGAGCCGGAAATACGCTTTCATATGGCGCCACATTGCGAACGCATGTTAAGCCTTTAATGGCTTTAAAATGGCGCTATTATGGACAGGGAAATTTACTAGAAGGCGGAGCATTAGGCTGTGATGTGTTCTACAACTGCTGATATACTTAAGTTTAGATGCCGATTACTGAGAAAATGATAAGTCTAAATGAAATAATTCGACAACAACAATTAGACTTATTTAAAATCTTAAAAGATGAAGGTATAGTTTAAGCCATAAAGATTAATTATTCGTTTCCATTAATTATATTTGTGGATAACACTTTCTAGAAAGCATATCAAGAGTGCAAGTTTTGTTATTATTACAGTTAAGAGTTAAGTGTTAAAGCGCTTTCGTCAAAATTTTAATTGAATAAACACTTATAACGAAATGTGATATTTATAGCACAACAAAAGATTGGTACAAGTCAATTTGATCTATTCTATTGAGTTAAATAGATTATTCTAAAATCTAATTTTAAATTTTCCAATAATAAATTAAGTCAGCTCTTGTTAGATTTTAAATGAAACTAAAATTTTACTGAGAAGTTTTGGTTCTGTTGATACTTTAGTTTCATTTATTGAAACTGAAACTGAACAATATGAAACTGCACAATATTGGCTGAAACTAACAATATTAGCATTAACATTAATTAACTATTTTCTTTTACTATTTCTGTTTAGATCTAACGACTATCGCTGTGTTGGCATACAATTACTGCATAGATCCATTTATTCTAGATAACGAATTTAGGGAAATCGAAACTAAATAGGCAACTTCTAAATATCGCAATTGTTTCAAATGGTATAAATAAAAAATAGATTTTAAATATGAAAATATTTTAATATATCCAAAAAAATATAATAATAATAATAAATATTGTTATCTTGTTACTCATTATTGTATTCTATATTACTCTAACAAAATTTTAATATCGCCACTTAAGTGTCGTTGCCATAATTTTGAGATGCGTTGCATAGAGCAGACTTTCAGCTGCAAGCGACACAGTTTCATAAATAAGACAACACAAAGGGAAAAAGAGCAAAGACTTAGAACCAATAATTTCGTTTTTAATAACAAGGTCGGTGCGATGCGGCTAGCGATCGGCTTGGTGCCTTTAATCTCCTTTTAAACGACACGCGGACACGACCACACAAAACCCATAAAAAAGAAGAGCAATAGACCGAGTGAAGAGCTGGAGAACGGCATCGGCATCGGCAATGGCAAGGACAAGGACAAGGCTCGAAGTCGAAATAATTGGAACAATTTCCTATCAAATTTATGTGCCATAATCGGGAGCAGCAGGTTCAAAGATAAAAATCGAACTCCGCATACCAGACCAGACCTCGAGCCTTGTGCGAACAGGTGAAAGTGCCTGCCACAATAATGAAAAGGATACTCGAGTTCCGTCTCAATTGGGGGGAGGGGGACATTCATTTTGCTTTGGGTTCAGTTCAGTTCAGTTCAGGTTCAGCTTGGCCGAGTTATTTTTATGGCCACCAAAGCGCTTTGTTAACAATGATTTTTATATACATATAAGTACTTATATAGGTGTGTGTGTGTATGTGTGTGTGTCTGTGCCACCGTGTGGCACTATTTGTGGTTAGCTCAACTCGTTAGAACGTCTTGTTATATCTGACTTGCCGCTCACTCTTTCTCCTTTCTTCTTTTTTTTTTTTTTTTGATTATCGCTGACGTTGCATCTACAAAGTGTGAGTGTGTGTGTGTGTGTGCGTGTGTGGGGATAAATGGGATGCGAAGGATTGCGTTTGGGATTGGTAATAACCGTTTTGTCCTGCGTCCTGTCACAAATGTCTCAATCGTGGCTTTTGTAAATTGGCTCGGGCCCATAATCGAAATTCCATTGAAACGTAAAATTGCCAGAGATGGATAAAGAAAAGATGAAGATGCAGAAAGAGCGAGAGAGATGGAGATAGAGAGCGACTACTGTTGGACCGATTATCTAACGGTTTCCAGCGCTGTCAAACATTTTAGGCGCCATTGTTGACATTTCTCATGTACCCTTTATTTTCCCTTGTGATTGGCTTCCCCTTCGTCTCTTGATGGCTCAGATAAGGCATCTCAATAAGACATTCGAGATACTATCGTTGTCTTGGCCACAAACTCAAAGTGAACGTGTTAGGTGGAGCCAAGGGGTTCAGACGCCATCCGGAAGAGACTTGAGTTGTTGACAGATCGATATATGTGATAAAGGCTGATGAATGAGTTATGATTGAGAGGATTTACTGCAAATAGAAAAATGAAAATGTGCGGAGTACTAGAGAGATGTGGGGATGAATTTAGATAACTGAATGTCATCATTTTCAGACTGAATTTAGTTAGAAAATAAGTATGGCAAAATGAAAACATGTTTGCAATAGATAATTATTTTAAAGACAGACTGCTAAAGACTAGGAGTCTTCTAGGAAAAAAGGAGTGATGAAAAATGCGAAACATGATCTGAAATCTGGCATTTGAAATAAATTGTTATTATGAAAATATAATAACTGTAAAAGATAGTGAAAATTTTGAATTGATTTTAAAAATAGATATAAAGTGAACTTGCTGTTTCATATTTAATATATAATTTTAAGATTTACAAATAGTATCGAAAAACCTTATTCGCTTCTTTATAATAAAGTCTTGAAATTTTAATAAGAGTATGCTGAAGAATGGAAATACAAATGCATTCCAATTTCATAATATCATCGATGAAAACGACTTGGAGCTAGTGCTCTTGTCATATTAGTGTCAATTAAGAACTTATGATCGATTATGGACTTATAGAGAGACTCTGGGGACTTGCTACCTGCGCGTGGCAAGTGCAGCTGCTGCAGCCTAAGCCGAACTAATCTTATCAAAAGGCACTCGTCAGTCATCGTCAGTGGAGCCTTTACGAAATGCCGACGAGTGCTCGACACTGATGATCATCAGTCGGCAGGTGTATAGGCGCAATAACAAAACCCAACTACAAGATAAACAGAAACATTTTGTGTTCATTTGTTAGAATTACCCAAAACATTTTGCGGCGCGCGCGCAAACTAAAAACTGTTTCCAGGAACTCGACTTTTGCCAACTTGGCCAACTCGCTGATAAGATAAATAGCAAATAGTACATTATAGCTGATGTCCATCTCCAGGTCAACTTACACATCGTGCACGTCACAGCTCAGTGCCTGTTCAGTGCATCACCCGCTGCGTAGGAGGACCCTTCAACTGGGCGTCAACCTGAGCTCGCATTTTGAGTCTCTGATAAGTGCAGCCAACCAACAATTTGTTACAATTTTAATTCTTTGCAAACTGACCCCGTTGGCTGCCAGTTTGATTAATAGTGGCCAAAAGAGTTTCGTTCTTTGTAATAGTTATAGTTATAGTTGTTGGCCGTATCTGCAACTGCCCCCGTTTGTTAACGCCCCAGGGTGCTAGGCATTCTAGCAAGACGTGCGCTTTGTTTTGAGCTCGTCTAATTGAAATACAAAGAAAAGTGATTAATGTGGAGCAGCCAGAAAACAAAAAATACGGCACTGAACAGAGTCGTCAAAGGAGTTATGCGGAATTGTTTAATGGTGCATCATAGATCAATAAGTTTACATATCGCTAGAGCAAAAAAAGGATTGTTAAAAGCAGCTGAAGAAAAATGTGTCTTTCTATGCTCAATAAGCTTCTACCATTTAGAATTCAATCCTGGTAAATATTTCTCTCCATGGTATATTTTGAAGTGTAGTATGTTATGTTAATATACCAAATATAGCTTTTGATATATTTTAGTATTTTTGTGGTATATTTATTTTGGTTTATTTCAAGAATAATGCCGCTCTGTTTTGCTTTTATACAAAATGCGTAGCCGGTATCTTACAGTCGAGTAGACTCGGTTTTCTTACTTAATATTAATGTACTTTTTTAGCTAAAATAATAATAAAGGTATGTATTTAAACAGGAATAAAAGAGTTCGTGCACTAAATATATATTTCGTTATAAGGTAGTATTATTTTTTCGGTATATTATTTAGATATATTTTATAATACCGCTTTTTTATGGGTGGATATTAGGTATTTCACAGTCAACCACTTTTTAACTTATTATATTGATAGTTGGAAGAGGAATAAATTAAGAAGTTAATATAAAAGGTGCAATAAATTGAAAAGGTACTGAATTTAATCCAGTTCAAAGATGTTATCATAAGCATTTAATGAAGATACATTTTGCAATATGCAAAATGATCGAATTTGTAAGTTTTTGATATCAATGAAAGTGAATTTAACTTAGTATTATTACAAACTATTAACATACTATTAAATAATAATCTTCCGATACTGAATATCAAATGAAATTTGTCCAGGAATGACTCTCTATCAGTATAGTTCTTGGTTCTTTCACTCTGATCGAATTCGTTAATCTTAACTGCTTTTGGGACTCATTCATGTTGCATGCGTTAGATACTGCCGCTGCACACGTGCCACGCCCCATATCTTAAACTGCTGGTACAGCCCCCCTGCTGCAGTCTGACGGCCCGTGCTCTAATTACATTCTTCCGGCTTAAACCATAACTGAGAGCTGTGCAGAGCGGCTTTCGCTTTCCTCTCGTCCTGCAACACATGAAGAAGAAGAACAAGAAGAAGAGGGAGCACAATTAGTGGTCTTTGTCACGCCCCCGCTCGTCTTGGCGCGTCCTTGAAAAGGGAAAACGAAACTGAGAACTGAACTGAACTGAATTGAATTCAAAAACCTTCGCTTTTATTGATAGGAAAATTGGTTTACACTGAGGCAAAATCAACGGCAGCTGCACAGCCTCATTCAATGCGGGGGCAACACCTACAGGACGCACGTGTGTGCCTCTGTGTGTGCGTGTCTCTGTGTGTGTGTGTGAATTAGTGTGTAGTGTCGGACACGCGTTGATGAAATCTACTTCGAGTGCGTCTACGTCTTCGGCATCGGCTTTTGCATTTTTTGGCCAACGGCGTCGCCGTCGAAGGAAACAAGTAAGAAAACTACAGTCGAGTGTGCTCGACTATGAGATACCCGCTACCCCTTTTGAATAAAAGCAAAATATTGCGGTATTATTTTCAAAATATACCAAAAATACTGCAAAATACTAAAAAATATACCAAATGGTATATTTGGTATAACGATGTGATACATACATTCAAAATATACCATAGACAGCATAATATACCAGATTGTCGGCCAAAGCATTTGAGACCCCCCGTAAGTGGGCGTTTTGGCCCATACAAAAGTGTTTCTTTAATAACTTCAACAATTTTTATCTGATCGCAACCAAATTTTCAGGAATCATAAAGACTATTGTTATTATTATACTTACCAAAATTCGCAGCTTTAACTTCAAAATTACGCTTGTAATTCGATTTTTTTGATTTGTGGGGGCGGAAGTGGGCGTGGCAAAAATTTGAAACAAACTTGATCTGCGTGCAAACATAACAAATGCTGTCGAAAAAAAATTATAGCTCTATCTCTCTCTGAGATCCAGTGTTTCATACGGACAGACGGACAGACGGACAGACGGACAGACACACAGACAGACAGACGGACAGACGGACATGGCTAGATCATCTCGGCTGTTGACGCTGATCAAGAATATATATACTTTATAGGGTCGGAGATGCCTCCTTCTACCTGTTACATACATTTCCTGCCGGCACAAAGTTATAATACCCTTCTACCCTATGGGTAGCGGGTATAAACATTTCAATTTTCTAGGCCAGTGGACAAGCCCAGGCAGTTATCCATCCAACTAGGAGAAACTACGAGCCAAAGTGGCGGCCCATGGGGCCGTTGTCCTGGCGAGCGTAACCACGCACAACGAAGGATTCACAGCCCAAGGATTTGTTTGTCAAAAGCAGACAACGACTAAAATAACAAACAACAACAACAAATCCAAATGGACTCTTTTTGAGACTCGTTGAAGGCTGGGGAGAGGGATGGCATCAAGGCTCGGGTTCGAATTCTGGTTGCCTGTCAACTTTCAAGTTGGTTTATTTATTTTTCATTTTTAGGCCGCATTTTCTCCTACAGATCCTTCTCCGCCTTCGCCTTCGCCTCCACCCCCTTTCTCCCGCTCCCTTGCCGTTGCCAATCTTTGTGCACATTGATGAACCTTTTGCGTAGCATTTTCTTCCTATTCTGCTTCTTTTTCGTTTTCCTTTTTTTTAATATTTGCAGCTTTGCTATGTTTGTTTACAGTTAAAGGACATAACAGCCCACAGGAAGTCCTGGGCGTAGGCCCATTTTGTACCTCCTGTTCGTGGGATAAGCTCAGCCAGATTGTTAGATGGCTCCACCGTCAACCAAATAGATTTCTAAACGAGAAAGAAAAAATAAACGAAGTAAAACTTTTCGCCTTTTGCGCTTCCTTTTTGCCTTTTTCATTTGTTCATCTGCTTTTTGTTGTTGTCGGTCGAAAGAGAAATGTTTGGGTGGGTGCGAAGTCTGGCAACGATTTTTTCAATTTCGCTCCCACAAAACTGCAATCAGTTGGCGAAATACTTCAACTATAATGGATTTAAGAGTTACTGGCAATTGGTTTTGACACTGAAGAACCTGAGGAATATTGAACAAACAATTTCTAGGTGGATAACGCAGTAGAAACTAGAAAATATGTGTTTTCATTTATTTATGATTATTATTATTTTTAATATCAACTATAGACAGTGAAATTTATTAAATATAGAGAATACCCTTTACGCTTATCTTACTAAAGAGGCCAAATGCGGTATATAGCAAAAATATATCAAACTAATAAACCGAAAAATACTCAAATATAACAAAAGCTAAAAAAATACAACATCGTTTTACTGCATTCAAAATATACCACAGACAACAAAAAATACCAGATTATCATTGATATAACTGGTATAAAAATATAGTTAGGAAGCAAACACAATGAAAATGAATCGAAAAATCCATTGCTTAGTGAATATAACAAATTCTATTATCAATAAAAATTATAGACTAACTCGATGGGTAGCAAAAGACCTAAATTCTTACCACGAATACCGAAATTCTTAGATGCAATTATTAATGAAGGGTCTTCATTTATACAACTGACCTCACAGAGTAATCTACAATCTATTTAGCCTCAATAGGTCCCTTCATTTAAATTTCATGTTAACCCAAATATGTGACCGAGTTCGTAACAGTCAATTAACCAATTAAAATGTGAAAAGTTGGCCAAGCAAGGAAACCCCAAGGGTTAAAGACAAATGCAACGCGGAAGGAGACAGTTCTCGTTTTGTTTCAGATCTAACGAGCTTGATAAAACCGCGGCGCACCTGCGGACTTCCGCATTAGGTAGGCTCACCTCTTTGGCTGACATCTCTGAACACCTCTAGGCCTCGAACCCTAGTCCAAATTGAAATTTACGATAACGATAACGCCCCAACCAAATGAGGCAGTAGCTCAACTAGCGCGAGATACTGTCAGTTTGGTGTGAGACTCGCATAAATCGAGGAGCAACTTTGGACTCTACCGCCGAAGGACTCTCTTACAACGGTTGGTGAGACAAGGCAGTTATTAACGACTCACATTTCTTCAAAAGGATAACAACAAATTAAAGGATTTGCTTCTTTGTGTGCCTTTTTGTTCGACTGCCTTTTATTGTTTGCTGTCAGACCAAAAAGGATTCTGGGAAATTGTTTTTCTTTTAATGCGTCTTTTCATCATCGTTGTTTTTCTTTTTCTTAAAGGTAAAAAAATGTTGTGCAATTTTCTAGAATTAGGAGTCGTGGGCGAGGGCGTGGCATTATCATTAAAGTGCAAACAATAAATTGCATCTGGTCGAAAAAAAAAACGTCACAATAAGCAAAGCGAAAAATCTCCATCAAAGTGTAGCTAAACCCCTTCTCTGGTGGATATGCCACTTAACTTCACTTTGTTCTCGCTGTCGTTTGTTGATGTTGATGCGATGAAGTCGCCAGAGTCAACCCTTTTTTTTTCGGAGGGTCCATAGAGCCAAACCCTTTCGCTGTGCGCAAGCGCATGAGCCGCACTTAATGGCTTATTAAACGCATTGCGGGGAAAAGGGGTGAGCTTGCATTCGGAAGGGTTGCGGCTGGGTACAAAGGGTTGCTTTCGTTGTTTTGGTTGTTTGGTGTTGCTGTTGATGACACCGCTAATTGCTGGCTAATTTGATGCACTCATAATGGGTTTAATGGAAGGGTTTTGAGTGTCAGTAAACATATTCTGCGCCAGTATTGAGTAACTGCCATTGAGTGGCGAAAACTATGTGAGTTCTTATTCGACTCACACCTGTCAAACATTTATAGCCCAAGACGTTGGGACAGCTCGCTTCGCTCAAGTGAACTCATGTGAAAATTTCTCATCACTGGCTCTTCCTGTGTCAGCGGCGTGTGATAATTAAAAACTAAGACAAACGATGACAGCGAAACGTGGGCAACAGCAGCAGCAGGACAATAATGTTAGCTATGCAAATGACAGGACAATGGACACTTGTGTGAAAGGCCCACAGCCTTACCCATCATCATCGCAAAACAATACAAAGAACGTAAACTCAAATACCGAAATAGATATAAATAATAAAGACCAGCTGAATTGGTTACCGAACTTGGAATACTCTTATTGAAAGTAAAAGAAAGTAAACATAAATTTAATTTGTTAAAGAAACAAATTGATTTTGAATATTAATCAATGACACAATATTTTTATAGTCAGATTTATAATATATATAAAAGTACAAATACATTAAAAAGAAAATAAAAATATCTTATTATTATGCCTTATGGAAAGCATTAAAAGTAATATGATTCAATATGAAAATAACTATACCAGATGATGACTACAATATATAAGAAGGATTTATTTACTTTTATTTTACTGTTGATATTCTAGCCTTTAATTAACGTAACTGGTTGAAATATAGTAATAGCCTTTAGGGAGTGTATTTGAAAACGGTTGGCGGCTAATTAAAAACGTAGCCAAGCGAAAGCCGCTGAATAAACAAGGAGCTGGCAGCGCGATAATGGCCACAGCGAATGAAAGGACACGGCGAACAGATAATGTCCTGGCACGTCATTGGCCATGCAAAATGGCCAAAAGGATAACCAAAAATGAATAGCAAGTCGCCCAGCCAGATGACAACTTTTCGTTGCTTTTCTTTTCTTTACATTTTTTTGTTTGTTGTTTTTTTTTTTACTTTTTGCAGCTTTTGGAGAAGCCTCTTTTAATATTTAAGGCACACGAGCGTAATTTGCGCTCTGGAAATTAAAAGCAAAATATGCAAAAGAGCGAGAGAAAAATTAAAAAATATTTGCCAACAGCCATTGGCGGAGTAGAAGGCGAAGACGCAGAAGGCGAAGGCAAGCAGTGACTAGTTGTCCTGTGACTCGCTTTTCATTGTCCTTGGCAACTGGCTTTGTTGTAGCTGCCATCGTAACTGCTGCGATAAGGTTGTCTTTCGTCCTGCGTCCTGTGTCCTCATGCTCTTCTTTTGTTTTGTTTCGGAGGCAAAATGCAAAACAAACTTTTGCCAAAACTCGTGCACAGCTCGTACTGCTAAGGCGTGGGCAGTTCACGCTAGCGAAAGCGAAGGCGGCGAAGGCGGAGACTCATGGTGTGGGCGTGGCTGTGCGCCTCAAGTGCGCCTCGCTGCCTGCGTACAAAAGCCTTTATTTAATTTAATTTTTGAGTGCGTCTCTCCGCTCAAAGCTTTTTCATTAGCAGCAGTTGGCAAAGTACACAAGGACGGGGCAAATCGCAGTGCTGGAAGCCAACAAAAAGGATGTCAACTACAAGCCTGACAAATCTTTAGCTGAGTGGGATGCTGAAAGTGCGAACATTCGCATTAAAGTTTGTTTAGAGGTATCGATAATTCTTTAAAATCAACTTTGGTTTGTCATATGGTTACTAAATTCATTATTTTTTTTTGTTAACTGATTGAACACTTTATTATATAATATAAAGGGATATAACGACGCGCACACGTTTAAAGAAAGATATAAGATAGGATAAAGAGTACAAGGCAATTTCTTGTCTAATTGCCTTAGACAAAAAATATTTGCAAACAAAAAACAAAAGATAGTTGCTAAATATCTGTGCTCTGATAAGTAGTTAGCTTAGATAAGAACTCTTTTCTCTTTTTATTAATTATAATTTCGACAGCTGCTACATTTCTTTTGCACACATAAATGAAAAAGTTTAAAGAAGGTCGATCTTAATTTTTATGTTCAATTTTTTGTTTAGTATAGCAATTTTGAATATTTGAATTTTAAAACATGCTTTATCCCAAAAAAAATGTTTTCAAAATGCCTCTATTGTATATAACAACAGATTTGAATCGTGTGTTAATATTAAGAATAACCGAAATCAAAAAACCACAAATTAATATATAGCCCCTCACTTAACCAGCAATAAATTGAATATTAAAAGAAAAGATAAATGTTATCGGCACTTATGAATAGGTTGAATCCGTTTGATATAACTCAATATATCACACCTTTTAAATAGCATGAAAATGAGGTTTCTCACCTCATCGCGTGATGTTATGCCATTGTGTTGGCCTCGTAAGTCCAATATCAGTTGCTTGCCATCCACTCGCTCGAATGCCGCAGACGCATGGTGCCAAACATTAATCTGCTATGTAAATCTAGAGCACAGTGTAAGCAAAGGCGTCGTATTTGCGCATTTTTAAGTACACCGGACAAGGATGAACACCATGAACGGCATCCACACCCAACTGAATCATCCCGAGCCAGCATGAAAGTTCACTTTTTGTGCGTTGTCATTATTCATCAGTTGGCTGTTGGGGACTGTGACGGGGAGGGAGAGTTTTGCCGTGTAAATGCTAGAAATGAGGCAGGACCCAACATTGCTCAGCCGTAATGCCATTTTCATGCAACGCGACTCCTCCGCCAGTCAGTCATCCAGCCAGCCAGCCAGCCAGCCAGCCAGGCTGGTCTTGCTTTTTTTACTTTTACCCTAACAGCACATTAACCCACCGAAAAATGCCCATTAGAAATGTAAGCAGCGAGAAAGAAAAATTAAAATTGGCCACGATTTTCTTTCTTTGCTGGATCTTAACGTGTTGGCGGCCCCCGCTCTAAATCTCCATTTCCATCTCCACTCCATCTCCGACACCATCGCTATCGCTATCTCTGTTCGGCCAACGCTTGTCCATTGTTTCATTTCATTTTTTGCTCATTTTTCACTCGAAATGAGCCGCCGGGCATTCATGTCATGTGCCCCAGCTCCACGAAAAGAGGATGAGAAATCCGGGAGCGACAACGACACCGGCCGGACTTAGACTCGGGACTCGGTACTCGGTACTCAGACAAGGACTCGGACTCGGACTCAGGACTCGTGGGTAGATAGCACCATTGCCGCCGCGTGGCTTTCAATTTACGCGACTGCGTCCGGCACATCCTTTCAGCGTGTGTCCTTCGAGTTGAAAGCAGCTTAAACAGCCTCCCAGTTCCAAGTCTTTTGTTTGCTTAAACATTTTTTTCTACTTTGGCGGCATTTTCCATTAAAATTCCGCCACTTTTTTCTCCATTCTTCTGTTCGGCCGCTCGCTTTCCCGTAGAAGAGCAACAACAACAACAACGACAGGACGACAACAACAACGAGGACGGTAGGACGAAAATTTAGAAAAATAACGCAAGAATTTAAATAATAAAGCAAGCGCGCACAAATGAATCTAATTTTTTACAAAGGGGGCAGCAACGGGCTGTCCTTTAGATTTGTGGCTAACTTCGGGATGGGGTAGAATGGGGGGAGGAGGGTGGAAGAGGATGTCATCAGGGCAGCCGACGGCCGAGTAAAGTGCTCAAGTGGGGCTCGAGTAAATGAAAAAGTGTTTTGCTTTCTGCTGCTTATTTTTGTTAATTTTTTCTCCACTTGTAAATTAATTTTATTTCGCCTCGCTGGGCATCCTTCAGCTTGCAACGCATTGTTATCCTTCGAAGACGTTGACAAGTTGTTCTCCCTGCGTTCCTCTCACAAAAAATACTACTTGACACTAGAGAACGAGGCCTTCGTAGGCATTGTTCACTTTTTTTGTTGACATTAAAATCTTTCGCAAATGGTCGAAAAAAAAAACTAAATTTGTACTTTCGAAAAATTCAATATTAAAGAAGTTAAAACACTAATTTATAAATACATCATTTAGATAAAAAAGTTAAAATAATGTGCTAGAAACTAAATAGGTTTATAGTACATCTTTAAGCTATAAAAACCATTTCGAACTCATCTCAAATAATTTATTTTCATTGATATAATCAGGGCAAAAAACTTAAAAAATTAATCTCTTCATGATTTCTTTTTGTGTTTTCTTTATTATTTTGTATTCAATTTAATCTATATTTTCTGTGCTTTTACAATTTTATTTTAAAATATTAAAAATATGAACAATAACGAAAATCAAATCAAATTTTGGAATTTGGAAAAAAATTTAAATCAAAAGTTCCTTTTTTATGAGTTTCGGTTATATAGTAAAGTCCCCGATATGCCAGACAGCCTAGCTGCATTAAAAATATCCCTATTGAAACTTTAAACCCGTTGGCAAACACCTTTCGCGGTATAAACTCATGTCGTTAGGGGTGGCCCAATAATCAAGTGTGACACATAAACGACATGCGCACCCTTTTTCTCTTGCACAGATGCAAACAAAATCGTTAAAAAATTTGTAAAATTTGACAATTTGGCAACAAAAAAATTCGCATTTCATGTCACGCTTGGTAAAGTAGTTCAAATCACAGCTGAGCCGCCCGACCGCGCCCCTTCATTAAAGCGAGGGGCTTAATCAACGTGCAGCAGCAAGCAGCAGGGGCAGCAGCAAACACCACCTCGACCACCACCACCACCATCATCATCATCACTATCGAGACAAGGACGAGGACGAGTTGCGGAAATCAACTTGAAACTGGGTGAAAAAATTGCAAATTGATACAGAAAAAAAATGCAGGAAAAAAAGAAAAAAACGAGGCAACGACAGGCGCACAAAAGGCTCAGGGATTTTTTATTTTTGTATTTTTTTTTTTTGTTGGGCTGTCAGCTCGTGCGTGGCTGATTGTAGGGTTGAGTTGTCTTTGTCCCAGCCTAACTGGGCACGCGCGCAACGAAAGGATTTTGAGGAGCACACAGCAACAACAACAACAACAACAACAACAACAGCAAAAAAAAATGAAAATTTCATTGATTTTTCAAGAGAAAATGCGTTAATTTTTGATGCCAGCAAAAATTGCGGGTGCTAAATAGGAGGGAGGGTGTGCTGAGCGGGTGGTTTCTTACATAAGCCCACTCCCAGCAAACTGTACATGCCAACAGAGAATATATACTAAATGTATATATATATAGAGAAACCTTTTATGTAAGCCTTGAGCAACCCCTTGACCAGCAGACGCAATTAGATGACTTGAAAATGCGTTTGCCCACCGACACAGGACACAGGACGCACGCACAACACAACAGGCGATGGTCAGTCGAGATGGACGAACGACAGTCGGCGGCTACCTTTTTTCGCATGACCAGCGTATCCTTTGAGCAACCCCCGAGCTGAAATGGCATACGCAACAACAGCTGGTCAGTGTGTTGTAGGTCAGCGAGTGACCTACAAATGCCGCCAAAAATGAACAGCCAGAAATTCTGGCAAAAAGGATGCTACACGCACTTTGGACGCACAACGGAACCTGAATCGAATTTAGCAATCCCCCCCATTTGATGAACGCAATATTGAAAACTGACCGCTTTAATGAGCAGCTAACGCAAAAGACAAAATTTTATTGCGTAACTCGGGAAAAACAATTTCATGATTTTCACTATTTTTTGTTTGCCAGCTGATTACGCGGCACTTTCACTTTCTGCAGAGTTCGTAACGCATGTTGGGGACTCCAAAGTGTTAGAGTAGGAGTCCTGGTAGTGTGGTTAGAAATGCGCGCCAGCAAGGATACGAGGTTGCAGCAAAGGGCGGCAGCTGTGCGGCTTCGTGGCGGCTCCTTGCCGTTATGTGTCGCCTAGATAACCTTTGGCCTCGTGCTCACACAACAAAATAGAGAAACGGAGAGAGAGAGAGATAGGGAGAGGGAGAGTCCAACTGGCTGTGCTGCGTACAAAGGATAATACACAAAGGACCTCTTGCTGACGCAACAATGGCAACAACAATTTTTAAAAATGTTTTTGTGTGTGCGTTGCATTTGAACATTTTATTTTTTCTTTTTTGTGTAGAAACTATAGAAAAACGAGCATTAGACGACGAGAGCACACCCCATGCCTACAGAGAAAGAGGAGAGAGAGAGAGAGAGAGCCCCTGACCCTACCTACTCATATAAAGCCATAGCAATTCCTATTGCCACTCGGAATCCGTATACCAAATACCATATGAGGGCTGTCGTAGCGTGTGTTGGCACAATTCGTCACCGAACTCGAGTGAAAAGTTGTTAAGAGTTGCTTTTACCGATTGAGAGAAAAAGTGAGAGTTGAATGACGAGCATGGGAGCTCAACTGGTAACCAACTCAGCAGGCACTGTCTGGCATTGGAGTGGGTCATTCCTATAGATAAAACGATTGCTAAACAAATTCCCACAATTTGCCAAATACTATACGATATTTGTATAACATATCTCTACACTTGGACGCAGTGACAGCCTTTCCTTTCTTTTGGGAAGACTATTAAACTCCTTTTGAAGATTTGGCAAAATACAATATACATTTATGTAATTCCATTTTTTTTAAATCAATAATAACATTATACTGCAAATATGCTAATTTTTTAAGTTAGTACTTACAATTCATAACAACAGGAAAACAACACTTAATAAGCCAATAAAGTCTAAGCAAAAGAGATACGAGTTAAATTTACTAACAAGCTGTTAATAACTCAATGTTTGTTAAAGATTAGTTAGGAAAAAACATTCTATAGCGAGTTTTATTAATACAATAATAACTATAGCTATCAAGATTCGTGTTACTTATTATTTTAATACTTTTAACTTAAAAATGCAGTTATTGTATAACAATAATAATAATGGCAAATGGCAAGCCTTAATTTATGGACTTCCTTAAAAATAAATTTAATAAGTACAATGATAATAGAAATTTCAATAATACTTATTTATGAAAATTAAAAATGTAAGAAATTTGAAAACTAACATTAGCCAAAATCTTAAAAAATATATATATATTTAAAATGAAATTAATATTATATATTCTTTTTAGAAATATTTTATTCAAATGCATTTTTCTTCAGAATTCAAATTTTGTGTTGTAGCAACTATGATCAAACTTGAAACATATGCACTTATTTTATGAACTAAAATGTCGCCATTAGTCAACATTAACACTGAATTCATTGCTATTGCACTCACTCCTCCACCTTCTCCTGCTCCTCTAAATACAACTTCAATGGCAACAACTGTGGCACGTGGCTGCAGTCATCAAACCACAGGCTGCAGCCTGACAAGAAGTCAGCGAACTCTACGAAAAACAATGACGACACTTTTTTTGTTGGGGGGGGGAGAGCGAATGAAAAGTGAGTGGGAGAAAACTTAATTTTTTAATCGCGCGGCTGGCAACTGTGTTGGCGATCAAATGACAAATCAAACAACTGAGGAAGAAAGTTGACAATGAAAACAGAGAGAGCGAGAGAAAGACTCGAAACGGGGAAGGAACTGGGGCTATGGTTGGGGTTGAGATTGTGGTTGTGGTTGTGGTTGTGGCGGTTGCACTCGAATGTCAAACGAAGTGTGCAACACATTAATTCCCCCAAGTAACACAAGCAGCACCCCATACTACAACCGTTCCTCCCCAATCATTGCCTCTTTGAGCTCCCGATCCCGACAAAAAAACTGACAGCAATTAAAAGACGCAAGACACGCGTTGTTCCAATGGCACGCTGACAATTTGGATATGTAAATGTGCGACTAATGAACACTTTAAAATGCTGCCTCCCGGTTGCGTCTCGGGGATGCTGCCACTGGGAGTTGCAAGGCAGCTGCGCGTCTTAAAAACAAAAAATAGAAGAAGTAAAAAGAAAGACAAAAAGTCGACGCGTGCTCGAAGTGCAGCGAAGTGATGAACCGTCGCCCAGGTATGCAAGCAAATGAGTCTCAAGGAGCTGGTCGAGAAGGATCCTGGTCGTGTGCTGATGCTGCGTTTACCCTCAACGAAGCATTCACTTTTTATGCTTCCCCCCCTTAAAAAACAAGATGCAACTCTCGTGCCCGGCATCAGGCATCAGAACGCTTCGTTCCCTGTCATCGTTGTCTCCTTTTGCTTTCCCTATCAATTTGGCCAGCTCCTCGCTTGTCCCTCGCCTCTCATCTGCCGTAGTCTACCTTTTTTTTATAGGTAAATCTCCTTTTAATGCGCTTGTGCCGGGCCATCGATCCGCCGGTTGGATGTTGCTTGTTTGTATTTTGTATTTTGTATTTTTGGTGTGTGCGTCTTTTTAATAGGATTTTTTATAGGCTTTGCTTGCGTGTCTCGATTGCAGCATCTTTTTCTTCCGTCTTCTTTTTTCTGGAGGGGTTCTCTCTTCGTCGCTCGCTTCTGTCGCGTGCTTTGCCGCTCTCTCACTTAGCGGATTGCTCTTCTGACAACTGTTCGTTTTCTTTTTTATTTTGTTTTGATATTTTTAGCAATTTTATTATATTGTCTCCCCCTTCGGATGCTTCTTTTTTTTATGAAGTATGAAATATTGATAGTTTTTATAGGCACTTTTATGGACGATCAGTTGTGTTAAGACTAATTATTCGATATATCAAGAGAGAGAAACGCTTACGTAAGAAGCTCAGATAGATGCTAGTCTTACATTTGAATTGAAAATCATTGGATTAATGTCTTCTTATCGTAATGGGAAATCTCCTATAGAAATTTAATGAAATTATCGAACAAAAGAAAGTTTTCAAATGATTTTTGCATAAGGATAATGAACGACGCTCGGAATGATGATGGCGCTGATTGTCAACCAGAAACTGGAAACGTAGCAACCCCTTGTGAGTGGCAGTTAAATTTGTTTTGCATAGAACTCAACTCTAAGAATGCGTCAAATGGACGAAATGACCGTTAGAAATCTTACGAAATACCATAAAAGAAATCCCTGAAACTCTCGCCTTTTGTATCGTAAAGACATTGACAAAGTTGTTGCAGCAGGACATGACTCAGGATGTGGAAGGGATGGGGAACGCGATAATAAGAAAGTACAGCTGATTGTTATAAGAAATACGTCGCATCATGCAAACGGTGAATAGAACACGCAACACACTATGGAAGAGTATCAAGATAATGGCTATGGGTTGGTTTGATATGACAGATTTTGAATATGAAAACTGTTTGGGGTAAAACTACCTTTTGATGATTTACTACCCAAGATAAAAGTGTTACTTTCGAGGCACTATTTTTGTTTAGTTACTAATTTAGAGTCGACTATTAGAAACAGAGTTAAATAATATTGAAAATTTTAGAATCTGTGAGTTAAGAATATTCAATTAAATTGTGCAAATATTAAAAAAAAAAATTTTACTTTTTTACACCGTGTACAATAAAAAAATAAATTAAAATTTACGAGACCTAGCAGATTATTTAGATTTTGAATTAGAATCTTTACTAATTTAAAAACTAAAAAATAAGGTTAAAGGATTACATTTTATATAACCAAAAAAGTTTAACAATATTTTTCTGAATTTAACAGCAGTTCCATATTAATGTTAAGCAAAACAAAATCATGATTTGTAATTTACAGAATAAACGTAAAAAAATTATTTTATTGATAATAATAAATATAAAAAATAGGAATATTTAACGAAATCTATCACTTTAACTTGAAAAAAGAGAAATTCATAAAACTAGTGATTCTCATTTTTGAATTTAACAATAGTTTTATATTAATTGTAATAATAAAATCAAGAATTCGAGCAGCTAAAAGTCATTCAATCTGCATAGTTAAAATTAATAAAAACTACAAAATAAATAGGAAAGTTCTATGAAAATAATAATAAATATAATAAAATAGAAATGTTTAACTAATTCTATCAGCTTAATTTAATGAATTTCCCTTCAATTTTCTGATTTTTTCAATAAAGTTCCTTATTAACCTTATGGTTAAAAGTTCTGTAAAAAAAAATAATAAAATAAATAATTCTGGCAGCTGAAAATCGTTAGTTGCAATCCACAGAATATTTATAGAATGATGAAATATTTATAATAATAATAAAGTTGGAATATCTAATGAATTCTAGCAGCTTAAGTTGGCGGATAGAAGTCCATATAACTAATGAAGTTTCCCCTACATTTTCTGAATTCAACAGCAGTTCCATAATAATATTATGCAAAAGGGAATCATTAGTTGCAATCCATAGAGTAAAAATCAATAAAAATTACGGCATAAAAGTGCAATTAATGTGCCATGACCATCGCATCGATGCCCAGGATGAGCACGCTGACAATGCGAGCTAATGCCAATGGCGACCAAAGGGATTGAATGTGCAAACCCCTCGACGAGGCTAACAATTTGATATGCATGACAAACAGTTTGGTATATAGCATATATAGTATATAGAGAGATAGGATACATGTGTGTGATGTAATCAACCCTTACCCATATGCATACGCAGAGCATAATGTGCCACCCCTTTGCCATACACCCACCCCGTTTGTCTTAAGCTGCAGCCCTCGGAATTTCGTTTTTGGGGTTAAACGGTGAAAATGGCGCGTGTTCGCCATAAGAAAATTATGCGCACATATGCGCTACAACGTTAACAGCCTGAAGGCTAAACCAGGAAAGGAGTCCCGACGACGTATCGTATCAATTTACCGAACATATGCAGATCCGATTAAGGGAATGAAAAAACGATGTTGAAGAAAAAACAAGCAAAACTACTCCACAAAATTTCGAGGGCGGTCCATTTGAACCACAAAAAATGGTTGCAACGCGTGCCCAGGCTGGCTTCTTATTCTTTATTCTGCATGCAACATGTCGCGTGCCTGGCAAACAGCATCCTTAACCTCATCCTATAAATGCTTCTTTTGCATGGAAAGAGATAATACAAAAAAAAAACTGTTTAAAAAATCCAATACAACATTTTTGAGCAGCGACAAAAAATTTGTGAAAAATTCCTTAAAATAGAAAAGAAACGGGCAAAAATTCAATGTGTGTATGTGTGTGTTGCATCCCTTGTCAACAATGGCACGAAAATCCCGTTGCTGACCTCACGATGACCCCAAGCCCAAGCCGTAGCCCAAACTGCCCCTGTTTCTATTTCTGCTTCTGTTGTTGATGATGATTTTCTCCCTTGGTCTTCATTCAGGCCGCAAACAAAAGCCGGCATTTTTGTGACTGATTGCATGCATGCAGCATGCATATCCTTGCATATCCTTTTTGTGCCGCACACATGTGTGTGTGTGTGTGTGTGTGTGTGCGACTGGCGCTTTGGCCAAACAATGCTTTTCGTCTACCGTTTGCCTTTGTCTGCAGTTTTCGCGCGCCATTTGCATGTTTTTCCACTTCCATTTCCCTTCTATTCCACATACATTTCCCATTTCCATGTCAAAAATGTGCAAAATGCAAAATAAAAAGGGGCGACCCCTTCTCCTCGCTGCAGCCCGCCGCTGTCTGTTATTTATGGCAATGTGGCAAGCTGCCAGGCACTGAAATGCAACAAAAGGGGGATGCACATTATGCAAAAAAGAGACACAACCGAGGACAGAACGATGGTTATGAGATGCAAATGCATATGAAGAACTATTGCTCAAATATTTCACTTAAAATGATAAATAAATGCTTAAAAACACAGAATATTTTCGATTCAGTTATTACAATAAGAATGCATATAAAAATAGCACTACTCTCTTATCACTAGTTAAAAAAAATATTATATAATAAAATTGTTAAATATATTCATGAGCTTTAGCTTTTAGTGCTATAGGAAACAACTAAATATAACATATAAATTTATCATTGAGAAATAATAAAAAAAATTAGTTTCTCAGACACTTATTATAAAAACGAAAAACAAATTGTGCATTTTTTAATTAGCAACTTACGTAGTTCAGAAATAACTTTTCCTAATGAACATTTTTGTTATGACATTTATTACATGTTTCCAAGCCATTTTGAGCTGAACTTGCTCAACGATGAGTTTCCGGCCAAGAGAGTTTTTAAGATATGTAATTTATGATAAAAATTGGTAGAAAACACTTTGTATAAGATATAAGTTACTATATAATTTTGTTCAACATTTAAATTATATATTATATAATTTTTCTTGTTTATTTGATTACAAACGACTTTTCAATTTATACTTTTAAATATTTGTATCTTCTAGCCATAGTCTGAAAGTCTTTTATAATATAATATATGCAAAACTGTTTGATTTCATTTAAATATATTTTCCCACAGATCGACTTCTTATATTAATTTTAAATAAATTGATCAAAAATTTGCACTCATGCAGGAAAACGATTCTTTTGTAACTTTTAGCTACTTATACTTATACAGTTGACCCCAAGGTCTTGTCCAGCATACTCGAAATAACCAAATCGAAAAGATCAAAATATTATGCCTACCTATGCAAAATAGCATAATATAAAAAATACCCATTTTTTCTCACATTTCGTCCACTTGACCTTGTAGTTGACCCAGGACATTTAAAAAAACATTCTTGAAAATTGCAAAAATTAAAAAGTCTCATTTAAAGTAGGGCAAACATTCTTGAATGCCGAAGTAGAGCCACTCCCCGGGCAGCGAGAGAAGCGTTCACACGCCGCGGGAGATCGAAGATTGGCGAACCATATGCAAAGCATCGGACCATACACTATTCTCGGTGGTCACGGGTCGAGCCTCTGTTGCATTGTGTTCGGACCCGAAGACGTTGCGAATTTTTGTGCATTCTTCCTGCTGCTTCCCTTATCCTTGCTGACAACCAAACAATGGACGAATATTTTTGCATAAACCCGTCGCTACGCATTATGCAAAAAAAAAAAAATACGTATATGCATATCCATAAATGGAACTGCAAAAATCGACTACCTAGAGGGAAGAGACAGTAAGTATGTTGAGCTCTAGACGTCGACCATTTCTTATGACACTGCATTTTCCACGCCTGCCCCGTTTAATTAGAACAAACAATGCCAGTCCCAAGACGCTGTCTGTTTCTGTTGTGTTCTTTTTTTTTAATATTGCAAGTAACTCCGCTCCGAAGGTCTGCACTGTTAAACTGTTTACTTAACCCAAAGGAATGCAGAGGGTCCTGTCTGTGTGGGTGGCTTAAAAAAACAGCACTCAGACGGTGCAATTATGAGTGCTCGGCCCCGTTAATTTGCTGACTTTAATCCTTTTTGGTAAAGTCATTCGTGCGTTCAAAATTTCACCAGCTCATGCTTCATAATTGCTCGATTGCAATAGAGGGATCGGTATTGGCAATGGCGTGTATTGTTATTGGCAACCGTCTTGGGACTGTTCGAATAATGTAAAATCGGTTCTTGGGATAGGATTCAATTTCGACAAGTAATGCACTTGATTTGCAGCCTGGCGACCTACTTACACTGGGGGATTAGACAGCAATTTCTGACGCTCTCACTGAGCTATACAAACAGGTACACAAGCGGAAATCTTTTTAGAATAAATAATCTTGGAATACATCATTATATATACATATTAATATTACTTTTTGTTTTTAGTTCAAAATTTGAATTACAAAGTAATATAATATTATATTATTAAATAATATTAATATATATAATTAAAATATAATTTCTTCTTAAATTGTCATCAAATTCTGACTTTTTTTGTGCGCTTTTAAAATAAAAATGCGTGAAATCTTTTTAGAGTAAATGTTCATGGTTCTCATGATTTTATGAACATATTATTACTTACATATTTTTCAAGTTCAAGTAGTAGTAGTAAATAATAAATATTGTACCTAATTATTAATTTCATTATTTATGCAAACTACAAATATTCAAAGTATAATATGATTTCATTACAAATTTTCTTTTTGGTCAATCCAATCAGTCATTTGCCGCACAAACAGCAAAACTTTTGCTGCGAGTGATTACTCAATTTAAATGGCAACATCTTCCCCGAGACTCCTTCGTATGTTAAAACAAAAAAAGAAACCCCTAACAAATCAAATCCACTACAGATGCTAATGCGTGTGCTCCCAAATGACATGAGGCAAATGGTTGAGTGTCGTTCTTCGAATTTTCCTTGATTGGGGTGAGAATGTGTGTAGGAGTGTGTGTGGGTTGCCTTAGTGTTAATATTTTTATTTTCACCCTTATAATGTTATCCTCTAACACACACCCACATGTCCCTTAGCCATTCGTTTGCTAATCTAATGCACACAATCGAAATTTGCCTAAAAAACAGACCCAATAGACACTTCTCCTTACGGTGAGCGCAAGGACATGCGCCACTTTGGCCTCCCGTCGCAGATAACAGCCTTATGGTCTTTAACGCCACATAGTTTTTTGCGCCACATAAGTCTATTACATAGATCATTTATTACACGAGCAGAGCTAGAGACTTCTTGGCTGTTGACGGCAACGTGTGTTTCTAATGTGATTATACTCAGTACCCAAACGATATAAGAGTATAATAGTTGGATGCTAGATTAGATTACAACCTAAAGGATATTCTTAAATATATAAGTCTTAAATTATTCTTTCTATATATTAAATCAAAAAAATTATATATTAAATCTTTTAGGATTTTGAGAAGTAGCCTGGACTAAACTAGAGAATGTCTAGGGACGCTATTGAATTCTTCCAATAACCATAAATACAAACCATGCTCAGATTAAGCCTAACCAATGTTACTTTGCACAGTATTTTACTTTCGAGTATACTGAACTGCATTATTTTTGCTTGTTTTTTACTTGCCCGTCGTCATCCAAAGAGTCTCTATTATGTCCTATCACTACGATTTCATCGCACTTGGAACTTAAGTTTGTTTTGGCTATTTCACGATTGCTCAATTTTCAAGACATTTAGCAATTGCTCAACTGCTGAGAGTAATTTCGAAGGAGTATTAAGACAAATATTGATATGTTTCGACATATTTACGTTAACCGGAATTTTAGTTAGTTTTTTGCTTCTATTTGTATATGGTTTCAATTTGTTTTACGAAATTATAACATTAACGTGCGAATGGTACGTTATCGATGCCGCTTTCCGATATTGTCAATATCGATATTGTCTCGATTCACGTAAGCTTTATCGATAGCTTAGTTTGATTTTAGTTATCTTTATTATTCGTTTACAATACAGGTTTTAATATAGAAAATTGTTATTTTCATTAAAACATTAAATGAATTGTGGGAGCTATCAAAAATGTATATATATGCTCAACACAATTAATTTAAATGAAATCAGTTCACGCTATCGGTTCAAGCTCCAATGATCATAGTTCATTTTTATTTGCTTTACAACACTGGCAATTAATGAAAAACCGTGTTTGTTGATCGAACGTAAACAGTTAGTTTATCTGATAACATATTCCTATTGTTTGAAATGGAATCGCATTCATCGCAATCAGAGGAGGAATCTAACCTGCCCGAAAGCTTAAACTTCTTGAACTTAAATTCCACAAATCAAGATACATCTCACGATGACCAGACGACACGTGCCAATGTAACAAACCGACAAAGTCGCCGCAAGCAAACACATCCCATGCATCGTCTTGAAATGTTAAATAGGGAGATTCGCCGCTTGCAAGCAAGAACATCATATATGATACCACGAATGAGCTTTGCCCGTGTCGTGCGGGAAATATTACACGATGAAGCCAATCCGGACTGGCGCATGAGCACAGCTGCTTTGGAAGCACTGCAAACTGCAACAGAAATGTATTTAACGCAACGTTTCGAGGATGCCTATTTGTTGACCTTGCATCGGGGACGTGTAACGCTCGAAAAGCGCGACTTAGCGTTAATTAATTTTATTTTGCTACGTCATGGCGAAATGTAAGCTTTAATCAGGTAATAAGACAAATTGTAATGGAAAGCTTACTAGATATTCAAATGCATTTTTTTCAGGTTTCAGAACATAAAAGTGAAAGCTGAATTTGACAATGTAAGTTGACTCGCATGTGAACGAAACTATTCAATATTAAGCTGTCTCCAGATCCAATTCTATTTATTCCTGCTTCTTAATCCAATCATTCATTTGCATCGACATCGACCAAGTCAGCATATAGAGCAAAACTTTTGCCCCTGGTGATTACTCAATTTAAATGGTAACAGCTTCCCCAAGACTCATCTCCATTTGCTTATACTAAAAGAAGAAAAGAAACCCCGATATGTTCCCAAATGACATGAGGCAAATGGCTGTGGTTGAGTGTCGTTTTGCCAGTGTTCTTTGATTATTGCGTGTGTGTGTCTGTGTGCGGGTGTCAGTGGGTGGGTTTAGTATAAATATTTTTATTTGCACCCTTATAATGTTATCCACGCACACACACACACATGGCTAATCTAATGCACACCATCAGAATTTGCCTAAAAAACGAGACACACCTCGTGGGATGCTGATCACTGGGTATGAATCACTTAGCTGTCCTGCTTTTGATACTTTCTGGGTGTTGATGGCAACGAGTGTTTTTAATGTGATAATATAGAAATATTAAAGCGCTACAATTCCCATACTTTATTCATGTAAACACTAACAATCTAATATTTCTTGTAACAGATGGTTAACCAAAAATTGATGTCCACACCACCGTACTATCAATATGGATGGAAACCGGCCCAACTATTAATATTAGGTCGAGTAATTATAAAGTATAAGAAACAAAAACATAATGTATACTTTTGGAAAATTATTTTTTGTTTAAAATTTTTGAATTCTCTTTTAAAAAAAATTATTTATTTAAATTTTACGCTTAAATATGCCAAAACCAAATGCATACGTTTTGAGTACAGCATATTTTAAAGGGAAAGTAGATTTGGAATTTCAAATATCTAATCAGCTATCCCTCGAGTATTTTGTGCCAATCCCAAAAAAGTCTGGTGTTAGTTTATCACAAGCACAACAGTGCATCCCCCCTCACACACACGCTCCACACAGTCAAATTGTAATCAAACTGTCAACATAAGATGAAAAAAAAGCACAAGAGCAAAAGTCCTAACCCAAGATGCCAATGTTCCTCCAATATCTGAAAACCCGCCTCTCGTTAGCCACGACATGTGAGTGCGTCGAGTGTCTCAATTTATTTGGAATACTGTTCTGCTAGTTGTACTCTTATAAGAAGGGTACTATACTTTTATCACAAAGGCTCTATACAATGTAAACTTAATGAGAAATTTTATGGTCAACTTTAAAGCCAAAGAAAAAATAAAGTATATTTAATTTATTATTATTTAAAAGTTTATAATTTAAGATAGAATAATTTTATTTACAAAGAATATTAGAGTATTTCAAGTTCAGTTTAGAATAGTCACAGTTATTTACTTGTTTTATTTTTTCTTTTTGGGCCAACTTAATTTACTACTGGGAGAATATGCTAAAAAACGAATGGCCATGACTTTTGTTGTTGTTGGTTTTTGCTGTTGTTGCTTGCTTATCAAAAGTCAAGTAAATAGTATCTGCAGCTAAGAGATACAGATACAGATTGGCACACTCGCACCCACAAACACACACACTCGCACACTCACCCGCACACACACTCGTTGATGATGTCGATGTCGCTGCATGTGATGCTCCCGTGAGATAGTTTGATTAATGGCCACAAAGTATCACAGCATTTTCGGACAACAGTTTTGTACTTTGTAACGTGGCGCATTAGGATCCAAAGAGCAGTTAGCAAAAAACCGTTAATACTCACATGGCAGTGTGTGTGTGTGCGTGGGTGTCAAGATGGGAGTTGGGCATTTTGTGGACACTATTAAGCTTACACCCCAAATATAAACAAGAAACTTTGTTCTAGGCTCGTGTGAGGGTTTCCTTCATTCTTTAGTCTTTTATTTTTTAAGGCCAAGTGGGCTGGGCATAAAAAGTTGCCTGTTTATAACGCGAAATCATCAACTTAACGTAACGCTTGATTTATGGGCATGTTCCAAAGCGGCAACGCTCACAAATGTATTGGTTCCGTTCAAATCTACTCAGCCAAAGGTCGTTTTGTTTTTTTTTTGTTTCTGGGAGGGCGACTGAGAAGTGCTGGCGGGTTAGAATGGGGGGTCGGGCGAAAAAGGGGGAGGTGTAACTGACAGTCAGTTTGCGTTTGTCACGCGAAGGCATTTAACGGGTCGTCATTGTCGTCGGCATCGTTTTATTAATCAAAAATTCACATCAGCCGTCGCCAGGTGGCGTGTTCTGATGCGGCATTTTATTTAAATTGCTGGCAACGCCATGTTCTTTGATTGCCAACCAGCCAGCTAGTCTTCGTCTTTGCCTTCGCCAATTCTCTCTTTCTCTCTCTCTCTCGTTTATCCATCTTGTCTGTCTGGCAGCCATTTGACAGGCGGAAAGGGTTCGCTATTGACTCATGACTTTTCGATTTTGCCCAAAAGAAAAAAACGTAGTAAAATTGTGTCACGACACGACATGCAAACTGACGAAATTTTATGGGTGTCTGAATAGTTTCCTGGATCGGTAAGAGTTGATACCATCTACATACAAACGTATTGACAACAACATTGTATGTTATGCATTGTTGTAACAACCCGCTAAATTATTTCTATTTTATTATTGCATTAGTTTTGATAACTTGTCACAATTGCGCTGTGAACACAAATGGATTACAAGTCAAAGTGTAACATTCGAAGAAAAATATATTTTTTTAGTTCTTACAAAGATCTTTTTAATATTTAAATAACCTAAACTTAGACTTTTAAAAGAGTACTATACAAATTCTTAACTTTTTTAAATACTTTAAGTTTTATTATTTCCCATTGCTAAAAATTTTTGCCTTTATAACATAGTTCGAATGTTTTAGTGGAGAATTATAAACTTCTAAAGCCTGGTAGAACTGTTACCACTAATTTCTACAAATACCATATACACAGTTTGAAACATGAATTAATGAAATCGATCAGAATTGACCACAGGACACTATTTATTTTTGAAGCGAAACTTCACTTAGATTTCTAATATGTTGTCAAAAAATGGGCAACAGATTTGTTTCAGAAAAAAACCTTTTAACAGTATGCCAGAGAAGTAAACAAAAAGAATAAAAACCAAACACTAACCCCTCCCCTCCACCAATGGCTCAAACACTCAAGTTAACCCTTTAATTGCCTTTCTAAGGAAATCTGAGACCCTAAGAGACCCTCTCATATGATCAATTCGGAAAAACAACATACGACGATAGATCACATTACATGGAAAAATAAGGGAGCAGTCAGCAGTTCATTTTTTCTTGTGTCGGAAACTTAACCCTTGAGCAAGGCGAAATGGGTAAATGGGCAAATTGTGGACTTCCGTTGCGTTTCGATGGACAAACAAACAAATAATAATGTTCCTATTAAATTCAAATTACAAGCCCGAACAGTTGGCGCTCTCCCCACCCCCCTAAAATACACACGCACATATACTTAAGGGTTAGACTGACCCCTGAACCTCTGACCACTTGAACTGTTAACCCTAAACGTGTAAACCTAAACCCTTGCGTGAACCGTGAGAGACCAGCATATGACGCCTACTCTGCCATATTTTTGATTGTTCTCCAAGCAATTAAGGTGTAGAAATTTGTCTAATCGTGTGCGGGTGGAGTAACCAGGTTGCGGGTAATGGGTGAAGAGTATCTAATGACTTTGTTGACGCGCTATAATTTGAGGTGAGGTACGGTGAAGGGTTTCGCTACAACAGCTGGCATATTGATTAGAGATATTTGTGCCGTCTGCACAAATGTTGAATTTCTCTATTGAATTCGTTGGGTTTATCTCTGTTTACTTGGAAGTGCCCAAAACTTTAAGTTAAAGCGGAAACTGCTTCCACTCCCGAACAGAGTCGGACACATACATACACACACGTGCCATAAGTTGAAACAACTAGCAACATCACGCATCTATAGACGACCCTCATCTGCATGCGTTACGCATAAATTTTAACCCAGAAATACGCCCGACAGCTGCCTCCGCCCATCCACGGCCAACTCCCGACTCCCCCGACTTCCATCTCCCCCCACATAGTCAAAGTTCGACAGCTTCCGCTATGCTCTCTTCGTTTTTACTGGTCTCCCACTTTACCCCACATTAATATCATACCATTTCTTGTTATATCTATTCAATGGCGAAAGAGTTTCTTATCGTAATGTGAAGCCTATAAAAAGTATTAGGGAAGTGCCTCGCTCATGTGGGCGTGCATACATTCAAAATGGCCGTCATAATTTCTAACTGTGCTCTGTGCAACACTGAAAGAAATTTCGAATCAATACACTAAAACAGAAAAAGAGTTAATCAAATAAATTTAGTTCTATTGCTGTGTTTTAAAACAAATTTATACAGAAATAAAGTACTTCAAATTAAAAACATGTTTTCAAATTTAAAATCATCATATTTTAGAAACTATTTCATATAGTTTTAGTACACATATTTTAAGCTCTTGACACTCTATATCCAATGTAAACCCACAGTATCCAAGATACAGATATATTTTTTTCGTGGAATTACAACTAATTGTGGAGAAGAAGGTCCAAAAGTCGTATGATTGGGGAAACACCCTGAAGAGAAGTCACCCTCTGGCTGGCTGTGGCTGTGGCCCAAAAATAACTCAGTCAAGTCATCTCGATATTAAAAAACAACAACGCACACACACACAACAGGACAGACATGCAACCCCAAAGCGCGCATGATTGAGGGAGGGGGAGTGGAGTCCCACAACGACAGGCCGACAATCTCTCCACAGTTCCACATACGTGTCCGCCCCATAAACAGATTCGGATACAGAAACGCAGACAGACAGCAGAGAGACAGAGACTCCATCCACGTTGAGCACATAAAAAATGAAAATGTCAAAAAATGCCGCACTTGGTTAAAAAAAAAGCACAGCAAAGATACAAGCACATCCCAAAGATACACACTCTCACACATACACACGATGCCGAAGCTACATGTGGTGAATGAGAATGGTTGAGAGTGAACATCACACAGCATGCCACACACACATACTCGTAAAAGTCAAAGATGGCGTCGTCTGCGTGGCTTGCCACCCCTTTTAATTCCCTTTTCGCTTCGTCTCTTTTTCCACTGCCAATGGGGCAACAGACTGATTAGCATACGAACTCTTACATGTGAGGAAACGAGCAAGAGCACGAATTCGAGTTCTTAGTACTTGGAAAATGGCGTCTCGGGAGCTGATGATGAGCTGTTGATATCGGTTGTGGATCTGCCACAATTGTTGTGGTCAGCACTTGACCAGACAATTGTCTACTTTCTCTCTTTTTTATTTTATTGAGGGAGAGAAGAACACATGGTGGACAACATCTTGCATAATCATTGTTTATATGTCTGTCAACTGTTTGTGTGTATCTTGAGGATCTACAGTAGCCTCAGAGGGTTCAACTTGAACCATGCGCGCGCGCGCCAACATTTATAATCTTTTGGGCACACCTTGAGCCTTTAGGAAAGGGACGTTATTTGATTAAGAATAGACTGGATGGCAAGGATGCAATGATTGCATCGAAATTGCAAAAGAATTCTTCTGAAGGCAGCAACAGCTGCCGTTTGGTGTATGCAGAACGAATTCCTTGGCATTAAGTATGGGGTATCAGGTAACATTCGATTTGTTTATTTATTTTAAGGGGTATTTGCATTGCGTAGTGAAAGTAATGCTCATACAAAAGAGCACTTACGTATTACGTAACCAGTTAAGAAATTAAATGAATCTATAGTTATTAAACTATATTAAATCAGTTCCTTTAATTATAAAACTTGATCAATTTCTAGCAATTCCGCTTGAAATATGGGGTTACATCACTCTTCCACCGTTCCAAGAAGATAGTTGCTGAATACAGCAAAAGTCTTGGCGTACAATGCTGAATGGATTCCCCTACAAAAATAGGAGCACAAATAGTGTTGGCACATCCTTTTGCTCTTTGGCAACTTATCAAATCGCCAACAATAACTACAAAAACAAAAACGAAAATGCCAATAAATCAAAACACCTACAAGAATGGGAATTCCTGGCAATGGCAATGGTTAAAAGGTTAAGGAGCTCAAAAATAAGGGTACAGAGTTAGAGATTGAGCATAAGAAATCGAATAGCGATAAATCCTGGCAAACAAACTCACACACACAAAAGACCATGAAGCACCATTAAAAAATGGTTAAAGAAATCAGACAGCGAAAAAAAAGGACTCATATCAAATTTATAGGGTTACACGAGGTGCGAAGACGCTCGGCGAGACAATGCAGCATGACCTGTGGATCCTTCGGGGTGAACGGGACAAATGCAATGAAGGGTAGCTCAACAATGTGGCTCTAAGTTCACCGCAAGGATCTATGAAAAAATGGAAGAACAGCAAAGGGTTTCATAAACGAGTTTAGACGCAATAAAAGTCACCCCGTTCAATGTAGAGGGGAAACAGAATAATGGGGAATAGGAATAACATAGAAGCGCGTATAAATCGTAGGTGTTAAAAGAAATGCGACAAATGAATGCACAGCGGGTCTACACGAAGATCAAGGGTTGGAGACTCCTGTTCACAATCCTGCAAGCATAAACTAAGCTAACTTGTGAACACATTGTTCGGCTTGCTCTAAACATCTGTAATCTTTTCTGCTGCCCACTGTCTAACATAATTACCAAGAGCTTAGACTGCAGATTCCATCAGGAGCATCTAATGAGCAGCTATTGTAAGCAGAAAGAAATGCAAAACCCGTCGCATGGGCATTGATTAGCAAGGTAAACAATGGCATTAGGCTGCTAATAGAACACGCCCGGGCGAGTTTAGAGCGAGACTTTGCAGCGGCCCAGATCTGAGGATAACCCAACTAAATCCCAAGAAGCGTTCATAGTTTGCAAACAGTTTGGCTAATTTGCAGCCCACAGTTACACCTTTCACAGTATGCAAATGTTGCGGCATGTTTCGTGTTCGCTTTTGAAATGCAAAACTGTTTCCAGGAATGGATTAGACAGCGATTGAGCGATCGTGACATCGACACCACTGTCCAGCGGCAGGTCGACTAAGGGTTAAGCGGATTGCCTAAGCCTGGGCCAGAAGTTTTGCTAACAAATGAAATTGGCACGGATTTTGTGTCATTGCTGTAAGCTGAGCCACGCACACACACATATCAACTTGATCCTGAAACAGCAACAAGGACTCAGGACTCAGTCTGTTGTAGCGATAAAAGTAAATTCAGTTAAGTGGCCATTAGACGGCTTTGTTGGGAGCTTACCTGGCTGCTCCACATAAAAACTGCTTAATTTGTATTAAAAGTGCGGCCCGGAACAAAAATTTGGCTGCAAATTATTTGTGCTGTGGTAGGAGGAAGGGAACAGCTACTACTACTTGGAGCTTAGCGTATGAAAATTTGTATGGCAAGTTAAGCTGCGGCATAAAATGCAGCAACTATGCCCCAAACCATTTACAACTCTGCCTCCTTCTTCCTTCTTTAACAACAAACAGTCATATTTGCTGCTGTCAGTCGGAGTTACGGACATATTGAGACACATGTCGATGTCCTTCTCCTGTCTCTCCTTTCCCCTGTCTCCCTTTCCCCAGCCTTTCTCTTTCCCCTTCCATGATGCCAACAGCCAACTAACTCATAAATTTTTTATCCAAACACGCTACCTAGTTATTGTTTTTTATGAGCTGCGACAATTGCACGCCCACAACAGAGCGAGACATCAAAGATGTATGCGTATAAGCCAGAAGGAGATGGAAGGCGACAGGACGACGCCTCGACAGATAAGAGAAGAGAGAACTCTGAACGCAACCCAACTGACAATACACAAATATGTGTCACTGTTATGAGTTAGCATCCTTTGCCAGACAGTTTCCCAGAATGCCATTGCACGGCACAGGGATTTCCTGTGCTTGTCTCGTCTCGTCTCGTCTCGACTGGAACACGTGCAAGTGTCCTGCGTCCTGCGTCCTGCGACGTGTGAGAGTGTTTTTAATTATTGTGGAGTAGCTGGCAATTGCAAACGAAAATCAAATTAGGATATGTTTGACATAGCATTGTGAGGGGTCTTTTAGTAGATTAAAATGCACTCTCCAAAAATTGTTTATTTTTATTATTTAGCCTTTACCTTCCTAGTCTAAAGTAAGGACTAGAACAATCCTCAAGTAATTGCATTGTAATGTAATCAATTGCCAAAATCATATCAAATTTTTTAATTTATTTATTTCTTATTTTATATGTAGTTTCATGAAATTGTTCAAATTTGAGTTGCTACAACAAAGATTAGAAAAATTCTTTATCTTTCGAGCACTTTTAGTGGGATCAATATTGCGATCGATCATTAAAATCAAAAGGTTTTCAGTGTAAAATAGAACAAATTTAAAATTTAGTATGATGTCACATTAATATGTTTCTTATTATTATATCTGTGGATCTGGAAGAACCTGAAAGTTATATAAAATACAATATTATTAAATTTCGAATTTTGTGTATCGAGTATCCGGTAAATTGCAATCATTGCAAGTCTTCTACAAAAAAAAAAAACAATATAAAATATATTTTATAAATTGAAATACTACATTTCTCAAATGGCAGAATAGGAGAAGATGAACAGGGAGAGAAATCACATTCTGCTGTAATCCTTTGCAACCAATGCGAGATCAAAGCAGAGGAGCGCCTAAAATCCTAAGCCACCACCTACAAAACAAAGCGATTAGTTGAAATCCGCCGACAAAGAGATGCGGACAATGGGAAACTGGAATAATCGAAAGGGTGCATTGTTGCAAGGTGCCTAAGCGCGCGGCTTAGGCCCAAGAGAAAGACAGAGAGAGAGAGAGAGAGAGGGAAGGAGACGAATTGAGACTGGCAAGGATATCGTGGAGCACTTGGCAAGGCGATAACCACAACAAAGCAAAATATTTGCACAAAATCTGTGCAATTAAGACCGCAAAACAGCTGGAGCTTAATGTGAGGCCAAGTGCATTGAAGTGTGCTTGCACTGTAAGCAAGAGTCCTGGCGTCCCGGTGTCCGAGAGTCCTTCAATTAAAAGCTTGTGGCTGCCACTGAAGTATTAACAAAAGGCCAAACAAACAAGACGCAGCTGGCGAGCGGCCATTGAAAAGTTGCAGTCAAGCTTTCGTTTAAGGGTTGATCCTGGGCACAAGGGTTGTCCTGCTGCGCCAACCCTTTTAACCCTTTTGTGTTGCAATGGCAACGGCAGCCAATCAAAATGTTTTGCTGGAAAAATGACTTACTCACAGGATATTTTAAACTATGTTAATGATGTGAACTACTCAAAATATTTACGAGCTGTGATTAGGATACTTTCTGGGGATAGACACATCCTGTCAAAGGATCATTGGACAAACAGTTGAGACCGACTGCAGCTGCAGTGTGGATACTTAACCACTTGGACACTTTGCGACAGGATATGTTGGGTTATTAATGACTTGGCGCGCAATTTGAGTCGCGTGTGAAATATGGAAATAGAGTTGCAAGTCGGAAGCACCATTAGCATAGGCAGTGGCTCTCAAACTTGCTGTGGCTTCCAAACCTAGTTTCGGAATTTATTTGAATTAATGATTATTATTATTAATTTGAAATTATAAAAATACCTACTAGTCTAGCTAAATCAAATAGAACTCGTTCTAAAATGTTTAAACTAAATTTAAGCACAACTTTCAGAAGCTTTTTTCAAGCTATGCCAGCGATAATTGCTTTAATTTTCAAAGGCGCCCGGCTGCCCAGGTAACCCAAAGACTGTCCACACTTCCACACACATACCACACACACACACACACATACACACTTCCACCCACACAAATACAGATGCTGTTGGGTTGCCCCCAGCTTAAAGCTAATAAACTCCAATGTACATGAAAGCGAATACCACGCAGCACTCTCATCCCAAACTCCCAAAAGCAGCTGCAAAAAGAACTGGCCCCGAAAAAATACACACGAAAAATAAAAATAAAAATAGTATACGACTGCAAGGGGAAAAAAGAAACGTCGAAGGAAAAGCGGAAAAATGAAAAATGAAAGCCCACTTTTCTTTTCATTAGAAGAAAAACGAGCAGCGGCAGGCAACACGCATTGTCCTAGCAAGAAAGGACATTCATTGAAAAACAAGAAGCTGCCCAACCCAACCCCGCAGCCTAAGCTAAAACAAGCTGAATTCCTGGCGCCATCCCCCCACCGACATATTCGGCAGCAGCAGCAGATGAAAGTTAACAAGGCATCAAATAACAGGCGGCTGCCTTAAAAGCAAAAGGGTATCCTAGCGACGACCCAAGCACCAGAGCATCAGGATACAACACAACGAATGTCCAACAGAAGAAACAACAACAACAAAAGTAGCTTAAAATCAAATGGAGCGAGCGCCTAGAACAAATAACCGTTAGAAGGGGGAGGCGAAGGCGTGGCCAGCTTATGCTTGAAAATTACCTGTAAGCATACATGCGAAAGTTGTATTCGTGTGTGTCACATATCCTGTGTGGCATGTTGCGCCTGCAGCATCAACTTGAAGCTATGTCAAGCACAAACAAGACAACTTCGAATCAGTCTAAAACTCAACAGCACTAAAAAATATTATCAAAAATTGGGCACAATCGACCAATAGATGTCCTACACAATACAATTTGCAACAATTCTATGCTTAAATTTAAAATTGGGTTTAAACTTAGTATCTTTTTTGTAGATTTTCAAAAGCGTAAATTTGAAATTAAGAATTCAAGAATAATTCCTCATCTTTATAATTCAAACTTGCATTTTTAAATAAATCGAAATTATAATATAAGAATATACAAATTTCTAAAATAAAACCTTATTAATAGTTTAAGTTTAGGTTGTTCTTTTGTTAAAACTGTTAGTTATTTAAATGCCCAATAAATGTATAGCATTAAATTCGAGATTTATTTTCTGTATCATAAAGAATTTATTTCTATGTGTCATAACTTACAATATGAAAAGAATAGATATTAAAATATTAAACTACACAAATTTTGAAAATTTAAGTAATTCTTTAGTTAAAACTGATGTTTATTTAAATGTCAAATAAATGTAAAGCATAAAATTCGAGATTTATTTTCTCTGCTCTAGGGAATTTATTGCCAGGTGTCATTAGTAATGAAATTGGCATATATTCATATAATATAGGGTATACTGTGCCTGAAAGAACATCCACGTGCACTTCAAGTCGTCTAAATGAACGCACTTGAAACACTTTAAGAGCCTGTCACAATCCCCTTTTTTTAAGTACACTCACACCTTTCCCTTGGTCTCCCCCATTGAGGCTTTTCAACAAATTTTTATGGATCGCATTGCAGGCGAGTGCAATGATGTCCTTTTTTTTTGTGGGGGCCGCTCGCAACGCGCACACAAAAATTCATTAAAAAAAAATGTCAACGACTATAAAAATAAAATCGAAATGTGCGCCGCGAGTTAATTTGTCGTTTGACTTCCTGTCAGCTGCCTGCAGGATAAACCATTTATCACACATGCAGCGCGAGTCCTGGCGCGCGTCCTGACACTTTCTCTTGGAGCTCGAGTGCTTGAATAAATCCACTTTTAAAATCGATTTATAGATGCAGATTATATTTACAGTTTCGTGACAATTTCTGCAGCTCTGCATTAACAGTTTTTGAGCAACTGGAAACCTTCTTGCAAAACTTAACTAAGGTTTTACTCAGTACACCTATTAAAAGTAAAAATACATTCACGTAAAATTGTTTTCATAATAAAACATTATTTTAACTTAATCAACAAAGAATATGCTATTTATAAGACTCAAGTAATATGCTATTCACACCTGAATTCAACTTTCGTATTCAAAATTTAAAAACGCAATTTGAGGAAAATACTTAAAATTATAATAATAATAACAATTTATTATTATTAACAAAAAGTGATGATTTAATACTGATGATATGAATATAATATTAATAATATAACTAGAAACATATCAAGCGCTAACTTATAGCACAGGAATATGTTAATAAAATAAATAAAAAAGAAAATTCAATGTTATGTTTTGGAGAACAAACTTTACAGCAGATGCACATTACTTTCACTAGCAGTGCATACGCATCCTTCACAGAAGGGTCCTTGGCACTTGTTTGATTGCTCGCGCGTCGCTTGAGTTAATAGTGTGCCAGATGTTGTTGTGCTGTGTTGTGGCATGCCGCATACACTTTCACTATGCATATCCTTTCGTCCTGCCGCGTGATTATTACCCAGTCAAATGTGGCATTCGCTGCGCCTGCGCCAATGCCATAACCAAACGCATTGGCCATGCCACATAAATTTGTAATTAAAACGACTGCCGAACGGGGTAGCAGCATACAAAGGAGTCAAAGGATTCAAACAAAAGACTGACCACGTCTTGCTGGACCGCGGGTGGTGAGGGGTTCAGCTGTCGCTAGCCATGCTGGTCTGTCTGGTCAGCTTGATCATAAATTACACAAGTCCGAGCACAACTCGCTTCACGCAATCCTTTGGCAAACATTTCGCTTCTTGATGCTGCAATTCTGCTTTGATTGCACTTCTTCTCTTTGTCTCTCTCTCTCTCTCTCTCTCTCTCTCTCTCTAGCTCTGCATGAGGGTGTGTGTATGTGCGAGTGCAGTCAATAATTATTGTCCTGCATTGTCCTGTGGCCCTTTGCTGCAATAATTTATTGTCCTTTTTTGCTGTTTACCTTTCCCACGCAGACAACGACGCCATTTGACGACTGATGTCTGGCTGTGTATGTCCTTTTTGCCCAGTGTCCTTTTTTCATGATCTAGCTGCTTCTCGATGTTATCCTTTCTTTTTCGCTCAATGTTGCGTGTGTTCTCGCCTTCTGGGAAGTGTCCAATGGGATTTCTCTTGCATTTTACTGTTATGCTTGGAGCCGCACTGCCTGCAATGTGGACAATCCTTTTCCTAATGCCGTGCACCTCAACGCCCAGAATTTCACTTGCATTTATCATCCTTGTTAGACGTTTCATTCCTGCGAAACCTATAATTAAATCGACAGCCGCTGCATTCAAGGTGCAATTATCCTTTCACTTAAATGCTAAATACAACACAGGGCGTGTCAGCCATCAGGCTAGCCGAATGGATAAACTAAAGGATATTTGGTTTGCTAAATGGTTTCCGGAAATCCTTTGTGAGGCAGCAGCTTGCAATGGTAATTTATTAAAACAATTTCATCGATTCCTTATCTTAATTAAAAATCTTCATTTATTCGAAATACAGTTTAAGTAGCATTGTGCGTTGCTAGCGTATAATACTTTAGAACACTTGTAACACATTCAACCAGTGGTGGAAGTCTCCGCTAACACGACACTACACAGTGAGACCGTAAATGCTGTAAATATACTTTATCAAAAATACCATTACTCGTTTTCTATTTTGAATCTTTAATAAAGAATCGATTGAGCAACGACAGCAAATGGGAAAAATCCGTTTTTGAAAAGCGCAAATAAATAGCTAAATGGCTGTTTATAATGATGATTAAATCTACTGTGTATTGGTATATTTCATCCACGATAAAAGTATATTTTATAATCAGGTGTTTTTATATATGTCAAACTAAATTACAGCTCTTATTAAAAAATTATTGAATAAAAATGATATTTCACAACCATTCATATTATTTGCAATTCGAAAAACAACGATAATTGACAAATAAAATCGATGCTCAAACAAAATATAAAAATATCGATTACAAGATGCAATTTGCTGGCATTTTTAGTACATTTTCCCTCGTTGACATTCTGTCTTCTTTTTCCCGGCAAACAAAAAGAGAACTGATAAACGAAACGCAAGAGTGGAAAATCGCAGAGACATGATGAGTTTTCGCAAACGGACCGTGCAAAAGCCAATCCGGGGCACTCGCACTAGCCCCCACACCGCACAGGTGATAACATCAAGCGGCAATCCGTCGCTTGACGAAATTTTAGGCGGCGGTCTGCCGATCGGTTCGATATGCCTGATTGGTAAGCAAGCAACGACAACGCAATTGAGCCATTTACCATAAATACCCTCACGATTACTTTTGTGTGGTTATATTTCTGCAGAGGAGGATCGCTTTATGACGCACGCCAAGGTGCTGGCTAAGTACTTTCTCGCCGAGGGTGTCGAGTCCAATCAGGAGATATTCCTCGGTAGTCTGGACGATTTGCCAGCGGAAGTGTTGCGTCGTCTGCCCAAACCGCTGACCGACGAGGAAGTGGAGCAGGATCTGCGCCAGGATCAACAGGCGAATAAGCAGCCAGCGGATAAGAATGGACTGCGCATTGCGTTCAGGTACAATGATTTGCCGCTCGTCAATTCGGAGCAGACAACGGCGAAGATTGGTCATCACTTCAATTTGATGGAGCACATGGACTCGCTGATGCTCTACTTTACGAAAATCACCGTGTGGGATGACAGCCACAAGGAGCTCGAGCAGAAGGAGGATGATCCTAGCTACAAGGTCTCGGACGTTGTTGTCCACAACGATGATCTGATCACCTCCAGCAAATCGTTGGATCACGAGTCGCTACCACCGCCCGTTGATGGCATTGCCGATGTATTGCCACCTGCGCCTGCCGCTGTTCAAGTGCCAGCTGAAGCCGATAGCGAGATCACTGCCGTTAACAACAACAACAATAATAATAACAATAACGATGCAATGGACAGCAGCACTGCCAATAATACAATCAGCAGCACCACGATAACACCAACAAGCACAACCGCAACCACAACTGCAACAACCACGTCGCCGGAAGCTCCGCCACCGTCGGTGGAATCACAATTTTTTTATAATCCGCGATACGGGCGCCTGCTTAACAAGCTGAAGCAACTGCTTCAGGACGAGGGCTGCGTCTCGGGCATGAGTGGTCAGAAGAACTTATACCGTATCTGCCTCACCTCGTTGGGCTCCCCCCTGTGGTATGACGATAACTTTGCCTCTGACTTGCTCAAGTTTCTTACCGTCCTTCGCGCCTGTGTGCGCAACTGCACCTCTGTCTGCTTCATCACGATGCCCATGCATCTGATAGCCAAATACGTAAGTCGTGAAGGCATTATTTTATAAACTTAAGCACTGTGTTAACTGTTCACTTCACTCACTTATACAGGATACCAGCCTGGTGCCTAAGATTCGTCAATTGGTTGACTATGCCATTGAGCTGGAATCGTTTGCCGGCTCGGATCGCGAAACGCATCCATCCTTCAAGGAGTACAGCGGCTTGCTGCATCTGCACAAGATGACCGCCCTTAATACGCTGGCCGTGCACATGCCAGAGACCACGGATCTGGCATTTAAGCTCCGCCGCAAGAAGTTTGTCATTGAGAAAATGCATCTGCCGCCAGGTAAGTATCCAAGATAATTTCAACATCAAAATCTTAAGCAATGGCAATTCGCTCTTTCAGATCTGCAAGAGATATCGGAGAAGACAGCAGCTGGTGATATTTTGGGAACACCGAATTGCAGCTCTGGTGTGTCCATTAATTCCAATATATCGATGGATTTCTAGTAGCTATTTGGCCCGATATTATTGTGGTCTTTGCCATTTGCCACAAAAAAAACATTTGTTGATTGTTTCATGATTCCCTTCCTTCCCTCCTCTATTTCCCTCACATCCTTCTACCCATTTTTCTCCAATGTGCAACAACAAACAGCCAAGTCTTTTGTTGGCCTAAACTATAACGTAAAACAATAATACAACGTTAAGCAGAACAGGAACACCAGGAATGTAATCACCCACAGGAAAAAAAAAAATTGAAAGTACTGAAAGCGGAGCTATTACAACAACCACGAACATATACAAATACAATATATTATTATACATATACATATATTTAAAGCGATCTAACGGCTTTTAGCCGCATGAAACGCTGTTAGTACAACCGATTTTACAAGTTTTTTCTTATTTAAAATAGATAATACTTTATATAATGTGTAAATTGAATGCGTGAAAAATGAAATTCCCATATTGTGTGTATGTTTCGAGCGAATATGATTTATTTTTCCAAGAAAAAAAAAAGCGAGATGCGAGCAAAATTATTAATATTTTTATGTAGTTATGTATGTATTAAAAAACCACAACAAAAAGCCATTGCAAATTTTATTTAAAGTAGTTTTTACATGAATTGGATTATTTACTATAATACGAATTATTAAGTACAAATGATATTTTTCTTTTTGTTTTCGATTACTTTATTATCAAAATATTTTTTTATTTGGTTCAATTGTAATTCATTCAACTTTACATTAAATGTTTTATTTTAATTTAAATTAATGTTGAATTTTCCACAGTTTATGATCATTATGGTTTACTAAAAAATTGTATTCTAGATACGAACTGAAGACGATCAACTTATATACGGACAACAAAAAACATCTTAATGGAACTCTTATCTGCAATTTTTCCAAAAAAAAATATATATACATATATCGGAATGTCAAACAAAAGGGCTTTAATGTCCGAATGTACAGTCATTAAGACAAGCTGAACTGTGTTTCCCCTTTTTCCCTAACAATATTTCGAAACTTGGCCAGTTCCGATTTCAATTTGATATTGGGTCGCAAGGAATCGGCAAAGTATTCATCACACGGTGCGTAGGTCATATATAATATGAAGTCTGCCGCTTGCAAGCCATCTGGAGTCTGATAGCAAATCTTGGGTAGTAGAAGTCGACCCTCATCTTCGTATTCCTGAAGTTTGTCACCCAGATTAGCTTCAATGGCATTCTTCATATTTGCAACGCCCGGCAGCTTGATACTATAAATTTTCACATAGTACTTGGGGTTAATATTTTAACATATTTCAACATATTTACATGTTATCCTCGAAGTGTTGCAGTAACCTGTGTAAAACGAGTTGGGTGAAAAGACGAGTCTCGAAATCATTGCTCATTGTTTGCGGTAGTAGCAGATCAACAATCCTCAGCAACTGCTCCGGTTTGATGTGATTATATTTGCTCAGGCAATATATATGCAGCACTGAAATTAGGGAGATCTGCTGACTTGATTCGAGAGTATCTAACTGAATTAGTCGACTCAACAAAAGATCTACACTTGGCAGACATCGAGCCACCAGACATTCGAACATATATTTGATATTCTCGTGTTCGTTCAATGCCAGCAATGCATCCCATAACTGATCAGACCAATAGCCCGGATTCTTGAACGTTATCCTCAATAAGGCTCTGGCAATACGCATTTTAATTCGATGATCGCTCGAATTTTCTAAGTAAATCACATTACTCTGAACCATTTGATTGTTTATGCGCAAGAGTTCATCGATCACTGCGATAATGTCTGATCTCCGATCGATAACAAAATTTATATAGCTATCCCGTTTCCGACAACTTGTGAAGAAATAATTATACTGACTTATCAAATAACCATATTCGATGCTGTTGAAATTATTTGAGATTGCATGAAAGAAATGGTATATATGTAATATATTCAGCTTACATACCATTTAGCGCCAGATAGAGGACTGCCCGAAATGATTCCACGGATTATCAGAGGTATCGGCACACACTTTATACAACTCACAACGTTGATATTCAAGAAGTGAGTGACTTCAAGCACATCGCTCAAGACTTGCTCACTTTCTTCGGGAGGCAAAAAAGTTACAGCATATTTAACAAGACCCGCAGCGCTGTGGGAATATCCCATTGAAATAAATAATTAATTTAATACTATGCGTATACGCAATATACGATTAAAACAGCAGCTCAGGGACTGAATATATCAACTCACATTAAAACACTATCCGGATATTGTCTTAGAAAATGCATTAATACCTTCAGAATACTTTCATCATTTAATCGAGATTCAATGTCATTCAATAAAGACGCCACTCGCTGCACAGTGAGGATTGTTCCTTGAGCAAGAAGTTCATGCGGGTTTAAATTTAGTTCGACAATCTGGGGCCATTTTGTGATTTTCTCAGTGGTGAACCAATCGACACATCGATGCATTATAAAAGACATTTCCTCCTCAGACTCGCATTTCAATTTGTTATTCAAATATTGCTGCAATTCTTTGAGGTCAGCCATATTCTGAAATGTCTCTATGTCCAGCTCGTATTCCTTAAGATAAAAGTTGAGAATTTTAGCTTTTTCGGTTTCCATTTCCAGTTTTAAGCTAAAGAAAAACGAGAAAAGTCGCCACCAACCATGCTGAGCCCTTGGCAATTTACTCATTTGCTTATGAAGCTCAATTCCAATATTGACATCTAAAAGTATTTAATAAGCGAGTTGATGAGAGAACTGGAACATTTTAGTTACCTCCGCGATAAATCATCATAAAAAAAGATTTGTCAAAATAAACCATTTCATCTAAAATATTTGTGCAACTTGCGATTTTTGCTGTAAAACGTTTGTGATCCCTGCAGAAACTATCGCAAAGAGCCTTTATAAACTGTACATAATCGCCAAGCGATAAACTCTCGATTGTGGGCTGAAATTAAAAAAAAAATAAATTAAAAATGGAAGTTGTCTATATTGTATATTAGTTTAATTGGAAAACAAGTGAAAAAGCTACAGTCGAGTGTGCCCGACTGTAAGATACCCACTTTGAATAAAAGCAAAAAATGTTAAGAGTATTTTCTTAATAACTTTGACAATTTTTATCTGATCGCAACCAAATTTACTGGAATCACAAAGCTATTATTGTAAATACCAAAAATTGCGACTCTATCTTTAAAATTACGTTTGTTATTCTGCGAGCAAACATAACAAATGCTGTCGAAAAATTAGAGCTCTGTGTCTTATAGTTTCTGAAATCCAGTGTTTCATACGGACAGACAGACAGACGGGCATGGCTCTACTCTCTGGGTATCGGGTATAAAAACCTAACTGAAGAAAGTTGTGACAATTATGCTATGTGCTCGACTATGAGATTCCCGCTACTCATTTTCAATAAAAGAAGAACAGAGCGGTATTATCCTTAAAATATACCCTAAGAATATACTGAAAAATATTAAAATATACTACTCGTTATATCGATATACTAATACGCTCAAAATATACCAAATAGTGGAAAATATTGTTAGCTAAAGCCACTAAGCCAGCAGCTATATATTTGTCTCTGAGATCTAGTGTTTCATAGGGACATATCTATCTGTTGTTGACGTTGATCAATAATATATGTACTTTATGTGGCCGGAGATAATTCCTTCTGCCCGTTGCATAGGTATAGGTATAACTATAAATATCTTACTCGAATAAAGTTTTAATTGCTTTTCAAAGAAAACACTTCATGTTTTCCAACAGGACTTATTATTTTCAAATTTGGATTATTTTGCTGTAGGGTTTCTCACTCACTTCAAATATGTCGAACATTCTGTTTTGTGCCTCATAGCGTAGGTTCTCATGCTGCAAAGACTTGATGCGTCCACAGATTTTGAGCAACAGGCTCTTGGCAATATGAGGCTGTCGTGGTTGCATGCTGCGTAGCCAATGAAGCATCGGCAGACTTTGCCAGGGCACAGCCACTAAAGCCTCAAGGAACTGCAACGTGCCACTATTCTGGACGAACGTCTTAATATTCACCTCCGGCAGAAAATAATCTTCAACATCATACAACTCGACGTTGTTGGTGGAATCGAGAAACAAATCCAGCAAATCCATGCGACGCAGCTCAGTGATGGTGGAGTCCATAAGAAGGTATTCGATGGTCCAGCGTACGACCAAAGCATTGTGATTCTCGAGCAGACGAACATAGAGAATACGCAGCCAGCGAAGCCAATTGCAATCATAGCTGCTTGCCACAAACCGTGGCAGGTGGCCACTTAGCATCGGCAGCACCAAATGCGATTCAGGCTTCTCCAGTTGCTCCATTATCACAATATAAGCCGGCCAATGGAGCTGCATGCACTGCAGTGCCTCCAGCTGAGCTGTTCCCGGGTTGTTTTTGCACCTCTCAACAATTCTCAACAGCTTTCGCATTATAGCATACGCAACTTTACGATCATCTCCCATCTCCGACTGCAGCAGTCGCTGCAGCACTGCAAATAGCTGCGGGGAACAGGCGGTTTTCAATCCCAGCTCTCGCACAAAATCATCCAAGAAATTCTCCATTATCTGGCCAGCATATGAATGCAGTGGCGCCTGATGATCACCACCCCCCATGTTAACGGGTTCACACAGCGCTATGGACGAGAGCTTCCGAACTAAATACGATCCAGATGCGGGAGATTGTCGTGCATGTATCCTGACGGCGTCGAGTACTTTGGTGATTCGCTCGTGGGTGATATTGGCATCTGCTTGATCGATGATCACCACTGAGATGAGCTTATCGAAAAGCTTTGTGCTGAACTTGACATCGTTGTTGCTGTCCAACAGACTGTAGATGCTTCGCAGGACACGCTGCAGTGCGTCCTCATTGCCACTCACCTTATGAATATCTATCAGATCACACAGCATATTATTCATTTCGACATTTTCGCCATTTTCCATGTCACTTTCCATTTCATTGGTGTGCTTTTTTGCTACAAAATTAGAGATACTAATGTGAGGATACAAATCCTATAAGACCTATAACTAACTGTAATTCAACTTCTTTAGTGTATGCGTTTCCTATGCAAAATATATGTAAATGTCAATATAAATGAGTTGATTTGTTTCAATTTTGGTTTGACTATAGTCTCAACGAGAAATTGCCTATGAATGCATAATGTTTTCTTTTTTATAATGTGGATATTTTCTTTAACAATCAAAATCGGAATATTCAAAACTGATTTATTATTTTATAAAATTTACAATTAAACACCAACCACCTAAAATCTTCATTAAAGTTAATAGTTCTATTAATATCTATTAGGAACTAAAAATTGTTTTCTATATTTTTAAGATGTTATGGAATTTTGCAAATCGTTTTATTAAATTTAGATCACACTAGCTTGAATTATCTGAAATAAAAGATTGAATATAAACTCTTTATTAAAATAAAATACATAATTCATTTAAAATTTTGCCTTACACTTTTTATTAGCTTAGATACAAGGTGTAAACTTTTCATAGGATTTTTTTTATTATGATATGAACGAATAATGTTCAGCAGCTCATAATTGAAAGAATAGTAGCATTTTGTACTATTTCTAAAATTACTTTCCCTTTCCCTCACGATTTCCACTCGTCAAATGCTCAAGTTCATTGATCGCCCCTTTAACCCCTGCACTCAATTTCTTCAAATTTGATAACAAGTATTCACTTATGCTGAGTCATCTTTGCCGCTGCAACTCCCACTAGATGCGGTGCCGTCAATTAGCCGCCCACCCTCCATGCGCAAGTAGCCCACAGCTTTGACCCCAAAAGCGAGCATAGAGAATGGAGCAATGAATAATTCTGATGGACTTCAGGGCAACATTATTGCGCAGTGGCAAACGGAAATGCGAGCGCCATGTGGATCACAACGGTAAAGTGGACGAGATAACCATTAAGAAAGAGAGTTAGAGGGAAAACTATTGAGAGAGAGAGGGAGTGCAAAATCGAGAGAGAACAAAATATAGACGAATTTAAAAACAAAGAGAGAGAGAGCGAAAGTGTGCGTGCTTCCACAGGTCAACAAGAAGCTTCTAATAAAATGACATAAAGCAAGCTCAGCACTTTAAGTAGTTGCGAGGGTTACCCCAAGTGTTTTGTTAAAGAGGAATTTTTTCTTGAAATGGAATTTTCTGACGGTTAAAATCTTTAAAGCTCTATACTAAACCTTAATAGTACGTGAAAAAATAGAGTAATCTTATTTATTAGCACTTACAACAAGTAATTGTTAGCGAAATGCGATGAAATCTAGTTATTCAAATAATGAAAATTTTAAAAATAAAATTTGTTGAAGTTAGATATGCATAACAAGAATAATTTCAATAATAATTAAAGCACATATTTTTAAACTGTTTATTTAACTACCTAAAGATCAAAAGCATTAAAGTTAATTTGTTTTATTTTGTTAAATTTAAATATAATTTAAATAGATTATATATTTTCGAGTTTCAAAGAAATCTTGGAGCCACTCTCGGGCATAGAATTATACACAGCACAACACGTTGAACAAGTTTTCCCAGCGTTCTGACCATCTCCAATTGATATTGCTGCTTTTGTTTACTAGCGGTTCCATTTGGCTGCAGCTGCAGAGTGAAAGAGAGGGTTAGAGAGAAAGAGAGAGAGAAAGAAATTGAATGATGGAGAGAGGAAAAAGTGCATATATAAACAGAGAGTCCGAAGATAGCTACGAATGAAGCACTCTCATCAAACAGAAACTTTTGATCAGAGCTTGATAAATTCTCAGAGAGCGAGAGAGAGTTGGCTCTGCCTCCTCGACGACTTGCCACAGCTTGTTGCACATACAAAGTAGCTCTCTGCTGTTGCTTCGTGTTTTCAGTTATTGTTTTGCCGTCAAGCGACGCGCGCCGCTTTGGAAAATCCGTTGAAAATTTGAAACGACATCAAGAACTTCTGAAAAAAAGTCAAACGCTATCATCCCGTCCATTGTAATATGTAATAGTGGGCGCTTCGTGCCGCATGCCACAACGTTGACCGCTCAACTGTGGCTACTGATTCATAAATTAATTATCACCCACACACAAAGTCTATAAAGTCCAATCATGGGTCGTTGTTTTAATCACAAATTCGTGCTCAATTTTTGCAATCTATTGTTTTTGGTAAGCTTCAAGTTTGTGTTGAATATAGTAAACCATATGAACAAAGTGTTTGCCAAAAAAAAACAAATCTAGTGAAATCTACGCCCTAAAGCAGCCCAAATTGCTCTAGTAAAACTCTATTCATTACAACTTAGCTTAGGAGTATGTGTAAATTGAAGAGTATGCTAAAAGTAGCCTTAAAGTTCAATTGGAGTTGCAGCAAGTGGACTAACAACATTGACTTGGTTGATTCAAATATTAATAAATATAATTTCTTTTAACCGAACTACGAAATATATTAAAACGAATACAGTTTATCATATACAAAACAAAAAAATGAATGTGTAAAAGAATTTTAGTATTTTGTTTACAAATTATACCAACAACAACATAAATATAAACTAGTATAATTCCTTCCATACAAAGATGACTTGGTTTATTAAAAATATTTTAAAATGGATAAGTGCAACTGCGCAATATACAATAACGATCACAGCCTGCATTATTTTTAAAGCAAATATATATAAAAGAAATCTTATCTGAGTGCAAACAAGAACATAAATATAAACTATATATTATCTACTACAATGCGAAGTAATGTAAAGTCTACGATTATTTATTTGAAGTGTGTTTAAGAACCTAACTCATATAACCTAGTAATAATGTAAAGAATAAGTATTTATTGAATGTTAAGAATGTAACAGTTTAAAGAGTTCATGCTGGACATGAAAATATGTGCTGATCCACTTAGCTGAGAACAAGTTGATCTAATTAAGAGCGGACTGACTGCTTTTCATTTGAAAACAACATCAAGTTTAAGATCAGTTTCCAGTTATCTTATCTTTACCTTCTATCTGCCTTCTACTATTTGTCTACGTGCCACAAATTTGAGTTGTGTTAGAGTATTTATGTTTCGTTGGACTGTCCAAAATGTTGCTTATGCTCTGCTCGAATTTGTTTCTTTTTTTTTTGTGTTCTGCTTGGCTGATTGAAAGCAGCTAAAAGAGAGAGGGGAAGGGAGGGGAAGCGGCTGTTGTAGGAGGCCAAAAGTTTTTTGTTTTTCGCCAACACTTTTTGACTCCCCAGCGAAGCGGTCTAAGCGCAAGCGCAGCTTGGCACCAAAAAATGACAACAACAGCAACAACAAAAAACAGGTATCGCTATAACAAAATGGGGAACAAGGGGCAAGCTCCGCGGATGGGGGTGGAGAGGGGGCAGGAGGGGCGGCATAGCATAACAACTTCCGTTGCGTGTGCAGACCTCACGCTTTTCTCTAGCCAAACAAAGACAACAACCACAACAACTATGACTCTCTCATTTACTCTCACTCTTCTCTTGCGCTCTTTTGCAGCTCTGCGGCATGCTACTCATTGTGGCAGGTTGCTATCTCTACACAGACAACAAGCGGATTCTGCTCTCCCGCCTCTTAGCTGCGCCCAGCGAGCAGTTGAACTCATTGCCCCAGCCACTGCTCTACTACATCTCACTGGGATTGGCCATTGCCGGATTTGTGGCTGTCCTCGCATCCATGCTGGGCTTCTGGGCCAGTTGCCTGCACACCTATTGCTTCCTCAGCGTGTATTTCCTCAGCGTTGTGGTGCTGCTGCTGGCGGAGTCGGTGATTTGCTTGGCCATCACGCTGTGGCCGCACTGCCTGGGCATCAGCTTGGATGAGGGGCAGATGGTAAAGGCGCTGCAGCGGAACTATGGCGTGCCTGGCCAGGAGCAGTTCACCAATGCCATGGACTTGGCGCAAACACGCTTCGGTTGCTGTGGCATGCGCAGCTCCCTCGACTACGACACTTCGCTGTGGCGCCTCCAAAGCTACGGGCAACGCAATTGGCCAGTTCCCTTGAGCTGCTGCGTTCTCGCCAATGCCCCACAACCGCTGGCGTTTCTCGATCCCAAGCCAGCGAATGAATCGCAGTGTCAGTCACTCGAGCGTCCGGTTTACGAGCGTGAACGCTACACAGAAGCCTGCCTGGAGCACTTGGATGCCTGGTATCGTGAGCAATACGGCATCTTTCTGATCGCCAGTCTCGTTCTGGCTCTGGTCGAGTTCAGTGTGCTGCTGGGCATCATTCTCACCTGCACGGGCATCGCTTCGCGCCGTGCTAGACTGGACAGCGACTCGCAGACAGCTGGAGGATTCAGTCAGAAGGCCAGACGACGCGGCACAGCGAAGTCACGACAGGCGCTGGTCGATAACATCTACGAATCGGAGGTGCAACTGCGTGGCAATGCTCAAGGCGGTGGCATGTGTCTCGGTGCATCCAGCAGACATGTGAGCAGCGAGGACTTCAAGGAACTCTATGTGCAGCCCAGAGATCTCTACAAGCAGCGACACAACACGACCTTCAAGCCCATTGCCAGTGATTACCAAACGCCAACGCGCAGTTACTTGGTTTAGTTCGTTGGCGTTGCAGCTGTTGGCCACTAGCGAAAGTAGGTAAGATGGAATTAACTAGTTATTCGTAAATGCATTTAAAAAGAGTTTCAATCTGATGTTGTGCAATGGAGTCCGGTTTAAATAGAGTTGTTATAAAACAAACAAAGCATTTAAAGAAGCGACTGCTATTCGAAATGACTATAATAAGATTTGTAAACCAAAGTTGTTCCGTCGAATTTGATGGGAACTTGTAAATAGCTACATATGTAGATGTAACTCTCTACTTTTTATCAAACTTTGAATTAATAACACAAGCTAGGTAGTAGCTAAGACTCAGATGGTAGTTTTTGGTCTGTCGATTAATACTCATGTTATAAGATTTTTAAACAAAAGATGTGAATCCAAACTCAGTATAACTAGTAGCTAAAACGCAGATGATTGTTTATACACCCGCTGTCCGTAGGGTCAAAGGGTATTATATTATAACATTGAGCCAGTAGGAAAAGTATGTAATAGGTAGGTGGAAGCATTTCCGATCAACGTCAGCAGATATAATCTCGTTCGTCTGCTAGTATAAGCACCTAGATCTCAGAGACTATAAGAGATATAGTTATAAATTGCCGAAGTATTCAAGAAATATTTTAATGTGGACATAAACGCTATCTTACTAGGAATCTCATTTGCTTTAGTTGACAATCGGTTACATTTTGCACCCTATTTTGTGCCTTTGGTATATTTTTAGTGTTTTTGCGGTATATTAATTTATTACATTTTAAACTTAATATGTTAGCTTTATTCAAAATGAGTAGCGGAAGTCTCCCAATCCAGCCCACTCCACTGTAGCTTTCCTACTTATTTTTAAAAAGGGGTATATTTGAATCGGAGAGAATAGAAAAGCATATATAATATAGATTATTTAATCATATCCTATTCAAACATATAATATCATATATAGGCATACCTATGTTTATCGATAAAGTTATTTGCTATTTGAGTGAATCAGTCTGACTGACTCATTCACTGACTAATCTATCAGGTCATAGCCCATGCGATAAATATAACAAGGTTGTAACTAGGATACAACATGTCGTAAACTATATTTTAATTGTGCAATAAGTCTGGGTTATGTGAAGCTGGGAGTTAGGCTTGCTGAATTATTACACTTAATTCAACTTTTTAAGCGAATTTGATCATTCTATCAAATAATCTTTCATCAAAATGAAAAGAAAAACAAATTCAGTGAAATATCTCGCACAATTTGTGTCGGTCCAACAGGGGTCTCCTTCCAAAAAGATTTGAATAGGAATGAAATTTGAAATGGATTTTACATAAAATGATAGGAAGTATCACTGTTAATATGTCTTCTGATTCTCAAAGCGGATATCTTTTGCTGACTCGGATATCTTTATAATACTAATTTTAGATTGTGCATCTATATTCACAAATACTTGCAAAATACAATTTAGGAATCATTTTCATTATTTAAATTTCCATCCGAATTTAAACATAGCCCCAAAGTAATTATTTTCGTGTTCAAATAAAAATGCGCATTAATTAGAAAACTTTATAAAATGGCTTTATCAAAATAGGTACATTAACGGCACACTTAGTAATTATAGCAACAGATTGTCACTGCTCTTGAGGTACATGTTAAGTCATTAAACTGATATACACAATTTGTTTTCATTATTTACAGGTTCATCTGAATAATCAACAGCACAAATAGACACAAAATAGAAACCAAAGTATTAAAACAAAAAAATTAAAGCACTTCAACTTATACGTTATAAATATAAACAAATAAATTAAGCATATACATGAGTAAAGTAAAAGAAATTCAGCAAGGAACTTTACAATTATATACACTAGAATGGCACTGGAACATAAACTGTCATTGGATTAATATGCCATCATCCTCATCGCTAGAATCTTCAATTACATGAATGGCACGTCGTCTCTTTGGCACAACCCTACCCACTATCGGAGCTGCTGCTGCTCCACGTTTCAGCAGCCGTCGCTCACGTCGCTCCTCCTTCAGAATGCGCTCCGCCCGCTCCAGCGGACACTCGGAGACGTCGTGTGCCTCCTCCACAACTGATGTGCTCTCATCATTCGCAATGAATGAGCAGGGATAATATTGCGATGGTTCCACTTCCACTGGCTGCGAGTAAATCGATTCGTCGTGATAAACACGCGGCGCTGGAATCTTAAATGCACCAGGTCGCTGTATGGGACTTCGAACCGCTTGCAGGTACATGGCATGCACATTGGTGTCGTTGTGCTCATCCTCATCCCCGCTAGACACAACAACAGAGTCTTTCAGATACGTGCCAATTGTCTGCTCCGCATCCTCGTCTTCCCCATGATCGGAGCCGCTTTGGTCCGCCTCCTGCAGTATAAAGGAATTGAATTTGGGGCGTTTATGTCGAGAGTTCCGTCTTGGGGGTGTCAATAGATCCTGCGGGTGAATTGAGTAATTAAATTAATAAGATTTAGACAAGTAAAATATAGTCAAAGACTTACCACTTGTGTGGCGGGCACGTGCTCGTTGCTATCGTCGAGTAACTGCGTAGCTGGAACTGGTTTATTCTCCTGCTCCTCGTCATCGTCTTCGTCATCGGAGATGACATAGATCTTCCGCTTAGCTGGACGGTTTCGCATTATTGGCGAATCTTCCTCGTGACCGGAGCTGGCCTCAGCTTCATTTTGTGCCACCTTCGGCTTGCCACTGCTCATGGAATGCAGTCTCTGTGCCGCCCTAGAAAGCTGACCACGTCCTCGCATGCGTTGCAGATAATTCTCAAATATGCTCGGTGATTTCTCGGCGCCAACAGGCGTACAGCGTTTTCTGTGCTCAGGTGATTGCAGCGCCGGTTTAGCTTTATTTGCTTCTGGCTGCCAGCTTGGCGGCCAAACTCTTGGCAGCGGGAGAGGGTCCAGCAGAAACAGCGGCTATCATTGCTGCTGTTGGCGGCAGCCAGGGCGACATGGAATCCTCAGCAAACAGATCTGGCGAATGATTTCGCGGAGTAACTGCTGAATGAGTTTCCTTGGAGCCCGACTGCTGCAGCAGCTCCTCCTCGGGCAGCGGTTCCAGGAAATCATTGAGATCTATATCGATTGCATCCGGCGTGCTCATGTCGGGTGGTGCAATCAATGTTTCCGTCTTGACTTTGGCCGCCTCATCAACATCCTCAGTCAGTTGATCAAAGTCAGATAGATTCTCATCGAGCGCATCCAGCAGCGAGTTCTTGGCCACTGTTTTTTGTATCTTTTGCTGAAGAGGCGTGCTTGCCGCACTCATCACACAATTCAAGCGACTTAAATTGGCGCTCAGTTGGCTGCAGGCCACCACGGAGCTGTCATTCAGCTTCGGCTTAATGCGCACTGGCGTTGAACTGTGCGGCACTTCATCGTGATTTCCATGCTGGACAAACTCTTGCCATTGACTTTTGTACACCGAACAGTTTGCCTGCTCCTCCTCCTCCTCCTGCTGCTGCTCAGCTACATCTTCTGCCCACTGATCGTAAATGCACGAAGATTCATTGGCTAGCTGCTCCTTCATGGTCTGTTCCAAGCGTCGCAACTCCAGCTGCTCCAATTGCTGCTGCACCAGCTCATAATTATCAGCGCCAACACCTTGCTCCTGTAGATCTCTAAAGATATCATCGCACACAGCCTCAAAGCGCTTTTGTCGCTGCTTATCCAGCGGCTGGCGCAGATCTTTCAGCGTCAACTCGGCACAAGATGTCGCTGGGTGCAGCAGCTGCTCCATTTGGCCAGCGCACACAGTCTCCACCAGCTCATGGATGCGCCTCGTGCGCTGTTGTCGCGAATTGAGACGCGACTCTGGCAACTGCAACGCCAGCTGCTGCTGCATTTTGTCATGGATATCGCGCACAAAGCTCGCATTTGATTCCAGCAGAAATAACTTGAGTGCTTGTGGCAACTGCTTGTCCTGCAGCTGTGCTACCAGATCCTGGCTGCGCAATGACTCGCTTACCAATGGTTTGCTGGCCTGCAGCAGTCGCGTCAATTTGCGCAAACGTTGCGTCTCCTCCTGGCTGCTGCCCAAGGCGCTAGAGACGCTGTTACTACTGGTTGTAGCTGAGACGCTAGTTGCGAGAATGTTGCTTGTGGTGGCAGTAGTTGCTTGTGTGTCCCCCAGAAAGTTCTGCACGTTGACGCTGTGACGCGCCACCTGCTGCTGCAGCATACGCTGCGACTCCTCGCTGGCCTGATAAGTGCACTCGCCTTGCAGAAACTTGTCTTCGCTCTGCTTGAAGAACTTGCGCAGATCGTGACTCCTTACAGTCGGCTCCTTTGGCTGCTTGTGTGCCTTGCCCTTTGGCGAGGGCGTTTTGCAATTTGCTGCTGACGCCGCCGGCGCCTGCGCTGGTTCCATGAAACGCTGCTCGCACTTCGGATGCAAATGCGGTGGCACCAGACGCGGCGCATATTCGTAGAGTGATCTCTTGACCACCGGCGATTGCAGTAGCTTACGTGTCGTTTGATCCTTGTTGGCCAGCACCTCCTTCAGCAGCTGCTGCTCACGTCCCTCGGTCACCAGCATAACCACCTGGCCACGCTTTTGGCGGCCCGTGCGTCCGATTCGTTGCACAAAGCGCGTGGGATTCGAACTACAGATATCGAAGCAGACAATCAGATCCACTTCGCCCACATCCAATCCCTCCTCGCCGATGGAGGTCGCCACCAGAACATTGCAGATGCCGCTGCGAAAGTCGGACATAATTTGCAGCTGCTCCTTCTGGGTGAGTGCACAAATACCGCCCCCATTGCTGCTCTGACCCACAAAGCAGCGCGGTCGCACTAAAGGTCTGTGCTGCAGGAGTAAACGTTGAATCAGCATCACGGACTCACGATACTCGCAGAAGACAATGGCTCGGGAATTGGGATTCACCTGAAATTGGGCGAACGAAGCATATCAAAATTAATAAATAGTTATCAAAAGTAGCTTAATACGGCATTGATACATTAGTGAATAGTATATTAACTATTATCTATTCGTTGCTACATTTTTCAAATGCATTGAACGCATATTGAATCATTTATATGTACCATTTTGGAGTAGACGTGTAACTGATATACATATGTAAATATTTGTTAAAAACAATTTACATATGAATTAACAATTTTGGTACATTTTATGTCATACTTCTTATTTATTGGTAGCATTAGAATTAACTAAATTGGTTTTGCAATATTTTGGTATATTTGTACTATTTCGTTGATCATTGGTACATTAGCTCTCTGTTCACAAAATGGTACTTTTCAACATGCATACAACGTCTGAGAAAAAAGTGTTTATTTTACACTAAATTATATTTGTGCAAACAATGTTCTACGTTAGACAGTAGAGTACCAATAAATTCTCGAATACTGCCCATTTCACTTTTGCATACTTAGATATTGACATATTATTAATGCTGTTTACTAAAATGCGTAATTAGTCAGGTTTCATTGTTACATTTCTTATGCCTTGGTACACTTTTTACTAAATTTGGCAAATTTGTACTATTCCTTGGCACATTAGTTTTTTTTTTCCAAAATGGTGTATTTATAAAACGCTCATAATCAGGTATTGTGGACTTATTATTATTGCATATATGTAAATATATACTTACTTATGTTCATATGTAACTTAGGTAGTAGAATCGAAAAATTGAATTTGGTACATTGCTACGACATTTTATTTTTAGGTACATTACAATTTTTGTACTATTTTTTCGATAAAGCCACTTTTTGGTAGTTTTGTACTGTTTCTGATTGGTTGATATATGTACATATTAGCTCAATCAATTTCGATTATTTTTTTTTAATTTCACACTTTTTTTAATATATGGGTACGCTATACGTTCCATATTGAATAAAAATGCATGAAACAGTAGTTCTCAACTATTTCAACTCAACTATCAGCACTTAATCTGCCAGCTAATCAATTGTTTCTATGTAAGATTTGATGGTTACCGTATTTTAAAAGATTAAATATAGTTTATCGGTATTGCTATTGCGATTGCCAATCAAATGTTTCCAAAACTAAGAAATAATGTCGACAAATTTGATAGACCAGCTATCTACTGTAAAAGCCCTTTTGCGTGATAACGCGTCAATGAAATTGATTGGTTAAAAGGATTCTGGAATTTTCGCGAAATCTTTATCTTCATTGAAAAGTACACTAAAGTAAAATACCCCTCTAGCATAGTTTGTAGGACGACCACTTCTTTTTTCTATTACATACAATCTTTAAGGGTCAGTAAGCTATAATCATCACAGCTGAACTCACCTCGAAGTGGAGTTCCATCACCAGCCGAGCCTGCTCGTACTTGGGATGTCCAAAGTCCAGTTTCGCAGGCATTGGCGCCACCTCGCCATTGGTCATGGGACGAGTTGAAATATCCAAAGGATTGGCGCCCAGCTGCCCACGTGTCTGCTCCACTAAATCTCTCAATGCCGGATCACGTAGCACAAACTTGAGTTTGCCTCGCTCATCCGCATCAAAATTGTTGACAAACACACGCAATCCATGTCGCTCCAGCAACTCAAGCGAATGGTACAAGCTGATGCACATGGAGAAATTACTGGTGATGATACTCTGCTCCGGATGTCGTTGTCCGTTGGCCGTCTGTTCCTGGAAGCGATTCTGATCGAACAACAGACTATTGCGGGAGATGTTGCCGCGTGCATTCTTTAGTACATCGGCGGCGATGAGCTGACGCAGATAGGGATCGATAATCTGTAGCAGGCTGGCGCGTGTTTCTCTAATGGCATCCTTGAGGGGAACAACAATGGTGCGCAGGCTACGCTGATGTATATATGGCTGTACATCGATGGACTGATCCCAGCGTACCTCCAGATGCGATATGTACAGATTTAGACACACTCTCGCCACATCTTCCATACTGCGTCCAGGTGTTGCAGACAACGCTAGCATACGAAAGTTGCGATTGCGGGCCATAATCGACTCCGTCACCTGGGTATAGGCATAGCGTCCCTTAGCTCGATGCGCCTCGTCGACCACCAGTAGCTTGATAGCGTCGAAGGGAAACTGCAGGCCATCGCCGGTGTCCAGCATATCTGATTGCACCACTTGTGGTGTGGCAAAGAAGACACGCTTGCTCATCCAGAGCTCAGCGCGTTTGGCGCGTGGTATTCGCCCCGTTAGCTCGACGGTATCGTCGGCTGGGAAGGGCATTATCTTTTGACAGGCGGCGATCTGCTGCGAGACCAATGGACGTGTGGGCGCCATAAATATAAGTTTGCCATCGGGATACCAACGATGCAGATTGTACATCACAACAGCTGCAATAAATGTTTTGCCAAGACCCGTTGGCAGCACCACCAATGTGTTGCGAAAGAGCGCTGATTGCACAATGCTGTGCTGATAGGCGCGTAGTGGCAGATTGCTTGGATAGAGCCATGTTTCTCCAGCACTCTCATTGAATCCCTCGAATTCCGACTTTTCAGTTTGTGGCGGCTGCTGCTTTTGCTGCTGTTGTTCCTGGTGTTGATGAGGCTGTGAGGCAGCAATCAATAGTTTTTCCAGTTCATTATCATTTAGTGCCAAGTCGAGTTCATCATCGTCACCCGGCCAATCGTTGTTCATGTTTGCATTTGAATGGTTAATGAATTTTAAAGAAAACACAAGCAATAAACAAAAAATAATAAACTAAACTAAAATTTGCAAGCTAAATCAGCTGTTAGGTAGCCAGATCGTTGCATTATTTAGCCATGCAATTAACAGCTGTTAACGAAATTACAGAAAAAATGTGACCACATTATGTATACGGTATATGGTTAAACTTGAGCGTAAGTGACCTAAAGTAATTTTTTCTTTTATTTTACACTTTTATTTTATCTTATTTTAAATTTTTAAAAAGTACATAATAATTAGAGTAATTATTATTATTATAGAAAAACTGTTATTTCTATTTAAAATAATAAAAATATTTGCCTCAATGTTTATACAAATCAAATAAAATGGTTACTTTTTGATTACCCACTTGAATTATTTTTCTTTATTACAATTTTGACTGTATTCGATAAGCACCACGATTAAGCCGCGGTATCTTCAACATTTCAAACTTATTTAATATCTTTAATACCTGGATAAGCTTTACAATAAAGTTAAGTGATTTATTTCGACTAAAATCTAACAAAAGTTTAATCAAGGCTTCCATTGCAATGTTGTGTTGCTGGTGGGTGATATACTTCAGTAAAATCAAGCACAGTCCACTAAGTAAATGTAATGTAGACCACCCTACCAGGATCGCAAATTCTTGCAACAACGTCATCACTTTAGCGATCTGTTCCCGATCGATAGTAATTTTTCCATTATCAGACAGTTGAGAAATTGATTGGACAAATAGCTCTAACGCTCTAACTTTAACATTGTATTTCTTTTTTAATAGTTGTTTTATAAGTTTAAACAGCTCCAGTAAAGCCGCCTCTTTGTCGCGAATTTTTGTTAGAATCGTTTCTTTATTAATAGCTGCTCCGTTATTTGTCATACTTCACTATATTAAATACAAATAAAAAATACACACAAATAAACCATGAATTAAAGTAAATAAAGTGGACTTCCCCCAAATTTTATATAAGTTTGAAGGAATTCTAAATTTCGAAGCAAGAACACGGTTTAATGGAAATTACCAATTTTTAATGCGATCAGTCGAAGATTTCAAACGCGACTAATACGAACATAATTGGAGCGATTATATATATATGTACTTATCAGCTTCTTTAAGACAGCTGATTCCTATCGAATATTAGTGTTCACTTCACAATCGTGAAGAATAAGTTGTATCGAGATCAATTCCGGGTTTGACGAGAATGTGACCTTACGCGTCGTTTGGTATATTTTCCCAATTTTGGGAAGAGGCCAATTTTATTTTCATTTGTTGAATTAAATAGTTTTTATTTTTTAATTGTTAAAATAATTTTTCCTCATGAAGCTCAATGAAAAAAAACATGAGAGGTAAAACGATGTTATAAAAAATGCGCTCTTTTAAAAAGTGTAACCATACTAATTGATATAAAAGTGGTACATTTGGTATAATTTCATCCGTACGTAGCATATCTGTACATACCACTTGCGGTCACACTATTTGGCAGTCACGGTTGCCGTCAGTACCGCTTTTTTTTCTGTTGTATGAGGAGTGTGTCGCGGTGTTTTTATTAAATTTTGGTGTTCCGTGCGTTTCTCGGGCATATTTACGTTAATCAAATGAACATAAAACAAACATAACATTGCGCGGCAGTGTTCCGTATACGTGTATTACAGAAATCAATGTGAGCAACAAAAAGTACTTGTAGCTATTAAATTAGCCTGCAAACATTTCAAAGTTCTTGCGCGCGTCCTTTCGCATTCAGTTTGAATAAAAACTGCCGATAGTTAAACAACAAAAATCAAATACATAATGGAAATGCACATCACAATGGCTTCTGTTTCATTCAACTATAATTAAAATGCAACACAAAAGATATATTTACATATTGCAAGTTTTAGTTATGCGCTGTTTGAGTTATATTTGCATTTACCGTTAGGGCTATAGTCTGTTAACACTGTCAGTGTGTGTGTGTGTACATTTGAGACTGTGTGCGTGTGTGTTTTGGGTGCAACAACATGTTGCAGGCGAGCAGCCAAAACAAAAGCCAACCATTAACACAACAACAGCAATAATAATAGTAGCAACACCAAAAAACAACAACAGCAGCAACAATAACAACCACATATTACGATGATCCACAGTCTTAATTTTTTGTTGTTCTTTCAATACTTTGCTCTCTTCGCTTACTCTCCTTCTATCTCTCTCGTTCTATGTGTTTGCTTATGCTCACGCTCTCCGAATTCAATCGTCGCTCTCTGATTGTATGTGTGTTTTTGTCGTGTTTTGTTTTGATTTTTACACACACATACATAGCATATAAAGCAGCAGCGCGGTCGCAATTTTGAACTGATTTCCGCGCTGCTCTTATTGTTGTTGTTGTTGTTTTATAGTCGTGTTTGCAATCTAAAAAATTTATAGTTGTAGTTCATGTGCGCGTCGCTTATATTGAAATGGTAAACTAAAGAAAATCAAATCAAATTGGATTATCGTACCGCAACAATAACAAACACAACACTGTTCTCTTCCAACGACTTCCAATCGTGCTAATGCTTGGTAAGTGACAAAATCGAATGCTCCATCTCTCCTTTGCCCTCCTATTCTGTCTTGCTTCCACACATGCATCTTATGTGGGTGGACGAGACATTGGAAATCGTTTCTTAATATGTTATTTGTCGCCTCGATTTGGAACTTTTTGCGGAAGCTTTAAGCTTTGGCTAACCTAAAAATAGATCAAGCTACGGACCAGTTTAGTTAGGTGGGCAGCTCTGAACTCTAACAAAATAGTGCGAGGGGAAATCGAAACGATATTCGCTTAGCTGTTGCTGTAATGCAATAGAATTTGTTCTGGCTTTTTAGTTTTTTAATAGTTTGCGTAAATAGGACATTTTTAATTTGCACACGCATCTATTAACCTCCAGTGCAAACTAATATTTGAACAACTTTTAATGTGACCCACGCTCTGTGCTTGCAAAACTGCGATTGCAGATTCTTGTTGTTGCTGTTCTTGTTACTCTTTAGAAACAATTGCCTGGATTTTCTTTAGAGTTTAGCTCGCATTGCACACACAACGAATGATGGATGTGCTGCTGCTGCCGCTGCTGGCAGCGGCTTTGGGCAGAGCAGCAACTGAGGCAGCATTTGCGCTGACTCGAAAAGTTGTTGGTTGAGTTTTTACTGCTTCGTCGGTTAGGTTAACATTTTATTTGCCTTGTGTGTTGTTGTTGTTGTTTTTTTTTTCGTTACTGCTGTCGCTGACTTTGCTTCTCTCTCTCTCGTGATCTCTCGCTCTTGAATCGAATGATGCTATGGTTGATGTCTGCTCAGTCCTCACTTGATCCTTTCTCAAGGGAGATAAACAGCGTGTCAGAGAGAAAGAGAGACGAGAGAGAGAGAGAGAGGGAGAGATGCTGATTAATCGCAAATTAAATTCGACTTGATTGATTGACTTTGATAAGGGGAGTGTAATTTTAAAATCAATTATTATGATATTTGTCAATTACACATTGTTGTTTATTCAAAATTAAATTCGTTTTCTTATTTAATGTTTTGATTTTCAATTCAAAGTGGTTTGCCAGATCTTCGCTCGTACTCTTTCTTGTTACCTTTTTTACTTGTTTATTTCTACCTAACTTTGTTGCGCTCTCTCTCTCACTCGCTCTATGGCTATGTCTATCTCTTTCGCTCGCTTCGTCTTGACGAACCGGAAGTTGCTGTAGCTCAAAATGTGAGCGTAGTGTGTGTGTGTGTGTGCATGAGTGTGTGTTTAGTCAAGCAAGTGAATGACCCAATTAAGACAACAGATAGTCCCCAGCTTAGGCTTAGACGTCTAAGCCCAAAATGTAGGTGGGCCCACAAAGAGATGCGAGCAGTCAGCGCAAATAGTTGAAACGCTTCAAACAGGTTTCGGTTGCAGTTGCAACAGCAACCACAATCTGTTGTAGGAGCAACCACAACGACAACAACAACAACAACTGGCTGCCTTTGGGCCAAGGCATTTCTGTATTAAATATTTCGCACCATGTTCTGCATTATTTCGATTGCCTGATCCCTGAGGCCCGACTGGCATATTTTGTCGTTGACTCAGTTGAGGTCAATGCTGCTGATTGCCGCTGCCTGCTGGGCGAGCAAACAGGTTTAGCGAAGCTTTTTTTTTCATTTTTTTTTTGCTGCTGCGTTTTGGGTTGTCCGCCTTCGCCTTCGCTGCTGCTGCTGCTGCTGTTTGGCTGCTTGGTTGCTGTTGCTCCCACAGTTTTGGGACAGTGAACCCTCTCGCAACGAAACATCCCCTCAATAATCATAACAACAACAAAGACAGCCCTTAAACAAACTCTGCTGCGTTGTCTGATCGAGTCTCGTCTCGTCTCGTCTCGTTTCGTCTTGTTTCGATTCGTCGTCGTCGTTTCTCGTCGTGTTCGCTCGTGTCCATTCGTGTCGGGCGTCTGCAGTTTGATGCCTGCTTCTGGTTCCGGCTATCCCGAAATTGTTTGCCCCATTCCCATTCCAGGTGTTTGGCTTTCGCTGTGTAACAGGCGCTCAGCTGCTTGCAACTAGTCGTCGGCTTGCATGTTGCACACTCGAATTTTGCACGAAAGTCAAAAGCGTAGAGACAACAACTATTATTGCCCCGCACCGGTTTGCGGCTTTCTTCATTATCATCAACAACGTCATCATCTCATCATCATCATCATCATCATCACAACCATCGTCTCGTCATCGTCATCGTCAATTTCCCCACTTTGTTTGTTGTATTGCATTTTGTCAGCGTGTGTTTGTGTGCGTGTGTTTTCGTGTGTCTGTGAATTGTGGAGCTTTTGCTTGCGCTTTCTTTCTAGTTGCCTGTTTCGTTGCTGCCACAGCGACAGCGGCAACAGTTGCAGCTGCACTTGCAGCGCACATCTGCAACAGCCACAACAATATGAGAAATATCTCGTGGGAGTTCTTTTGTTAAAGCATATTGAAACTATGTGAATTATTCTCCATTTTTCTGTTGAAACAGAATTCACTTAACAAAGATATTCTTTAATTTGTTGAAAGTATTTCAATAACTTGCAATTAGCAGTATAGTTTACTTCTTTATAGCTCTTTTGCATTTTCAGATTCATATATGTTAATTAAAACACTTTATTAGAGCAAAGGCAAAAGAAATTTAGCAAACATGAAACGAGGTAGTTAAGATTTTAATTAACTTTACATTTTACAAATTTCGAGCAACAAACAAAATAATGTAAGATTTGTAGGAAAAATTAGGCACTTACTTTTTACATCTTAGTACGAAAAGTGAAAACTAAGTTAAAGTTTAAACATGACTATTAAAAATTGTCGCAACTACTTTATAGTATATAACCATATAATAACTTTTGAACATTCATGTAATAATAGTAAATAAAATAATTGAAAGCAAGTTGGATAATATAGAAATATTTTGTATACTTTGGTTATATAGATAAACGTATTTTTTTAGTGGCTAATATATATAATATATACACTTCAAATAGTAAACCAAACTATGTTATTTAAGGATATTTGCAACATTAGTGTTTGTTACATTTATATTTGTAGTCGTCAGATATTGAGCAACTTATAGTATATTAAATATACCATAAGTTAATACCATGAAAAGAGTTGATCGATGAAATTTCAAAGTTTTGTTTTTGTATAAATTTATTAATTTGATTGCTTCTGCATTGGATAAAACTCAAGCTATAGCTTTGAATTCACGTTTTAAATAAATAAACTTTTACTTACAGCTTGTAGTAGATTAAATATACTATAAGTTAATAAGAGTTAAGAGTTATTGCAAAGTTTTTTTTAGTGTAACTTATAGTAGATTAAATATTCCATTTAAAAAGAGTTTAACAATGAAATTTCAAAGTTCCTTTAGTGTAAATTTGATTTGATTTAATTTGATTGCTTATGTTGTACAATCAGATATTGAGCAACTTTCGGTAGATTAAATATGCGAAAAGCTAATACACTCTAAAGAGTTCATAAAAGTTTTGTTTTAGTATATATTTATTAATTTGATTGCTTCTGCTGTAGATAAAACTCAAGCTAAAGCTTTGAATTCAGCTTATCAATAAAAGCGCAGTATGCTGCAGTCGAGCATGTCACAATTGAAAGGCGACAAAATTCATGTTATGTACTTACATTTACATACTCGAGTAGTATTAGTGCACACTACTATACATAATGTGTGTGTGTGTGTGTGTGAGTGTATATAACAGTCGGTTACACATACAATCACCAGTATAAAATGAAATGAATAAAAAAGACAGCGAAAAAAAGTATAAAAAGGAAAAATATAAACAAATAATTAACTGACATATCCGTATGCTTATCGCGCAACAAACCACAGCAGCAGCAGCAGCAGCCGCACCAAGCAGCACACACAAGCACTCACACACACACAGATACTCACACACACACACTGGCACACAAGCAAGCGCCCGAGAATCTGAATTTTGTATCTGACAAAATGCCATAATGAACGTGCTGAGTGGCGTCGTCGCCGTCGTTGTCGTTGTCGAGGCCCGAGATACACTCGCACTTGGTTGGCCAGCAGCAACAACAACAGCAACAACAACAAAAGTATCTACAACATCAAACGTGCGTTGCGCCGACGCCAGCGTCAACGTCAGCAACAGCAGCAGCAGCAGAAGCAGCAACAGCAAGAGCAACAGCAGCGTTTGCTCTGTACATTTTTTCGGTTAATATAAATCAGTTGGGCGCACAGACATACATTTATATGTAGAAATATATATAAACATACGAATTGTATACTATAGATGTATGTATACACATACATTTACATTTACCGAGCATGTATGCATGTATTTTTTTTTGTACGTACAGCGAACGTACCTTCAATGCGATGTATAGATAGACGACGTACAGCATAAAGAAACTCGCTTGCTCTTAGTGTGCTCAGCGTGTGTGTATGAGTGTGTGTGTGTGTGTGTTGTGCTCTGTGTGTGTGTGTTATATCTTAGAAGATTTGAGAAACGATTTAGAAACACACATCAAGACGATGGCAACTGTGGCGACGGCACGCGTATCTGTCAGATACATTTGTAGCTGATGAGATATGTCTGTACAATACAAACAGATACATTCATATTTATATACCTATCTTATATGTGGGCATACATATTAATTTTTCTCTTTATTTTTTGTACTTTTCTGCATGGCCCGTTAACTGTGCAATGGTCCAAGGCCTGTCAAGGTGCGCCCAAATGAGCTATACACAAAGTGTCAGGATTACAAGAAAAGTTCACATATACCATGCACAACATATAGTATATTTATAACTCGAGCAATAATAGATAGCATTGAGTTGATATTAGCAATTATCTTAGCGTGGGAACATTCGAAAGATCTCTTAATAATAATACTTATAATACGCTCTCTAACAGAGGGCAATCTTGTTTTTACAGCTGTTCTGTTCTGTGCTCATTGGTAATCTGTATAGAAATAATAATGTTTTGCAAATTGACCACAAAACTAGTTCAAATCAAGGTCAAAGTTTAAATATTGATTATGATCAACAAGTAAATATAAAATTGCAGCAGTACTTTTGTTCTTTATTAAAAGAAAGTGTATTTGACAGCTTGGTCATTTCTTTTCTATGCCATTTTATGTACGCAATCAAATGATTTCATATAAATGTTATTTAAATATTTTGGCAAATAAAATACGAAAAACGACAAAGTTCTGTTAAATCGAATTTCCTTCACATTTTTTTTTTATTGATTTGAAATTGGCTCGATAAAGTTAAACAAGAAACTGGTTTAAGGCAACGACTGGCAACAATTGTAGCCAAAGTTCAGATACATTTTTGGTAGATAGACGGGGCATGAGGATGGTTATGGTGATTGGAGAGGGCGGGTGGGGAATACGTTCAAGATTTTTATATTCATTCATTAATTTTATGGCATGCCAAAGAAACAACTGTTGTTGTTGTTGTTGTTATTTTTGTTGCTATTGGCTTTGCTTGCTTTTGCAGATGCATAGTAATTATCTTTGATTTTATTTTTCATTTTTTTTGCTTTTTGGTTAGGGACTTTCCGTATAGTTTATAAGTCTACCTATATCTCTCTCTCTCTACCTCGACCTGCGCCAGTTAGACTTTCACTTTTCTGCTTTGTTTCACAAACATTTTTTTTTTTTTTGCTTTATCTTTTTATTGAAATTACGTAAAGATGAATGGCCGCCCATTGTCTCTGAGCCCGGGTGCTCTGGAATTTGGAGCGGGGGAGTCGGAGGTCGTTGCTGTGGAGGTGGAGGTGGATATAGAGGCGACTCTTGCAATCAATCTGGAAGTCTCTATGCATATGCATGGGGTGACCAAATTGGCAACTGATTCAGAATTTGCATATGCATCAATACCATTTTGAATGCCATTAGAACCCTTCGATGCCTAATGTAGGTTTGTTCATCTAAAACGGCAAACAATACAGTCCAGATGCATTCAATATCGTTTTCCTTTGCTTCGTTTTAAGCAGTCAATTTTTGTGCTCTCAATTTAATACGTACATAAATGCCTCTTGAGCAGAATAACAATTTAATTTGCTTCCCAAAGCAATCTGAACTATTTCAAAGCAAAACTCAAACTTTTCTTGAGTGCAGTGGTTTTGTTAGACCCAGTAGCTCAAATGTTTCGTGTTCCATTTGGAGTGTCGCAAGTCCGAAATATTGTTGAGTAGTTCACTGTGGAACTTTAGTTCATTCTTTTTCATTGTTTTAGACTCTCTTCAGCTCATTTAATTCAAATAAAATACTTATGTTATGTCAGATAACAGATACTGGGTTTGTTAGGCCCAGTAGCTCAAATTTTTCATGTTTTATCTGGTTTGACGAGTGTAAGTCAAAAATATTGTTGGGTTCACTTCATAGAACGAATTGAATGCTCTTTTTTTGTTCAGTTCAATTTAGTTCCACAGTTAGTTCTTGTTTAGTTGTTCACTTTGGTGCTTTAGTTCCTTCTTCATTTTAGAATCGATTTTTTGAATAATCAAATTAACTGGGAACAAAATCGTAAGGATAAATATAACAAACTAGTTCGCTAATCAAAAATGATCGAAAGAACTTATTTAGTACTCGATAATGTTTATAATAGTATATTATCGTTATTAGCTTATAATATAAATATAGAATTCAGAGAAAGATAGTATAATATTCGAAGCTACACTTAAGTGCTTGGTCTTTCATAGTCGATGTATGGCTTTGTAGCGTTTCTTCGTTGTATAGTTTTGGGAAATGTTTGAATGAATGTCGCTTCAAGGAGTTATAACATAAATTTATTAGATACCCATTTTGATAACTTGGAAATGTCAGCTAAATTAATTGCGTACACACCTTTTCCACACACACAGTTTCCAGTTTAGCACAGAGCAGGAAAATATCTTTTTATGCCTCAAAAATCTGTCGAAATCAATCAAGGCCACACACACACTCATACACACTCACGCTCGCACACCTCATGACACATTTCATTGGAAAACGATTGTAGGGTAAAACAAAAACAAAAAACGAAGTATAAAAAAAAGTCGAAGATGTGGGAAAAACAGACTGCAGCTCACAAAATGGGAGTCAATTTATAAAAGTCGCCCCGAAACTGGACAACAAATAAATAACAACAACTGCAACGCTATGAGTATGAGTGTGTGTGTGTGTGTGCGTGTGTGTGTGTGTGTGTTGTGTTTGTCGGCGCTTTTTACTCCTTTTTGGTTGTCAACGTTAATTAATCAATCATTGTACGCACGTTGGCGGTGCATTAATCATTTTACAGAGTTGCCGCAAAACTTAAAATTTCAATTTTCAACTTGGAATTAAGTATCATCATTCAATCATTGCTCAATCCCGCTGATGGGCTCATCCTTTTCACCGATGATGATATCCTTTTCATAGCTATGTCTCCTTTGTATTGTTCAAGCTGTTGTCCTCTTGCTGTTGCTGTTGTTGGGCATTTGTAAATCAAATTGCATGGAAAACAAAGTGACCAAGGATGCTGTTGTTGTTGCCCTGGAACGAGGGCTGAATACTGGGGAGGGATTGGGAGCTTTTTCAGCATTGAACGTGAGCTGACCCAAGCTGAGTTACAAATGTTTTTCTCATTTTTGCGTTTTTTGCAAAGATAGCGAAGAGTTGCTAGAGCCCACCAGAGATTCGAGAAAGATAGAGAACGAGAAAGAGAGAGAGAGAGAGAAACAGAAAGCGTGACGGAGAGAGCAATAGAGATAGTGGAGAGAGGGAGACGAAGACAAAGCGACTTGTTTGGTGGGGCCACTCAACACGTTTCTGACTGTGCATGGCTAGTGTAGTCTCTCTCTGTGTGTGTATTAGTATGGGTTTGTGTGTGCTTGTGTGTGTGTGTGTGTGCTTAAGCATGCGACCGCACTTGTGCCACGGTACAACAAAAAATACGAAACAAAACAAGTAAGAACGCTTAAAGTCACCAAAGTGCCTCGATTAGGCAAATACCCTGTAACTAAATTCGAGAAAAGGTTTGAAAAAATCGACATGCTCAACTTTAAAATCGGAATGTATTTAGTACTTACAGATTTCGAAATTTGATTTAGATATTTATTCTTTGATAGTTTCTTCAACATCGAATCAATAATAAAACATAATTAATTATTGTGCTTTAGATATTAAAATATTAAATTTTGTTATTTGAATATATAATGCACAATTCAACTATTTTAAAATAAAGTGCAATACATTTAAGAAATCTATAAAGAGAAAAAGATTTTTGACTATAGACTCGTATTCAACTATAGCTGATCTACCCCTTTGGTGCAGCTGAAGGGTGCTGGGTATACGAAAAGTCCATTTGAACGCTTTTCTTTTATGTTGTGAGATACAGATATACAAATTTTTATGCTCGCCGCGCCACTCGAGCATATTTTCGTGTTCTCCTCCTGTTGCTGTTGCTCTTGCTGCTTGCTGCTTGTTGTTGTGTTTGGATTGCAGCACTTGAATTTGGTTTGGCGCGCTCCAAAAATACCAGAACCGTACCCGTAACTCTCAACCAACTGATTCCACTCATCGTTTGTTTTAATTGGGCATTTTTATGTATTTATTAAATGCAAATGGCAAATTGGTGAGTCAAGGAGACATCAGGATGTCTGCGCACTTGGCGCATAACAAATTTTAATGGTCCCCAAATTTAATCCTATGATTTTATATTCCTTTCGTCACTACAAAATATTGTTCTAGAATTGAAAAATAAACTCAAATATGTATGTATATGATTTAGATAAGAATTTGAACATATTTGCTCGTGCTACATATTTGAATATAATATTGTTGACTTGTGAGAAAATTTTGTAGGAGATCTCAAAATTTGCACAACATCTTTGTGTTTATAGTTTGAGGTTGAAAGTTCATAGTCAAATTTTGCACTTTGAATGCGCAGTTGAAAAGTTAATTAAAAAAGACCTTATAAATTCTTATCTAAGCAGAACTGGAATCAAGAAAAAGATATGCGATACATCTTTCGATCTTTTATGCGAAATTTGGGTAAAAGATACAAAATGTTCTATATTGGGCACTTAATGAAAATAAACTAGGAAAATAAATTCGATACGTTTATAGATTTTTTAAGATAAATCTTTTTTAAAACTACGAAATAGATTCTGTAAAAAGGAAAAAATTCCAAAATTTGCTTTACTTTTAAAATGAATCGAAAAGCAATTTCTGTTAGCACCTTTGCTGTATCTGCTATGTTTCTGCTTACATTAATCTCAATTGTAGAATTACGTTAAGGAAACGTTCTGTTACTTAGGGAATTAACATTCTGAAGATGTTGCTCAGAGAGCTTCTAGACTTAACATTTTATTTACAGCATATTGCTAAAATTTATGAATGCCTAGTAATGCATGCTGTAAATGAACGAGTTTTATAGTTCTAATAGCTGTAGATGCTTATAGGACTGACTGTTGATAGACATGACAGTAGCATTTGCTAATGGGAATTACTTTATTCCGTGTATGTTGGTTTTAGCGTAGCATAAACATGTTACGGTTACTTAGACAGATATAGAGGGCGAAAGGGAGTGAGGACTTCCTTGAGTGTGACAAGGCGAACGTCGAACTAAAGCTGAGAACTAGCGCGAGAGCGAGAGAGGGCAAAACAAAATAAATATCTGCATAGGGAAGCCGGAGCCGGTCAGCCGGTAGTCGTCAGTTGCCATACACACATGCACACCGTGTGCAATGGGTGAGAGAGAAGACAGTGAGAGAGCACAAGCAGAAGCACAGCAACAATGTTCCTTGATGGGGCAATGAGCGCGCGCTCATCGTCCATCGGCCATCGTCCATCGTCCATCGTCCATGTGCAGTCGACGTCGACGCCACGTCGTGGCCTGCATGTGTCACTGCACACGGGCAGAGCTCTCCGATCTCTGTATGTGTGTGTGTGTGTGTGTACGAGTATCGGCAGTGCAACGACCTGTGACAAAAAAGCAGCAGCCGTTGCTGCTGCCGCCGTCGCCACCGACGACAACGACAGCGACGACGACGTCGACAGCGTTGTAGTAGCTGACAACGTGTGACGCATCTGCAGGGATGTTGTTACGTGCCAGCGCAACAGTCGCTAAGAGAGCACATTTGAGAGAGCCTGCGTGCGTGTGTGTGTGTGTGTTTGTATGTGTGAGTGGGAGAGCGTAAAAGAGAGAGAGAGAGCTTAGCAGAGATAGAGCGTCGCATTACTTTGTGTGTTGTACAACTGTTAACAGACTCCCACGCTGCGCTCAGAATGCGTTTGCCATGTTATTGTAGTTGTTGTCGTCGTTGTGTTGTTGTGGCTGTCGCTCAACGCGTTTTGTGCGGCTTCTTCTTGTTTTTGCTGTTGTTTTTTGTCGTTGTGTTTTTTCTTTTTCGTGCATTATGCGGCTAGTGGTTGGATGGTTGATGGCTGAAGCGGGGCGGGTTTCGGTCATTTGGTCGTTTGTTCGCTTCATTTGCGGCCGTCGTCTTGGGCAGCGTTTAATTTTCTCTCTGCTGCTGCAACTACTAAAAATATTTTCCATGAAATTGCTTTTGTTGTGTACCCAAAACAAAACAACAAACAGGTTGGCCCTGGGCACCTAGGCCCGTTTGCGGCAACTTAAGCGGCAAATAAGATACTGTGCACTCCAAATGCATTTCTCAGATACATTCTGCAGTCAATGCTCAATGATGATGAGCTGCTGCAGTCCATTAATTAGCTTTATTAACTGCCTTTTGCTGCTAAACATGCGTAAATTACTGGGTCAAACATAGCCATGGGTGTAGCTACATACTACATACATCCATAAATACAAATGTATCTATGTATTGTGTGTGTGTGTGTATCACAATTGTGTGAGTGTGTGCGCATTTCCGGCAAGCTGCCGCAGATAGAGAAGCAGAGCAGAGACGAGACGAGTCGAGGCTGTCATTCAATCGCCTCGTTTAGTCATTTGTACAAATAAACGCGACTCGTAGCATGGATTAATTAATGTTAATCAAGTTTTGGATCCATAAAAACAACACTAACAACAACAACAACAACAACAACACCAACAATCGACAGCAAACTATATTAACGACAACAGTCAAATGAAATGAGCCGAGTGAGGGGAATCGTATGTGGCACGAGACATTTGATAGAGAAACTTACTCGCTCATAGATAACTACAAATATTTTTATATAATTAGAGCTGATTAGCACTATATACAATTATGATGTGTATAATTGGCCACGACTTAGACCAGACACCATTCCCAGCTTTTATAAATGTCAAATATTACGAATCAATATGATTAAAATCTTACTTTATTATCTTTCAATACCACTTTTAGTATGAGCTGCTAGAGTTCTGAAAATATTAGGAAACTATTTCATAAGCATTTCCACGAATTCAAAAATGGTTTCATTTCTCATGAAATTGGATCACAATCATGATGATAGCTAATAGCTATCTTAAAAACATTATTATTAAAAGAGACGTTTTACTTAGTTACGATAATTATATGAAATATGAACAAATTAAATTGTTAGTTTAACTAAGTTACTATTCGCAATCGCTAAAACATTAAAATTTAAACTATGACATTTAGTTACGTTTAACACATCACAGTTATAAAATCATATGATCAGTTAAAAAACTTAGAAGTTATTAAAGAAATAACATGATATATTCTTAAAAGCTTGATAATCCAGTATATTTTTAACTATGTGGTACATTTGGGATGTAACATATCGATATACCAAATACAGCTTTTGGTATATGCATATTTTTGGTATTTAAGTTATTTATTTGCTAAAATTGAGTTGTCTCACATTCGATTATACTCGAATTTCTTTCTTTTTTAGTTGCTCATCAATATTGCTGACCTAATACACCTGAGCTGGCAGTTCAGAAATAGACAACATTTATTTAAATAAATGCATAATTATCATAGAATATCAGAAATTCAACAATAGCAAACGAATATGCGATCAATCACAGTAATTGTTGTCAGTTTTTAGCATAGAAATTTCCATAAACTTCTCCAGAGAATCCGGTTTTCGTATGCTCAGAAAGGACGAGGCCCGAGATACTTTCAGTCAGACAGTCCTTAGACAGAGACGAACGAGCATGTGTGTGTGTGTGTGTGTGTGTATCTGAATCTGCTTTTATGTATGTATGTAAATATGCCTCAGTCGGAGGCAGGTGTCCCACATTGTGCAAAACTCTCTTTCTCCCCTTCCCTCCTATTCTTCATCATCTTACTCTCACTTAAATTATGGTCTCTGTGTGTGTGTGTGTGTGTTCGGTTCCTTTTGCCTGATTCTGTCGTATCCTGTGAGCAATTGAAAAGTTTCTGCGGTGCTGTTGCATTATGCTTTATCCACAAATCCATTTCCATTTCATTGCCCAGTACCGAGATCCAGTTACAGCTTCGCTTCCACACTCGAACTCAAACTCAGTCGCTGTCTCTGTCTCTGTCTTTGTTGCTGTCTCCGTCGCAGTTTCAGTTCCACCCCGAAGCGCTTGTAATGAAGTCTAAAATTGCGAGTCATTTCGCAATGCTTTTTGCTAAATTAACACACAGAACGCGAAAAACTATAAAATCCAACGGCGGGGTCCGGTCCAACCGACCCTTTCCCCCTCACACGCCTCCGCCCCATTCTCCGTTCCCCTTTCCCCTGCCATCCGGCTGCGTTCGTTTAAATATTTATGAGCTACACGTGACGTCGACTTCGAAGCCGAACAACAGCAACAATAACAACAATAATACTGCCATAGCATGGCAACAACAAGCGGCGAATGTCGCCTCAACAACTTGCTAACTTATGACACTGTTGTTATTACTATTGTTGTTTTTAATTGTTCGCAAACCACACGCATTAAAATTAAAATTAACAAATATAAAGACAAAAGAAAACCAGCTAGAATATAACCATAAGGTTTCAAAGGTTTTTGCCTCTCAAATATCCGCAATAATCGGAGAGTTCTGCGATACCAATTTACACTTTCACTTCAGACTCGCTTTTTATTTTTATTAACATCTATCAGCTTATCTTGTTCGCGCAACTAATTTCAGCATTGAGCTCATTAATTTGCACAATATAACTTTAAAGTTCTTTGCATTTAGTATCTAAGATCTAGGTTTCGACTTTAACTGATGAGTTTAATTCATTAAAAATACAATTAATCTGTCTATACAAATAACTTGCCTTAGATGTGAGCCGCAAAAAAGTGAATTAAAAAAAAATTATCTAAACTGTAGAGCTAATTATTTATTTAACAAATAGAAATAAGGAATGAGTTATTAAAGAAATCATTTTAAATAATTATAACGTAAAATGTAAACCAATTTTTCTATAAAAGGTATATTATTCATTAATGACTTTGTTTGTCATTTGGTATAAATAAGCATCTATGGTATATTTGGTATTTAGTAATATAACGATATCACCAAATATATAGCATTTGGTATATTTAAGTCTGATATATCTGATATATGCATTTTGTTTAACGATAACTTGATTGAAGATTTATATCTGCTTTATACGATACCTTGAGTTTGTGACAAACTTTTTGTGAAAAACAATTTGGACTTTTCAATTAGTAGTTTTTATATCCATACTTTTTGTAAGCAGCGAAGTTGGTTCTTGTTTTGCTAGTTCTCTATAAAGTCTGTAAAAAGTGATAAATAATATTTGAAGAATATGTTTGTGGTTTCAAACGAAAGTGAAAAGTAAAGCAATATTAACTTCTTTCTAATTTTGTAAGGAGCTTCGAATGTAAGAAAAGAATCCTTAGTAAATGAACTCAGTTCGTTGCAATATCCTGTGCTTAGTGATGTATGAGAGTTCCTTCGCCCTTTTACTGACAAACACATTTCACTTTCAACGAGTCCATTTAGACATTCCTCAAGTTAAAAGCCGTCACAATTGTGTTGATACTGAAGTATTTATCAGCAGTTTCGGCCTAGCCCCCGAATGAATTTGAATGGCATGCCAATGGCCAAGTCGTATAGCATTTGTATTTTGTATTTGGTATTTGGTATTTGTATGTATTTTGCAACCCATTCGCAAACCCTTCAAAATGAATGTGCATGTGGCCTGTTTGGTGTCATGGTCATTCGTTAAGTCTATTTTGCGGATATGGTTGTTGCTATTGGATTGCTATTGTTGTTGCCACTTCTCTGCTGGACGCTCAAATGACAATCGCCTTCGCCGAGTTGAACCTCCCCCAGTTGTTTGGTTGCAGCCTGGACTTGGACGCTCAACGGAGCGCAAAACTTCGAATGTGTGTTCGATCTCTGTTGTTGCTTTGTGGCTGCAACTTCTTGGGCTTCTTCCGCTGCTCAATGCTGCTGCTGTTGCTGCCACCCAATGGTCGCATTTTGCCTCATGATGCGACCCGGGTAGGCGCAGCTGCGCCATTTAACGCATGTTGTACAACATTTTATTACGGCCAACCACTCGGTGCAGTGTTTGTATCTACCCGAAAGGCGCGCACAAGCGCGAGCTACAGATACAGATACATACACATACACGCATATACAGATACACAGATACACACTCTCACACACCACTGGCACACACAGGGGTGACTTTTCCCCGAAAAAAAAGGGATAATAATAAAGTAAATGCTCGCATAAGTCTGAGCCCGAGTCGAACTCGCACTCGAAGTCGGCATAAGGACTCAGTTAACTTTAATTAATTTTCTATTTCTGAACAATAATGAAATGACACTACATCAATTCGAATTATTGTTATTTTTAGATAGTTTTCTCTTTCCGCTTCCCCCCAAACAATGGGCTGAGGTCATCAAACGTTTCGATTACAGCTGCTTAATGGCACTTTGTAAACAATTCAAGTAGTGTTGGTTAACAACACTCTTTGGAAAATTCTTCTGCTCTTATAATAAATTATAATAGTTTTCCGCATAACTGATTTTTTGTTATTCTTAATTATTAATTTATTAAAGTTTAGTGCAGCTCAGTTTTTAAATTAGATTAGATTAGATTTAGTGTAATAATTTTAATAAGTTTTCAATTATGTTCGAATTATTGTTATTTTTAGATAGTTTTTCTTTCTTCCTCATCATCGGCTACAGCCGCTATTAGTCGTTTTGTAAACAGTTCAAGTAGTGTTGGTTAACAATACTCTTTTTAAATTAATCCTGTTCTAGTAACCATTAATTTTAAAAGTTTTTTCGTTCTTTATTCATGATTTATTAAATTTGAGTACAGCTCAGATTTAAACTAAAGTTTCATCAGTTGTTTTTTTTAACTTTTTTCAAAGCCATTAACAAATCATTAAATAATTTACCCAATAGGAACTTTTATTGTTCTTTGATAGTGTTCTCCTTCTCTTTCACACCAGCTGTTTATTAACGTTTCTAATAGTGTTGGGTAATAACACTCTTTTCAAATTATTTCTGCTCCTGTATTAACTCGAAGCTGATTTATTCATAAAGTGCAAAAATGAAAATACTTATCTCATTAATTAGCTCAATTCATATTTTATTCAATTTTTATACAGAAATTTTTCAAATTATATTTCCTCCAAATTCACTATATTGACTTCCCAATCTCAATAATATATATAATTTTACTTGCCATACAATCAGTTTACAATTCTTTTAATCGCATTGCATATTTTTTAAACTGATAACCCTGAGCCCTAGCTAAACATTCGTATTGTGACTTAACTTGAATGCATTTGAATACAAATTAAATTGCAACAAAATAAGCACAATTATTCGGTGATCGCTCACTAATTAAAAGGTAGAACACTTTTATGGCCAACGAGTTTTTTTTTCGTAGCTTAGCAACAATATTGCAATTAAATATAAAATGGATAGTAAACTTCTGATTGCCATATAACGAGACTCAATAGTTTGGATACAGTAAAAGATAATATAAAAATAAAGTTAATTATGGTGGCAATTTTTTTTTTTAATATCGGAAGTTCGTTAAGAGAATTACAAACAGATGGGAATTAATGTCGCTTTCGATTTTAATCTGTTGTAATTATAAGAATCATGCTATTAACTCTCTTAAGCATCAATATATATTAAATTTTGTGTTCAGTTTAACTTCTCGAACTCGAACTCTGTTTAACTTGATCTTCAAAGTAAGTTAAGTAAGTTGTTCATGAGCTGGAATTAGTTATGAGAGAAACTCACCGTTATTCAAGTTTGTAGCATGCAGTAATTGTTGTATTAAATGTAAACAATGAAGCTAAATAACATAATCGGGAATAATAATTTGTAGCGTTGTTTATTTGCTGCTGGGCGCCTGAGCGAAGAAGGGAGCCCAGAAAACGGGAGACGCAACAACGCGACGTTGATGGAGACGACATCCACAATTACAACGACCAACAACAATAACAACAACAACATCGACAGCAACAGCAAAATAAGTCCAAGCCGTCAAGTGGTCCAAGTGGTGGCCACTTTTGCCACTCTTTTGTCTACTTTTTGCGCTAGTTTCTTTATGCTTTTTGCTGTTGTTGTTTGAACCGGTTTCACTGTTGTTGTTGCTGTTGTTGCTGTTATTATTATTGTTGCTGTTTCTTGTTGGCTGGCGAATTTTCCAGGCTATGTGTATCTGTGTTTGTTTGTGTGTGTGTGTGTGGTGTATCCCGACTTTGCTGCCTCTTGTGAGGCGGTCGCGTTTGCTGAGCGCCGCATCGCTGGTGGCACGAAACAACAACAGTGGCGCCCTCTGCAATGTTGCAGCAGCACAAGAAGTTGTTGCACAAGCCACAACAAGGCACAACAAGCCCACCAAAATGTTGCTGCTGCATGTTGCAGCTGTTTGCTGTCGTCGCCGTTCGCTGTTGCTGCCACATGTGAACGCTGCCGCAACTGCGGCAGCTTCACACTGACATCTGTTTTGCAAGTTGTCGCTGCCACCGCCTCACTTTTGCTGGATGAACCTGTTGTTGTTGTTGTTGTTGTTGTTGCTGCTGCTCCTGTTATTGTTGTTGTTGTTAGTGGAGTTGATGCTGTTGTTGCTGCTGCCGCTCGATGTCGCAGCTGGCCAACAGTTGGAGCCATCATGTCACTGGCAATTTGCATTTCGTATTTTCGATATACTTGTGGGGCTTTTCCTTTTGCGGTTTCTGATCGCCAGCCTCGCGTGTGAACCAAAATCAAAGCGCCGCTCGATGCGATTCTCAAACTGAACGAAAACGTTGTACTTATGCGAAATTTTCGCTTCTATAAATAGAAACTCGATTGCATTTATTTATAGCGATTATCCAGCTTATTTTGAAAATTCAATGCATATATTTATTTATTTTATGGAAGAAGAAGTATTTTCACTTCATCTAGCTAACTTTTGTTTATTTTATTTCTATCTATTATGATAAACATACTCAATAAAATTAACTTAAAGGTATATTCATTGCTTAATTTTAGACAAGAATTAATTTATTGCTTCATGCCATGCCTTTTAAATTTATCCCATGAGCTGCTCTCCATTAATAAAAGTCCATTTAATCTTGAACACTATGAAATGAACATGAATGAACATGCATTTGCCACATCCGCTTGCAAAATTACTGTACTCTTGCTGATGTTATCCAACACTGAAGCACTGAAAGTAACATAGCTGAAATTCTCACCTAATCCTCTTTATTGGTTTCGTTCTTTCGCTTTTACAGTCAACACTGCCACACTTATGGCCATTCTACAGTCCAATTGGAGCACCTACAACTGCCCCTAGCTAACAATTTAATTGTGATTGCACAAAAACTGTGTGTGTTTGCTGATAAGACGAAGCCAACACTTTGTGGCACCCCCTTCGCCACCCCTCCTCCTTCAGCGATGCAGCCCATCCACTAACCAGGGGTAAGTTTTGACACCATACGGAATGTACGATAGAATTTGCTACAAGACCAGAGCTAAAATGAGCTCTAGAGAATGCTTGTGCGAATACGAGGGTTATTTTATTTATTTAAACTATGTTTCGATTAAATGTTATTAGAGTTCTATCGTAGCATTTTTGAAACCTATTATCAATTGGCTATAATTACCATTTCTATTGCACAACATTATTAAGTTTTCAGGTCGTACTCCAACTTTTAGAAATTAACTTAGAGATTTTATAAAAAGATAGCGAATTTTCACAAAAATCTTGTAATTTAAACATAACCTTATTGATTGATTATTGATTTATATTATTAGCTGAGGGTTAAACTCTATGGTAGAAGTGCAGTCAATGCCTTGAAATTGATCTAAATCGTGTTTACTTGTAAAAGCTTTTGTCATTAAAAAAAAGTTGTAAATAAATATGTAAAATTTCGTTCGATTTACTTAATCTAAACTTGAATAAAAATAGCAATTAAAAAAATAATAAATAAATCGCAGGAAGAACTGCTAGCAAAGTCATGAACAACCCTCGCAGGAGTGCAGCAATAGCAACAGAGACAATTAAGCTAATTGCTGTGCTAGATACTTGAGCAGGAGAGGCTGCTGCGGTGAGACTATCTGCACCTTACTCTATCTCAGTCGCTCTCTTTGGGACTCTTTTTCCCTCTCTCTTTTAGTTGCTGGCAATCAACCACACACTCAGCGCCTCACCACCCACCACCCACTAACACAACTACAATAAGCGTGCAATGCAATCGCAATTCGTGAGAAGCTTTGCGCTCTCTTTGCTTTCTCCCTCTCTTTCGTTCTCTGCATATTTTGCATATGTGCTTTATGTGTGTGTGTGTGTGTGGTTGTATGTTGGATTGCTTGCCGAACTGCGAACTGTATGAGCTGTGAGCTGTGAGCTGCAAGTGCTTCGAACTAGCTCTAAAAGCGGATCTTTCTCGCAATTTGGATTAGGCGCGCAGATGTTTGGCGTTGGTCAGGCGAGGCCGTGCGGCATGTGGCATGGCTTTTCCAGGCATTTTCATGCTTTGACGCACGCTTTTCCTGCACACTTTTGTTTTGTGCCATTTGCTTGTTGCCTGTTATATTCCGATAAAATTGACTTTTTGTCGGTCGTCGGTGTCGCTGTCGTTGTCGGTGTCGCTGTTGTATGTTGGCGTTGTGTCGTCGTCGACGTCGTAAGTAACGTTGGCATCACCTTCGCCATTGCCCGTTGTTGGCATCGTCGGCGGCACCATTTTGTTTGGCGTCGTTTTCTAATGGGCCAACAGCATTGCAGCACATGGATTCTGTTTGAATTTCAGCTAGGCGCTATTCCTCTCTCTATATCTCACACTCACTCTCTCTCTCTGTCTCGCAATACAATACAAAACGTTAGCGTTGCCCCAACACACATGGAGCGAAGAGCTCCCAGGCCAACAGTTGGCGAATAAAAACGCGCGCGTTTTTCGCCATTACGCGACGCGAAGCGACGCTGTTACCCCATTTGCATGTGCAAAGTGCTAAATGTCGAAACAACAGCAAACATAATTTCGATTTGATGTTAGTGTTGTGTTATCGGTTTACGATTACACTTCCAAGGGTTGCTGCTCAATATTGCCTAATTGACGTCAATCTGCGCCTTAAGCGTTCTCAAAAAAGGCAAACATCATTAATATTGAATGGAATTAAATTGATATTTTAATAATTATCCAATAAATCACATATTTACAGTGTGTCTAAGCACTTCTTCAGCATGCGTTTACAAACACAACAGAAATGTTATAAGGCAACAACAGCTCAGTCGCTGCTCTGCAAGGGCAAAAAAATCATACCAACACACAATTCGAATTTGTTGTTGCTGTGCAAAGCATAAAAGGCAAAAACAAATGCAGACAGAATGAAGCAAACACACAAGTAAACTCATGTATACACGCATACGCACACATGCTTAAGGCAGCCGAGACAGGCGAACGACGAAGATAGGAACAACAAAAAGTTCAGCCAGCAGCAGCAGCAGCGGCGACGACACCAACAACTAGCGAGCGAGCGCCACGCTACTCTCAAACTCACACACACGCGCACTTATACTAATACTACCATGGGGCTGTGTTTCTCTTTCTCGTTGTGTGCAGAGTACAAATGTTGTGCGTCTGGTAACGCTGGGCGCCTGTTCGTTTTTGCGATAGACGCGCGACGTAAGTCGCCGTCGTTTTGCCTGAAAAGTCGCCGTTGCACAGTGGACGAAATGACATTCACACAGACTTCCATTCTTTTGCATAAATCCACATTCTGTTGCCGTTTAAAGCTCCAACTGAATAAGTTAATGCGTAATATTCCACTATTTTATGCAAATTGTGTACATAAAACATGAATTTAGATGTTTTTAATGCACAATATTCAGAAATGCGAAGCGTTAGTATATTTCATCCACTGTGCAATGTCGTCGTCGTTGCTTGAACGCGTTTTTGTCGTCGCCGGCGATTTCTGACTTGCGCCGATTTTGCAATTTCTGTCTATGCCGGCGGCGACTGTTACTTAACAGTGTGCGGCTCAGTTAACAGAATTCGATGCTGCTCTTCCTCTCTCTCTCACTGTCTCTCTGGCATTGAGGCATTGATTACGAGAGCCGCTTATAGAGTTTGTTGTTAGTAAATTGAGTACGGTTAGAGGAGTGCGAAATGTGAGTCGTCCTTATGGGATTGCAACTGTGTTTGATAATCAATTTCGAATGAGAAATAAACAATTGGTTAATGTCATCAGCATTTACTATTCATATCTTTTGCACGATGCAGTGTGAGGGAAAATTGACGTTGAAATTCTTTTGCTTGAGGCGCAACCCTCTCAGAGTATTGGACTCTCTCGCTCTCACACACTCTTTAAGGCGACGACATGATGTCTGTTGACTGTAGCTGGTTTGTTGTTGTTTTGTACGAGTGTATGTGTGTGTGTGTACACCCAACAACAACAAATAATTATGAGGAAAATGCCATCAGCCGATGATGAAGACGGTCATAATGATAATCACAATGTTGATGATAATGATGTTGTGCAGCTGCTCTGCTTATTTGAAGTCTTTCTCATCTTCATTTTCGTTTTTACAGTTACTGTAAAAATCTCTACCCTAGCTATGGACGGGTGCAAAGGCAATGTTACTGCCAGAATTTATACTGCACGAAATTTTATGACTGTTATCGATTTCTTGAAGTGTATTTACCCCCTCGCCGGAGCATCCGAAAAAAAGCAATGCAAATTCCAGAGTGGGATTCTACTTAGCTCTTGATGGGCGAAAAGTGCTTTGGGGAAAAACAGCAGGCAGGAGGCAGTCGTGATTTTTAATTAAAAGCTGAGCAGCTCATAAAGCTCTTATCGGATGGATGACTTGGCGCTATTGTTGTTCTTGTTGTTGTCGCCATTATAGATTTATATTTAGACTGTAGTACAGTAGTAGTCTTTAAATTAGTATTAAGTTTTGATTAACAGTTGCTGCGCAACACGTGACGTCACAAAACGCTGACAATGTCTGCTTCTCTGCTTATCAGCAGACTCGCATACCAATGACGTGCATAATTATATTACGAAAATATTATGCAGGGGAATTGCAATTAGGAATAAGTATTTCTAATAATAAGAGTGCAATTATCTAAGAAAAACGCCTGGCTTTGTTTCCTAATTAAAGGCGAGCGCAACTAAAATAACAAACAAATCACTCGCCTTCAAAATTTGACCTTTTTCATTGCTCCCGCTCTTTCTTGCACCTCTCTCTCTCTTACACGCTGCTGCTCTCAGTCTCTGCCATGCCAACCTGTGGGTGGCGAGAGCAGCAGCAGCAGCAACATCAGAGTAGTAACAACAACAATGCGAAATGTAAACAATGCTCAACGCAAAACTCGCTCTTGCCGAACACACACAACTGTCTCGTTCATACGCACTCGCTGCTTCGCTCGCTCGCTCGCTCGCTTGCTCGTTACGTTTTCGTTCGGTGCGGTGCTCTCGCTCTCTCGCAACACTTGACGCTGTGCCTAGTCGTGTGCTGTGTACTGTGTGCCTTGGTGCGGTGTGTTGTCAGTCTGCGTCGTCTGGCTATGGCTGCTGGGCGCCTGTTCAATTGTTCGGCCAAACCGCCGTTCGTTTGTATTGTGGAGTCGCTCGTTCGATCGAACGTCGACGTTGTCGTCGTCGCGAGTAAATTGAAGTCGCATTGCGCGACGCTACGCGACGTTTCCCCCAAGTTCCATTGGCTTTGGCTTGCAGCAAACCAGTTTTGTTTACAGCTTAATTTGACTGAGCCCTGCCCCTTTATATGCCCTGCCCTATGTTAGTGTCTGTGTATGTGTATGTGTGTGTTCACGTGCCACATTAGGCATAAGTTGCAAAAGGTTTGCTCATTTGCGCCACACACTCGCATACACGCATCCGCCTCTCACAACTCCAACATATTCGTCGTCGTCGCGTCGTGTCCACAGCTCCATTCCCCACATCGTGCGACCCAACGACTTGCTGGTTGGAGCTGCTCCACAGTTCGCAGTTTGTCATTCATTCATTCATTCAGCGGCAAGCCCGCGTGCAGGCCAGTTCAACGCTTTTTGTCAGTCTTTCAGTTACTTTACTTACTTTACTTAACTATAATAATAATTATTATTGTTGTTGTTGTTGTGGTTCTGTTTTTTTTTAAGGCACACGCGAAACAAGTCGCACGACATTCGCGCGAGAAACGCGCGCGAATCGCTAGCGAGAATAATGCTTTTCCTTTAATCAGTTTACTCTTCTTACTCTTGTTGTTGTTGTACTTCTTGCTGATATCGCTGTTGTTGTTGTTGTTGTTGTGTGTAATTATTGCTGTTGTATTGCTATTATTGCTGTACGCTTTCTTATTATTCGTTCGCATTTCTTGTTTCGGATGCGTTTTTTTTTTGTTGTTTTGTTTTATCAGTCTTTCCCGACTATAAATTATCTTGCAAGCTTTATGCTCTATTTTGCATTTTGTTTTCAACTCACTCTTGTTGACATATGTGTGTGTGTGTGTGTGTGTGTGTGTGTGTTGCTTTCAAGCACGTAGCACCTTTGTAGTTTTTTTTGTCGTTTCTCACTTGACTCATGGAAAGTCCGTGTCTTATCGGCTATTCTGACGACGGGGAAATCCATCTGAACCAAAAGTTAAAGAGAAAAAACCATTTCAAAGATTTTTCGACAAAGTTTCCCTCGAAATAATATAAATAATGTGCCCTATAAATAGAAAACTGATTTCACATGTGTGTAATATGCACTCTGCTATCTTATTACTCTTTTCGTGCTTTCTATTGTTAATACTACATATATACACAAGATTAAGCGATGATCAAAACGAATTCAATCTAATAAACTATCAAAATATGTGCTTATTAATTGGCTGTTGAATACTTTGGTTATTTGCAAATTGTTGATATGTTATCAACAAATTGATAACAACCGCAAAAAAAGAAGAGATTTTTGCAAGTTTCCGCTAATATATTGCTCAATACACAATAGGAGTTACTCTATTAATTAGTTATTTCCTTTTTCGTTTGATTTTTCTTATGTTAGTATATTTCTAGTATTTGAATGAAATAAAACATGAAATTGCTCAAGTATTTCTAATTTATTTGAACATTCTCTTGTACAAATTTAGAAGTTTAAAAAATTTTCAGTATACAGATTGAACAATTTAAAAATCAATCATAATAAATAAATAATAACATTATATAGTATTTTGAAAATAGTATTTTCAATGCAGTAATCGAAACTTGAGATAATTTCTTTTAAGTCATAGTATTATATTATCTTGAAAGTAATTTCATCAATTACGAATTTTATTTGATTAATTTAAAATGTTGTTTATAATAATATAAACTAATTTACTGACCTCCTTCTTAATTTCTTCCCATTTTCAGGCACATATCAAGATGACATGCCCAGCGTTATATCGTTGCCTCTTGCCTCATAACCCGCCACTTAAAGCAACGTAAAGTTTCTTCTGTTTTGTCTTCTAACAAACAACAAAAAAAAACTTCCAAAGAGAAAAAGAGAGGAGAGAAAGAAAGAGAGAAAGAGAGCAACAAGTGATTTGCTTATAGTAATCGTGCACTTAGAGAAATAGGAAACGTGTTTGTTGCCCGTTTGTCGTCTTGTTACTTCGTGAATTTTCGTCGCCTGTCAGCAGGAGGACGAGAGCCGCGAAGCAACGAGCCAAAGTCAAAGCCTCACCACGGACGCATTTATGGATGCGGGCGGCCTGCCAGTGTTCCAGAGCGCCAGCCAAGCAGCAGCAGCAGCCGCCGCCGTCGCCCAGCAACAACAGCACCAGCAGCAGCAGCAGCAGCAAGTGCAACAGCAGCAACATCAACAATTGAATCTCCAATTGCATCAACAGCATTTACAGCAACAGAGTTTGGGCATTCACCTGCAACAACAGCAGCAATTGCAACTGCAGCACAATGCACAGGCGCAGCAACAGCAGCAGATGCAAGTGCAACAGCAGCAGCAGCAGCAACAACGACAACAACAACAACAACAGCAGCAGCAACAACATTCGCCCTATAATGCCAACCTGGCAGCAACAGGCGGAATTGTCGGCGGCCTTGTCGCTGGCGGCAACGGAGCTGGCGGCGTTGCGTCTGCAGGAAATGTCAGTGGACCCAATGGCAACGGCAACGGCAACAACCTCAACCTCAACAGCAACAACAATGGCAACGGCAACAACGGTAATAACGGCGGCAACAACAACACGCCTGGCGATGCGATGCCAGCAAAAAGACAGCCAATTGTTGAACGCCTGCGACGACGCATGGACAACTATCGCCGAAGGCAGACGGACTGCGTGCCCCGATATGAGCAGACCTTTAGCACTGTCTGCGAGCAGCAGAACCAGGAGACAACTGCACTTCAGAAGCGTTTTCTCGAGAGCAAGAACAAGCGTGCGGCCAAAAAGACTGAAAAGAAACTGCCGGACACGCAGCAACAGACACAAACACAGATGTTAGCCGGACAGCTGCAGAGCAGCGTGCATGTGGTAAGTACAACACATAACTCTATCCATTCGGCATATATTCATATTTTGAGGTTGATTTTAATGAGGATTTACATAAGATATGCCTTTTTGGCTACAAATTGTTTTACATGTCGAAGAAGATTTTAACATTGAAGAGCATTAGGGATTGTCGGATAATTCGGATAAGTCGAGGAAGACTAGGGCAATAGGCTTTTTGTATTGTCAGGCAGCACTTTACTATTATTAATTGAAAAAGATTTCAAATTGTATCTGTAAATAATTTTGTGTATATTCCGTTTCTTGTACAAGTGGCGAAAATTGCCTTCTTAATAAAAGTTTTAAGATAATAATTTTGAATAAAAGTTTATACTATATTTATTTTGTTCTACTTATGGTTATTTCATAAATATCAATTTTGGTAATCCGTTTGCATTTTTTATTTTTGGATGAAACTGAACGTCTTAATCATTTAATTTACATGCTTTCAATCTCTTGAATTTTAATAAAATATGTTGACTTCAAGCTAGGTTACAAATAGATTTAAATGTTAAATAAGAAATGTCGTATTATTGTGGATAATACGGATAAACGTTTTATCACTTGCAAAGATATACGGAATATATGCATATGTTAAATTTTCTGATAAAATGTTTTTGAATATGTGTAAGGACAGCAATATCTTATGAAATATATGTTTGTATATTTCGTACTAATTCAATTGATTGAAGAATTGAAGAAAATATTATATTTTCAAATTCTAAACTAGATTGAATGCAAATTATCCGTTCATTTTAATAGCAGGCAGAAGTACACTCATTATTCAAATCTTCAAATCTTAAATAAGTTAAGTAGATAAACATATGTTAGTGATATATTGCTGGAGGATATCGTATTCATATGTTTTCAATGATCTGTTGAATTAGAGATTCTTTAATCAAACATGGGAACTTCATTTCTATGTTTTATGTTATTATGGATAATGATAAAAGGTATTGCATATTCTTAACTGTGCTGATGATGAGCTTGAATTTATGAAATACATATATGATTTGAAATCATATTTGAATGATCTAATAAACAGATAGCATAAAAATCGGAATGGAATCTTTTGCAATGCTGGGTTTATATGTTGGTTTGGTTGCTTTGTAGAGAAGTGTCACAATGCTAGAAGCTCTGCACGTATCTAGCTGCATACGAATCTCTGTATCTGTCGGATACGAATACGTTGGCATCTCTTTCTGTGCTGTGCTGTGTGTTGTGCTTGTGTGTTGTATAATGTTTTGGGCGCAATATTAGAGCTGGTGCACGAAGCGAAGTCCGCGAACACACAAACTGCACATAAGTATACACAAAATAATAATGAGGTCAGCATTTTTTTTCTTACTTATTTATTTATTTTGTTTTGTTGGGTTTCAGCTCAGTTCAGTTCAGTTCAGTTTCACTCGCATTCGCATTCGTTGCTGCCAACTTGTAGCTACAAGATACATTTCGTTGTTGTTACTATTGTTAGTGCTGTTGTTGCTTTATGCTCATTTTTTTATGTTTTTTTTTTTTTTTTGTACTCTGTAGGTACTTTGGACTGCTTTGGCTTGTGTGCATTTTAAATACCTTGAAATTATTTTGTAAGCCATAGATTTTTCTCGTCGAATACTTTAAAAGCCCAACATTTGCGGCATCCCCAGCTCCATCTCCAACTCCAACTCCATCTCGAACTCAATCTGAATCTGAGTCTGAAACTGTAGCTCAGTTTCAGTTGGTTAGGCTTGCATCATGGCTGACAACTGGCCAACAGGCCTGAATGACTGACTGCCTGACTGAATGACTGAATGACTGACTGAGTGACTGATTGCAAACTCTAGTTTATATAATTGTTGGTTCTGCCATTCGCCAGTTTTGCTCGTTCGGTTTGCTGTTCGGGCTGATGCAATTCTAGAGACCGACTCTCTCGACCCCGTGTAATTGCCACAAATTTACAGAGTCTCAACTTCATCGTCATCGCCATCGCCATCGCCATCGTCATCGTCCATTGTCGTTTGCAATTACAAGACTTTGAAACTCTTAGGCTTGCATTACTGCTATCAGTCTGCTCAATACACAAATACTCTTTCCCAATCATTTCCGTGACCAATTCGCACAGTGTCGACATTAATCACTCGTCTAATTACAAAACAAAGAATCATGATTATTTCTTTGCATATTTGCAAGTTTTTTGATTAATAATAATTCAAATCATATAAATGTGAAATTTATTTATGCTCTCGCTTAATTTGTTGCAAATTTATTTGAAGGATTTTATTTTGTTTTATGTATTTTTGATATTTTAATTTTTTTTTATATATTTATTTATGTTTTTTTTTTTATATTCATTTATGTTTTAATTTTTTTTATTTGGTTTTATTTATTTTTTCCTTATTATTTATTTAGTTTAATGCTTTTAATTTTTTTATATTTCTTTTATTTTACTTTTTATTTTATTTTTCATTTATTCTTTCTTTACTTGGATTTACTTATATTCTATCTTTATTTTTAATTCTACTTTCATTCTTTTATTTTTATTTATATGATTTTATGCATTTTTATATATTTTTTTTTTATTTATTTATAATTCTTATTTATTTATTTTTTTCCTTTTTTTTATTTTATTTATTTTATTTAAAGTACTTTATTTTTTTATTTATTTCTTTTATTTTACTTTTTAAATTATATATTTAGATTATATACCCAGTTTTTTTTCTTACTCTATAAGTTATTTATTTTAAATTATTTTATTGTTATTATTATTTAATTAAAATATACGAAGCAGTTCCATTGCAAGTAAAATATTTATTATATTTATAAAAAAATTGCTCAGAATTTCTAAATTTTCAAAGAGTATTCATTCTTCGGTTTTTTTTTTTGACAAAATCGTAGCTGTACTTTCATGTTTTGTGAGTGAAACGTGAGGTATTCGCATTTCCAGCTGCCCGGTAGTCAATCTACGAGCTCAACTGAACGGATCTGAGCGGAACTGAGTTAAGTTGAGTTTCAGTTTGAGAGTTCGAGTTCGACTTCAACTTCGAGTACGAGCTTCTGTTTTGTGTGTCTTCTGTCTTCTCTGGCTGCTCACTTTTTCCGCATCGGTTTGCAATGTCATTTGTGTCATGTGCGGCCGGTAATCATTCACTTTTATATATATTATATGTATATATATAGTATATCCACTCGTTGTAGTCAGTAGCCAGTTGTACCTTTCCCTCTCTCTCTCTCTCTCTGTTCACCTCTCACATTCCTCCGACTGTCCCTTCTTTGTCATACGCTTAAAGCGATTCAGCTTTTTTGTTTAATTTTAATTGGCTTTAAATCCTTTTGTTGTTGTTGCTATATTTATATATTCTGCGTTGTTGTTTTCGTTGCTCTCTCACTTTGTGTGTAATGCAAATTTTTGTAGCTGAATCACTTTGAAAAAGCTTTTGATTTTACATATCCATGGACACGTCAGAGACACAAGCTTGTGAAGTGGAAATACTGAGAGCCATTTGCTTTATCATTAGTCGCCTTGAAAGGTCTCTGAGACTGCAAAACTAAATTTAATTATATACTTAGATACATTCGCTTAAGAATGATTTATGCACTAAAGAAGTGCAATAAACGTTTGCCACATTAATGAATTAATTGTTTTTTACGTCTGTTATTCCTGACATATTTTAAGAATTGAGTTTACTATTCATAAGCTAAATTTGGAATGTGAATGGGTGTAATTTGACTATGATAAGCTGCTAGTTGTTATGTAGTTATTAAATATTATTGCATTTATTTGATTACAGAAATTTCTGTGAGGATGAATGAGTGTAATTTGATTTTCAAAAGTTGTTAAATGCTATTTTGCATTCACGTATTTGATTTGAAAAATTTCTACAGTTCCTCCTGCTTTTACCTTGTGCAGTTTTATTCACTCATCCGTCTATTGCTGGTCATTAAAAAACAAAAAAGAAAAAACAATTCGCAAATGAATTAATGACTGACTGTCCATCGAGCGCATCCGTGCCTCAGAGGAGGTCGCAATCTAAACTCTCTAGGCTTTTCACTTTTCTTTTTCGTTTTGGAATTGGAAAACTTTTACTACCATTGCTGCTGCTTCTGTTGCTTATGTTGTTGTTGTTATTGTTGTCGCTTCTGCTGCTGTGGTTGGCAGTGAAAATCACAGCAAATTACGGCCAACAATTGGCGGCCAACGTCGACGCAGCCGGTGCAACATGCAAAACAAGAAAGCAGCAACAGCAACAAGCAACAACAACAGAAAACTAAAACATATTGTTTATAATGCGTTTTTTATTTGGGAAAGTCGCGTGTAGCAATTTTTTCTTCTTCTCTTTTTTTTCGTTGTCGTTGTTGTCGTTGCTATATTTTTTTTATTGGCTTCGTCTTCGTTTTCATTGTTTGCATTTTGCTGCAGTTGCAGTTGCTGTTGCAGTTGTTGCATGCGCCGTGTTGCATATATGTGTGTGTTGTCGGGGCAATTTTCACTTCACGTGGTGGCATTTTCTGACAGACGTCAGTCAAGAAGTCAAAGCCTTACTGTATAAAAGCTTGCATGTCGTTGCCTGTTCGCCTAAATCCCTCTGCGACTCCCTCAACTCCATTTACATTTACATTTTCCCTCCCCTCCCCTTCCCTTTTCTTCCTCCCGCCCACCATTTCCCCGAGAGTTGCCAAGCAGTTGTTTCAAGTGCAATTGCCTTTTGTTGCTGTTGTTGTTGGTGTCTTGATTGACAAGTGACAACATATTATTGGCGTATCGTTTCAAGCTCAGCGGAGTTGTTATTGTTTACCTATGCAACTCGAGGTGTTTCCACATTTAACACGTACTTTAAGCATAGAAACAGCTTTTTGTTTTTTTTTTTGTGTTTTTCTAACTTGCGAATTTCATCACTTTTACACATGTTGTGAAATACTTTTCGGATCAATTCGGATAAATCCGTAAAAGGTCGCTTAATTGTGGCACCTTTACATCTGTTTGCCATTTCAATTCAGATAATTTCGAATAACGCTGCAAGCCCTCGGATAACTTTGGATAACCAGATTGTTTTATTATATTGTATTCGATTTAGAAGCAGATCTTTGTTGTTCTGCCTTGCGAATTTCATCACTTTTACACAGATTGTGAAATACTTTTCGGATCACTTCGGATAAATCCGCATCGTTACAACTGTTTGCTATTAGAATTCAGATAATTTCGGATAATGCTGCAATACATTGTAAATAGTTATTAAAGCCAGCGGAAAACTTTGGATAACCAGACGATAATTTGATTGTTTTATCTCTGTTACTAATTTACTTTTATTTTTCTGCCTAGAGTATTTCATTACTTTTGCACAGGTTTTGAAATAATTTTCGGATTAAAAGATTATTAGTGACACCTGTTATTTCCAAACGGATAATTTCGGATAAGATTGTCTTGTATGAAAGCAAAGAAGCAGATTGTTGTATTTGATACGTCAATCAATATCGATTATATAATATTTACGGGGTAAACTGAACAATTACTAAAAACGTCTTCGACTGTTATACAATCAACAAAATTATTACAGGCAGTTGAAACTGCCGGATAAAAGCATATAATGAGCACCGAATATCACTGTTTTATCTTTGTTACTAACTTATGGATTATTCCGGATACAGTTGGATAATGATATTGCCACATATTTTCTAGTTTGACTTTGTTTTAATGAGCACTAAAAAGGTTGTTGCTTAAAAAATCCAGATAAATTATTCCCTAGACTGCTTTTGCTGTTGATTTAGATAACTTTGAGCGTATGCGGATAAATTCGGATTATTCCGGATACGTCTGGAGTTAAGTTTAGGATAGCTTAACAAGCGTTCGAATAGCTTTAAAATTGTCTGTGAAATTGGCTTCAAATAGCTTTCATATGTGCTGTTTTGTCATCGTGCACCTAGTTTGCGTGTAACGTGCAACGTGTGTGGGCGTGGCCAGCCTTTAAATAATGTGTACCTAACAATGGGCATAATTTATGTTTTTGCGTTATACAAATTTGTAAAATGCATCATTTATCTTCGAGTCGACATCGGCAGCAACTCTGACTCCCGACTACGAATGCTCAAAACGATTGCGAGCAGAGACCGAGAAAAACCAGCCTCAAACAAGTAAATGGCACCCTCCACTTGGTGCTCCCACCCCTTCACCCCTTCCCCGTAACGCACCTTGCCAGCGCACCCCTTTGCGTGTTGTGTCTTTACTTTACTTCTTCTTTTTTTTTTTTCGTTCTCCACTTGTATTTTTTTGAAAATGGGTAAATGAAAGCGCAGAAATCGGAGCTGAGAAGATGTGTTGAGTAGCCAGCCCTGGTAGCTGGTGCTGTTTTGGGTCTGAGTCTGGTGGTTGAGCAAAATCGATTGCGATTTTTAAGGCATTGCCTTTGGCAAAAACCCCTCGCCAAAAAGGCCCCCTGTGGCAAGTGAACGTCATCGATTGCAGTTGCGCCTTTTGAGGACTTCCCTTTCGAAAAGTCAAAGTTCGTAAATCCAACCTTCGAAGTAAATCTCATAGACTATTTGAAGTTGAGTATTGTATATAAAATACGTTTGCTAAGTTACTAAAAATATTCAAGTTTCTTGTTAATGTGTTGAATATAGCTTTTGGCTAATAATCTGGTATATTTTGTATACCTTTACACCATTCATAACTTTTGGTATATTTTCGAATTTTTTATATTTTAGCTCTGTAAATTTCTTACTCGTTTTAATATTGAAACAGTGAATAATGTGTCTCAATTAATAATAAAAAGAATTATTTAGCTTGTTACTCATAATAAACAATACCAAAATTAACATTTTTCGGTGTGTTAAAAGTTAGTTTCAATTATTTTGTGATTAGTTCGAAATTTTGAAATTGGTGTTATGCAAATTTATGCGTGTCACTGTGCATAGTGGTATCAACTTTGCGGAATTCTAGCCTTATGAGCCAAGTTTGCTATGCATAACGCTCGCTGCTAGATTGCACTCGAATTTGATAGAAAGCACACACACACATTTTAAAAGACTGTGCATGTGTGTGTGTTGTGTACCAACACTGCCCGTGTGTTTGTGTGTGTGTGTGCACTTCAAAGGCTTTCATGCATTAGTTGATATAGCCCAAAGGGTGAAGGCAGAATGAAGACTGAGATTTTTAGGGTAGCAACTGAGCTGAGCTAAGCTAAGCTGAGAAGTGAAGCATGGATGAAGGATGGAGTAAAGGGGGAGGGGATGGGAAGGACAATTCATATTTGAAAATTTACATGTTTTATTTATTATGTTTGGCAAATTTCATTGCATATTAATAATGCAATTTTGTGCTGCACTTTGGTGCGATGAGAAATTGAGGCGCATGCACTGAGGAGAGCTTTAGACGACGCCAAAGCTTTGTTTTAATTGACAGCTAAAGCTCTTAGTTATACAATACCCCCTAAATACAACGGACTACAGCGGATACTACGACTCCCCACATGCCTCTACTTTGGCGTATTTTTCGATGATTGTCTTCTTGCACATTTTAATTGCTGAACGTTGCCAGGCGGCCACAAATAATAAACAAGACAAAGGCGTAACAAACACACACACACACAGCAAAGTCACCCAGAAGCAAATTAGGGGTAGCGCACAGGATCAGCTCAGGGTGTTGAGGAGGGGCCAGGCCAGGAAGAGGGCACGTTTTAAATACGTATTTTAACCCTTAAATAATAATGCACATTTTTCACTTTTATTTTATGCACACTGTGTGAATTTATTGAGAATTGCATGGGGAATGGGGAAAGTGGAAGGCGGAGGCGGAGGCTGCTTCTTTAGCTTCCGTTCGCCGCTGTCGCTTGCTGTCTCCTTTACATTCATCACACACACTCACACTCGCACACATTCAGACAGTACACACAAGCTAACGGCAGACAACCTTTACCAATACCAATACAGCACAAACCCCTAACACAGTTCTCTTCTCCTCGACTCGCCTTAAAATCGATAAACTCATTTTGAAGTTGCCTCTCTCTCTCTTTCATTCGCTCTCGGGGCGTCTCTGTAGATGTGTGTGTGTGCATGTGTGTGCGTCTGTGTCTGTGTGCGCTTGTCTGCTTACTTTTATTTTCTATGCGCCTATTTACTCTCTCCTCCCTCCTCCCCCCCATCCTTATCGTCTGTTGTCGCTCTTCTTCTTCCACGCACGACCCACAAATCGCTTGAGCTCGCTTTAAAGCTTCTCTCATCTGAATGTTGCGGCTGTTGCTTTCGCAGCTCAGCAATAAATTCGCCTTACGCTTAACATTTTAGCTAATTAATTTAATTAAATTTGTATGCTTCAAAGCGAAGGTCCATCTTTTTTTTGTTTGTTGTATTTTTTATTGTTGTTTTTGTGCTCAGCGGGTAGCTGACAATTTAAGTTTGGGATTGTCACCTTTTTTTTTTTTTTTTGGTTTTTTGTTCTATTTGCTGCCTGCCACTATGATACAACTTGATGGATTTATCTAGATTAAGCCCCAACGGCAACTGTACTAAAGCTCAACTTAACAGTAATGCTTTTTATTGCTGTTAATCCTGTTAATTAAAGTAGCTTTTGCTTAGGCACTAATCACAATTGCATTTTAACTACTCTTCTCTTGACCAGGTGGCAACGCTGCTACTACTGCTGTTGCTGACTAAACAAACCGCAATTTCTCAATCATAAATGCTGACAATGTTGTCACTGGACCAAGGGCTTTATTGCCAATGCCAGCAGCAGCCACAGCCCACAGTCCACATTACCAGCAGCTCAGTCCATTCCAATCTCCATTTCAATCCAGAAAGCCTCACCAACTTTTTGGTGTGGATTGGATTTGTCGGCTGTCGACCGTTCAGCAGTCAACAGTCCTCTGCCAGCAATTGATTGGGGAGGAGCAGACTGCTAACAACGGCGCCAGACGTCAGTTACCATTATGCGTCGGCATTTTCTCCTCCTCCTCCAACTTTTAACTATGGTTTAATGTCTTCTCCCAATTTTCGCACATTTGCACCCCTCAGTTCAGTGCCGATTACTTGAAATATGACTGCTTACCCGGATCTGGGGGGAATGCTGTTTGTTGAGCAGGCTACCATTGTATGCAGTCATATGTAAAATTAACCCAAACAAGCCACCAAATTCTGCGAAATCCCCCAAGCACATTCAAAATTGAGAGAGCTGCACATGAACTGTAGTTGTTGACTTATCATATGTTACTTAACCGTCAATCTGCATACAATTTAACATTTCTTAATAATTGAACATATGTTAATATTTACAGTGCTGTACTTGTTTACTTATGAAGTGTTACTTAACAGATAATTAACATACAATTAAACATTTCTTTACAACTTATAATTTTGAACAGTGTTGTTGACTTGAGATATGTTATTTAACAGATAATCAACATACAATTTAAGATTTTTTAACAATTTACCATATGTTAATAGTTACAGTGTTTTACTCATTGTAAAGTTACGATCATGAATTTGAATTCGTATGCTACTCCTCGATGTGAACTGTAGTTGTTGATTTGAAAAATGTTACTTAACATAGATTTGAGTAAAAATCAAAATAAGTTAACATCTTACCGATCTCGGAACATTTCTTTATTCTTAGTTGGATTACTGATTTGAATTTCTTACTTTTTTCATTACTTACCAAAAGAGAAGCATTTAAGCAAATCATTATTGTCTAATATTGACAAGAGAAGTACCTCTTTGTTCATCTTAAGCCTTCCAATTCTTCATTATTAACTGAGACATTTCTTGTGCCGAAATTCGCTTTAAGTTAATTTCTGATCAATTTACAGCAAGTTGACATTTATAGTGTGTGTTTTGCTTTTGCTTGGCGCACATTTCTAGCAGCTGGCATCGCTTGATTGCTATCATAACAAGCATAACGGTAATGTTCAAGCAACATGTGACAACATCAACAGCATAATAACCAAATGACATCGTCCTGAAGGCATCGTTTCAGTGCCGAGTCCTCGCTATTATTTCCCTTACCGGCGCAACAGCTTCAACTGACCACTGTGGCAATAAAACTGTTGTTAGACTTTCTTCATTAGATGCGCCGCTTTTATGATACTCGGTAGGCAATGGGTGAAAGGCATATAAGATGAGGATAATCACATAAAGCTTGGACGCAATCATATTAAGAAAGAACTATATATTATTTATAATACTTGATTATCCGTCCATGTCAACTGATAGATCTCAGAAACAATAAGGGTTTAGGTCACAAAATTTGTTGTTAATTGGCGCATTCCTATCAGTAGCCCCTATAACTGGTCACTTTTTTTTTGCATTCAGTAGGAATCTTTTGATAATAAGCAGCGGAGTCACAAAAAAAGTACAACAAAAATAGAGTCTGCTTTATGATGTTGACTCTCATACTTACTTATTCTTGATCGTGTTTTTTTTTTTAAATTTAATCAATCAATTTTTCCATAATTAGATTGCTTTTTCATGATGCATACATTTCATAAAAAAGTGTGCGCGGATTTTGAAAAAATGTGGTATTTTCTAGGAGTTTTTCTAAAAAATGGAATGAAACGGCATTATTTCATTCTGTAGACACTGATTGTTGATGAATCGTAAAAATTGTATGAATACTGATCAGTATTCCTTGCGGCATGCACTGAAAAATTATGTAAGCTGCTAACGAAACATGCTTTATTATATAATAGAATATTAAGCATCAAAGAAAATATAATTTTTAGTGACTTCTTTAAAAACAGTTAGCAGGCATCTCAAAGTCGAGCACACTAGATTGCACTTCATTTGTTGTTGCTTCACCTACACTGAAATTGGCTCGTTGACGAGGCTGCCCGCTGTCTTAGTCAGAATGCTTTCAAGCTGTGAAGCGACATTTTTGATGCCTGCAATTTGCATATGACATCGACTTTGGCCACCACCCTTTAGACTTGTCGTGTGTCGAGCCGAGGAAGGGTAGCGTTCAGTTGTAATGAGCTTTTCTCTGCACGATGATTGAACGTCAACTGATTGTCGTTTAATGCGTTGCTTGCGAGTTGAAGCTCGGCCACACGTCGTATGCGCAATATTGCTACCCTTTAGCTAGTGATTAGCATTGGCCAAGTTGGAACAATGGAGATTTGTTGACCACTCACTTGTTCATTGTGTGTGTGATTCAGAGGGTGCATGGCATGGGAATGGAAATGGAAATGGTGGTGAGAGAGAGAAGAGAGAGAGAGAGAGAGAGAAGGGCATCGAATGCGTTTCGTGGCGATTTTCATTTTCGTAGCCGAGCAGCAAAACATTTTTCATTACTTTACTGAAGCGGAAATGGCAAATTAACTGCACAAACACACGCTTACATCGTAAACACATCGAAATACATGTGAGTCGTGTGTATGTTTGATTGTATGCTCATTTATTCATTACGATGCTGAGGTCGCCCTCACGCCTCCCACTTCTCCCACTTTTCACTGTCCAATGTCCAATGTCCGGCTCTGCCCAGGGCCCAACTGATTGCGACTCATTGACTCAAGCTGATTTTCGACTCTCGATTCGATTGCTTCTATTTTATGGTATTTACTCATCGTGTGGTATTCGGAAATAGTCATGAGATGTGCGAAACCATTTGGAAATTTAGAATGCAGCATCGAGTCATTTATTGGAATTCAATAAGTTCCAGAAGTTGCTCACTTAAATCACTTTTGTGATTCAAAGCGTATGAATATGTTGCTTCAGCAACGGAAAATGATAAATTAAGACATTACATTTTTAAAAATCGCAATTGACTAATGATTATAAATTTCAAAAATTATGAAAAGGAAAAATATTTTAAATTCTAGACAAAATTATTTCACCATTTGACTTGCAATGTTATTAATGAAAAAAAGAAATAGAAGTTTAAAAAAAAAAAACCAAAAACATAATTGATTTTGAGTTTTCTAACAAAATTAAGAACGAAAGCTTCAGTATGCTCGACTGTGCGATATCTGCTACCTATTTTAAGTAAAGGTAAAACAATGCAATTTTATTCTTAAAATGTGTCCAATAAATATTCTTAAAAAATACTAAAATATATCGAATGCTATGTTACGTACATATATCGAAATACAAAATACGATTGTCATCTAAAGCAACTAAGCTCCGATTGCTGCTGCCGTTTTTTTACCGTATCAAATTTGTATGTATTTTTATCGCAACCAAACTTTCAGGAATTATAAAAACTGTATTTTTAATTGAACGTAGCATAAATTGTGATTTTAGCTTCAAAATACTTCTATAACTTGAAACTGAAAACTTCGATTAAAACACATTACTTGATTGTATGAAATACTTTAAATTCATATTATTCTTTGAACTCTAAACTTAAGAAGCTCTCTTAATTGTCACAGTTATTATTTGTTGCCTCTCACAAATCTTGGAAAGCCATGAATAACCTTTGCGATAATAATTTATCAAACAAGAAAATATATTTCCTGCATTTCTCGCGGTTTTTCACTCACACACACACTCATGCATCGGCAATCTTTTGTTGTCTACGCTGAAATGTTATAAATAAACATTCGGTTTAAAACAAAGCAAAAGTCAGTCAGAATAAAATGGTAGAGGGCAAGGGAAATGCAGCTGGTGGTGGGGAAGAGGCTGAGACAAGCGGCTGAAACAAGCGACGTCGTCATCAATGTCAACGATGACGAAACGTTTGCAAATAAACAAATGCCAGCACAGCAGCAGCAACAACAAATAGAAATGTTTAATGAATCGAGCTTGGGCCAGACGATGAAAAGGTGTCACGGAGTGAGGGCAGTGAAAAGTGGGAAGGGGGGGATAGACGGCGACTATGCGGGACAGCTTCAACAATGAGCGATATGTAGAAAAATTTACGTCTGAGTGAACTTTTGTCGAGCTGGACAAACAGACATCGAGCTATACAGACGGACGGACAGACGGACGGATGGACGGTCAAAAGTATCAGACGATGACGCCGCCGCAGTCGACGACGTTGGGGCGGAAAAAAGGCAAAAGAAAAAAAACAAAAAACGGAAGTTCAAAAGGTGACAACGACAGCAACGATGACGCTGGGCAGGGAGAAGACACTTCGAAGCAGCAAGAGGAGAAAGGAGAAGGCGGAGTCCGAAGAGACAACTGACAACGGGGCAATTTTTGCAATGTGAATGGCGGCGAAATTCACTTTAAACAATTAAATTTACGAGATTGTTGCCGTTCCTCCTCTGCGTTCTCATTGTCGGCAGATGAAAGGAGAAAAGTGAGAATGCGTTTGGGAGGGAGGTGAGGCAGTGAGAGTTCTCCAGCTGTTCAGGAAGAGAGGTCAGAGGTTAGAGCTAGACTTTAGCTAAGGGTGCATGCGATTGCTAACTGCTGACTGTTGACTAGTAAAAACAATAAGACTCATAAAAAGGCATAAAAAACACCAACCCAAAACACAACACACACAAACACACAGACTTTCACATACTCATAGATCACACACATTCTGTGAGTGGCTATAAAATTTCTTTGGTTCGCATTTAAATCCGTAATTTCAATTCAACTTGCCGTGTTTACACACACAATGCATAATTTATAGAAATTTGTCTGCATAACGCAGCTCAGCGGAAGCCAGAAAGAGATGCACAGCGACAACAAGACAGAGCGAGAAAGATGTACACTAATGTGTGAAAGAGAGAGCGAGAGCGAGCAAGAGAGCGAGACAGACAATTGTATAAGCATTTGTGCGAGCGAATTCGAATGTGTGAGCGCATGTAATGTCAAGTATACGCCACGTGCGACATGCACAGTGATTCAACAGTGGTGACAACTCAACGAAAATCTTTAATGTGGGCGACTTCAATTAATTCTATATATTATTTTATATGCGATAAAGATTACAATGAATTAAAATATAATTCTATTCATATATATAAATATATATATATATTATATAAATGTATATAGATATTTTATATAGTTCTGCACTTAAATTAAAAACCTTTTTAACTTTTTTTTCGTACTCCTAAAGTGGATTACTTATTTCTTAAGTTCCTTTTCGATTATTTATTATACTAACTTCTACTAATAACTTCTTTTTGAATTAGTTTGGAGAAATTTTTAGCGTATGATTAACGAAAATTATGATTATTACTTAAATGACATCATAATTTCTGTAAGAAAAACATATTATTACTAAAAACACTTTTTTTTATTATTTTCAATGCATATTGTTAAATACTTTTAACAATGTACGTGATTACTGTTTGTAAAGACGGGTTATCGTTTTCTTCTTGCAAAGCTGTCTTCAAGCTTACTACAAGCAAACGACTGAAATTTAATTTGAGTTAATATTAAAAATCATATGAAAAGATGAAGAAATCGAATACTATATTACTATACTTTTTAAAATGCAGTAAAGTCATATCACAGAAGCTAAAAATATGCAAAGGGAAAGAAAAAAGATTAATCAGTTTAGGTAGATGTGAAATATGAAAACATTGTTCATAACAAACGGAAATTCGTTTATCGGTGAGTTGCCAATGTTTTTTTTATTGCACAGTGCTGTCAACTCCAACTAACTATGGAATGAGTGATGCAAATATAGATTTACCTTATTTACTTAAACACAAATATACATACATACTTCTTCTTGTAATATAAATCACGCAAAAATTGCTTCTCATAATTGTGAATGTTCAGCCCACTGTGCTTGTGGGCAACGGCACGCTGTCAGCTGTATGTGTAAGAGTGTCTATGTGTGTGTGTGTGCGTTGTCCGTGCCCACTAGCCGAAGATTCGAATTGCGCTCCCTTGCCCCGAAGCTATGTCGCATATGGCGAGTAACGCGTGCCCAGCAGAATTCCCCTTCTCTTTCTCCCTCTTTGCCTGCCAGCCGCCCCTCTAGCTGTTGCCTCCTGCGCGCAATCTTTACATCTCTACATAGTTGTCGACGTATGTGTATCCGTGTGCCTAGGTATGTGTAAGTATATATGGGTATTTGTGTATTAAATTCAACGAAGCTTAAAAGCTTTGTTTTGCACCACGACTCACAACTCAATATTATGTTGTTCATCAACTGGCGGCGCACTTTTGCCCCACTGTGCTGCGGGGTATTGAAATCAGAGCTCTATTTAATTATTTACCCATTAGAATGCGCTGGCTAATTAATTTGCAAATGCAAAAAGTCGAAAGTATTTTAAATAAATGCAAACACTTTTCATATTTTGATTTCTGCGACAAGCTGAGCGAAAGATATTGCTCAATTAGAGCACGATGATATTGCAGTTGTTGCTGCTGCAGTTGCAGTTGCTGTTGCTGTTGCTGTGGGAACCAACAATCAAAAGTGCAGCAAGAGAAGAGCAAAAATAAGGAGAAAAAGAAAAACAGAGCAAAGAATGGGGGAGAAACGTCAGCGAAGCTATTGAGTGCGGACCGCGCCCACTTTTCACGCACGCCTCTCACAGAGCACGGGAAAAATACGACAGCAGCCACATAATCCACTTTTGTGAGCCCCCCTTCTTTCCTCTCCCCCCTCCCCCTCTTCCACTCTCCTCTTGCGTCCAGCTGCTGCAGCTGCTTTTGTTGCTGCAAAAATATAAAAAATAATTGGAAGTCGCTTGCAACGATGTCGTCGTCGACGTCGTTTTCGCCGTTGACGTTTTGCTTTTTAGCTTGCTGCGCTTCTCTTCTTCTTCCTCCTACATTACCCCCCCTCAACCCTCCTGCACTTTCCCTGCTGTGCCGCGCGTTGTGGTTGAAAATCTTTGCTGCTTGCCTGGCTTCTCTTTTGATTTGACTTTTGTTTGCCAGTGATTAGGGCCAGCAGCCATCTCTAGCCTCAGAGGGAGAAGCCATGAGGCAGGACAAGATGAACAAGGCACGAGCTCCAGCTGAAGCTGAAGCTGCCTCACCAGCTGTGGCAGCTGCCTCAGCCTCAGCCTTAGACGCAGCGTGTGTGCGCCATTTGTTTTTAACAAATTTGGGCCGAGTTTTTGTTGTTCCTCTTGTCTTATTCGAAGATTTTTAATTGATTTGCAGTCGTGTGTTGTTTGTTGTTTGTCACCCGGCAGCAATGCTCTAAAAAGGGAAATATTGACGTATGGAAAATAAACGCCATCTTGATATGTGAATTGAGTATTTCAGAGTCGAGCAAACTCCACTTCAGCTGCCTTACTTGAAGTGTTTCTTAGATTTTGCATGCTAGCTAAAGTAAATTTGCTTCTGCAAAAGTATTGTGAGGCATCTAATTGTTAACCTAGTTTAAGGTGTGGCTAAAAGGGATTGAAAATGGTAAAAATACTACTTTTTTTATTCAGTTTTTTGTTTAGGTTACATAGGTGATAATGCTTATAAGAATTATACCTACATACATAAGTAAGTATTTAAGTATATAATAAAATATAGTAAACAGAATAACATAAATAAAACGAATTTAAGTCGAAGTGGTGTCAAACCTAGATAACCACGGATTTTAATAACACAAGAACGTTCTCAATATTCTCTATCAGCTTTAGCTTAAAAGAATTCATAATTCATCTTGTGCTATTTTGTTTTTAAATCTAATAATCATAATCGTGTAAAACAAGTAAGAAAGTTACAGTCGAGTGTGCTCGATTGTGAGATTCCCGCTTCCCAATCCGAATAAAAGCAAAGCAGAACGGTATTACTGTACAAAATATACCAAATTCATATACCGCAAAAATACTAAAATATACCAAAGGCTATAATGGCTATATTAATATAGTACTTTATTCAAAATATACTATAGAGCTCAAAATATCCAAGATTATCAGCCAAGGCCCGTAGAAAGTTGTCGTTTTTTCCAATATAAAATAATTTCTTAAATAATTTCTAAAATTTGCATCTAATCGCAACCAAATTTTGATAAATCATAAAGACAAAAGTATGTATGTATAAAAATCGAGCTTCTTTTTTTTCTGTATAGCCTCTCTTATCGAAAAAGTGTATTTATTAAACAGCTTATATATTTTCTATATTGTATTTTGAAGGCAATATAGAAACAGCGTTCTGCAAGCTGGAAATTTAGAAAATTTTGAAAATTTGTATATGAAAGTGAAGCTTAAGAGATAGTTCAACCAGCTTAATCTTCCCAAATAACAATATCTTATCTCTCTTAAATTCGATTTTCTTGATGTGCTTCAAACTATTGCCACTAAATTAATAAGTTTGAACTTTTGGCATGCTTTGGTTAATTTTTAGTGTGCTCCCTTTACTTTTTGGAGTTTTGTGTGGTTGTCAGCACATTGAAGCCTGCTCAAAGCTGGGAAGGAATTTTGACAGTGCTCCTGCTGTGCTATCAGGCTGCTTCATCGTCACTCATCACCATCAACATAATCGTAATCGTAATCATAACTATTATTATTAACGACGCAAACAGCCTATTTAGCGTTCTGGGAGGGAGAGAGGCTAAAGTCACACTTTCCACTCTTCAGGCAACATTCTTAACTCAGTCTCATGCCAAAAACTTTAGCAAGCGATAAAAATTTGTTTACATTACCCAACAATGAGAGAGAGGGAGAGATAGAAGTGAAGGCAAAGGAGCAACCAGGTTCTAGGGGCATATGCTGGGTGTAAACTGTACACCCATCTCCCCTATCCCCCTCTGCCCCCTCTCTTACCCCACGGGGCACGCCATCAAACACTCGATAGCAACCCCTAACTATCTTGTCTACTGATACGACTATCTTCCTCGCAAGTTTTTGAGGCACAACAACGGTAACGCTGTTTACTATTCGTGCAGCCTTTTGCCCCTCCATCTACAAAACATGCCACATTACAAGCCCCTTTCAAATGTGCCTCTATGTCTGTCTGTGTGTGTGCAATTTGTGGCCTGGCTTAAAGTCCTCTGATTGTGATGTGCGCATGTCCTGCAATAATAGGAGCAGCTACAGCTACATCAGCAGAGCCACTCATCGTATCCCTTGTGACATTTGTCTTTGGGGTACTCAACTTGCTTATTGAAAATGTTTAAAGTTGTTTTTTTTCTTTTCGAACTCTGCCTCCGTTAATTGGTTGCTGCATCTGCGTAATGTGTGAACTGATTTCCACTTGACCCTAATAAGTTGCTGGGATTTATGTTGGTGGCATTTTATTCTCCTTCTTTCGATATGATCGAGTTAACTGATTTTCGCAGTATAAACAAATGAAAGCGCACACAAAATAAATAAACAAATGGAGTTAAATTTAATTTCATTAAACGTCGACGGCGTCGTCTAATTGAATATCGTACACGATGTCATCGTCGTTGCCTCGCAAGTTGTTCGCAGCGTCGTCTTCATCGTCATCGTCTTTGTCGTTGTCGTTGTTGCCTTCGTCTCTTGGCTATTAAATTCACTTGACAACAGGCAGCCAAGACAATTGCAATGCATATGCAATGAATGCAAAAAGTTACTCGACTCGCTTGAAACATAGTTTGTAGCTGCTTTTCAATTAAAAATATTTACTGAAATTAGAAACATCTTTTTAAGTACCAATTAAGTTTCTACAACGTCTATATGGAAACTTGAAATATTTAAAAAGATTTCAAGCTGCAAATACACCCACTTTATTCATTTTCTTACAGGGTATAACAATTGCTGGGCTTCTCTTTCTTTCTTTCTCTCTCTCTTTCGTCGATTGCTGCTTAAAGCGTCTTGCATTGCATCAAAACAAAATTCAATTAAGTTGATTGTCGCCGATACTCACAAGAAAGCGTTTTCAATAACCGAAGTCGTTGTCTAATAGCTGCTTTAATAATTGAGTTAATTATGTGCCGCTTTAAAGCATAAATATCTTTAGTTAACCATATGACGTATACGCAGCGTGACTTTTAACTTCACTTGTCAATATTCTTTCTTTATGCTGGTCAACTACATAATTATTTACTTTTAATATCCTTTTATGTTATTGTATTAATTATTTAAATAGTTTTTTTCCCCATAATTCAATTTTCATTTCACACATTTTGTTGCTGTTGCCGATGTTGTTTTTGTTGTTGCTGTCATCTATTGGCCGACTCTTGTTGCGAGGCTAATTGAATTTGTCAACACGTCGCTGTTGGCTATCACTTGCATTTTTGTACAAGTGTATACACAAATTCCCATTTAAATAATTTATATGCATTTTTTTTCCTCTTGTAATTTTACTATTTTTCACACTGTCAAAGTCAATTATTTACGTATGTACTTTGCGAATTTTACTACGATAAAATCCACACGAATAGGTCAGCAAAATATGTGTTCCATATAGCAAAGTTTTGCTATCCTGCAGTTATTTTGATAAATTATGTTTGGGGTTTTTTATTATGATTTTCTGCCATTGTCCCGCATTGTATATTTTTGTAATTTTTGTTTAAACTTCACTGGCCATTGTTGATGATTTATTTTTCCACTTACGTGTAAAATATAGTATTAATTAATTTTCAAAACAGACTCAACAATATCTCGACATCTGACAAGAGTTAAAGCTACGTCTAGTCTACATTACGTATGCGCAATTTTTACATTTTCACAGATTCTTAGGAACATTGCACACTCCAATTATATTTCATATATGTATATGCACTGATTAATTAGGCAACTTCTTGTCAATTCAATCTTAAATATCAATCGCTAATTAGTTGATAATTGTGTTAATTAAGTGTATTTAATTTGAAACTTCATCAGCGCACTGTTAACTAACAGCTGTTAACTGTTGCTTAACAGCGCCAAGTTAACCGTTTCCCCCACACAGCATGTTCATGTTGTTTGTGTTTTGTCAATTTCTTTTGTTATGTTGCGACTGTTTGTCTATGTTTTCTTACACTCACTCACCCTCATCCACTCACTCGCTCATTCGTTCGCCTCTTCGCTCTTCCGTTCTGTCGCTCTCCAGCTCTCTTTCTCTCACTGAGTGTATAATGTAAAGCCTCTGTGTACATTTTAATGGCAAATCTGCTGCCATTTGCGGCACATTTCGCGTACAATTTTCATTTTTTGTTATGCCCACATATTTATTTTCATGGCTCGTTCGGTTGTCGAGAGGGGGAAAGGGAGCATGTGGAATGGGGCTAGCAAAGGGGGCGCATTTTACATTTGTTTTGTTTATTTTGGCGTGAGCGTTGCCCAGCACTGACTGCATGAAGAGCGGAGGCAAGTGCCGGCAACTGAGAGAGTACCCAGAATGCCAGTGAGAGAGAGAGAGAGTGTGGATGTATGTGCTTGAATGTGTGTAATTGTGCATGTGTGTGAGAGTGGGTGAGTAGTCGGAGCTATTGGTGCTGGTGCTGGCATGCCATTTCCCGTTATCAGTGGCAGACTTTCTGCCAACCTGCTGCCAGTTGGCGTCGCGGTCGCTGTTGTTAGTGTTGTTTGCTGCTGTTGTTGTGTCGCTAGCGTCAGCTCAACAATGACGTCGACAGCGTCGCCATTGCTCTGCTGACGTCGCATCGTGTTCGCCATGCCAGCTAATTTTGGATATCTAAGCGAGCAGAAATATTTTTAGCTACGTTTTGGCGTCGCGCACATGCAGATTTTTGCAATTGTTTGCCTTATTTGGCCGCTAGCGTTGACGTCGGCGTCGACGTTGTCGTCGTCGTCAGCGTTTGCGTCGACGCTAGAGATGACGTTATTGTTTCTTTGTAATTGTTATTGCTGCTGCTGCTGCTTCTGTTGTTGGAGTTGTTATTGTATTTTTAGCCAGTTGATTTATCATTCGAGTTGCGTTTACACTGCATTTGTTGTTAATTTTTCTCTTTCTTTCTCTTTCATTGCAGGTGAGTTTCATTTTAAAAGTCATCAACGCGTAATGTTAAGCTGCAAAGTACGTAAGTATCGCAAATGTTAATGCAAAATGCCGCAAATGGCGGCTGTAGATCTGAAAATACAGTATACACTGTGAAAAATTTAATTAAAATGCACATACATACATATGTATGTAAATTTATGCGCATTAATCGGATGATGCATCTGTCGAAAATCGTGAATGCTTTTAAAAAATAATTTGATTGTTTCTACTTTGACTTTGGTTTTACAAGGAAAATTGTTTCTCATACTCTTTCTGATGTTGTTAAAGTACTAAATTATTATAAAGCGCTACTAAAAAACGATTATACTAAACGTTTTATCGAATTAGTCAAGGAATTTCGCAAAACTTGTGGGAGTGGGCTGATTAGAAGCTTTATAGAACAATAATGTTAATCTTAATCTTAACTAGCTTGCACATTCCAAGCATATTCGAGAGGACAATTTGGAAAGCAATTTCAAATCAGCATAAAAATAATACGAGTTGAGGGAACTCCTTGAAGTGTTTATATATTTTAGATTATTATCGAATGATAATCAAGTAAATGGCGCAAAATCACAACTCGTTAAGAAATCGACGGACGTTGAGAGCTAAACACCAGATGTTTGCCTTGAAAGGTTAAGTTTCAAGTTCTAGACGTGTTCTTATCCTGGAACTTAATCAAATCATAAGCTGGGAGAGTGGCATATAGTCAAATCGTAAACCTCAAAGCTCAGTTTAAGTGAACAGCAACAGAGGGAGAAAGAACCGAAAGTGCACAAAGAGAGAGAGAGAGAGAAGCACTGATTTAGAATTGTGTCATCGCGTAAACAAACAAAGTCAGTTTTCACTTGTGCATGGCGATATTAAAAGCCAAGCTGTGTAGAGAAGAGTGGAGAAACGAGACGGGACGAGTGGAGAGTCGCTGCTGGCAGAGCCGAAATACCTAAGCGCCGAATGCAGAGACGTCGCCGCCTTGGTCGTCACAGTCACCACCCACCCAATGCAGTTGCGCCTCGGCCAGCTGCTCTGCTATCAGCGCTGACTGCGCGACTGTTTGCAGTGATTGCATGGCGACGTCGCGTTGCTCAGCTGCGTTTGTTCTTCGTTTTGTTTCTTTACATTTTTCTCACACAGCTACAGCTACAGCAGCAACATAGCAAAGACAAGCAACAGCAACACCAATACTAATGCAAATAGCAATACACCAGCACATTTGCATTTATAGTTCTGTTTTCATTCTTCCTCTTCTTCATCATCGCCTAGTTTTGAAGTGTTTACATATTGCGTTTGAATTATCGTTGAAATTTTCATTTGCTTTGCTTTGGTTTGGTTTCGTTTGGTTTGGTTTTTTTTTCCTCTTTAAAAGTGTATGTATTTTGTTGTTGCTGCGTGGCCTCTTCACTTTTATATTTTAAGCTAATTTTAGTATTTAGCTTTCCATTTGCATTTCAATTAGAAATCATACATACATACATACATATGCTTCTATAAATGCGTACATAATACATACATATTTAATACTTTGAACTGTAGACTGTACTTTTCCGTTTGTTTTTGTTATTTGTGCGTATACCTGTGGCGCCTTTTGAAATCTTTGTCGGAATTAAGTAGCAATTAAATGTTATATTTAAGTGATAATTAACAGGCAAGCATTGCTGTTAACTCGAGGGGATCAACGCCGCAGCGCTGTTAACAGCTGCACTTAACAGCATGGCTTAAGCTAAGCTTTGCATACGTTCTTGTTTTGTTCTCTCTCTCTGGCGCTCTCTTGCTGTTAAAGGCGACGCTGACCTCGCTCAGAGCTTGCTGCTGCTGCTGCTGTTCGTTGAGCTCAAGTCGAGTTTTATGCGTCGCAATTGAAGCGCAGTTTGCTAAAGTTGCGGTGCTGTCCAGTAAACACAACAGCAACAAAATCCCTTGAAGCGTTGAGTTTTATTTTTGCGCTTCGGCTTGTTTGATTTGGCTTGCTCACCTTCGGCTCAACGAATGGCAGCGGCAGCGACGGTGACGGCAACTGCGGCTCGTGCTGTTACATTTGAATGAGCACGTATGTGGCTGCTCTTGCTGTTGCTGCCGCTGTCGCAGTCGACTGCGCTGCTGCCTTGCCTTGCCTATGCCATAGGTGGTGGAGAGATGGTGGGCAACAGTGTCGCTGTCGCTAACGCTAGCGCTGTGGCTGTTGCTATTGCTATTGCTGCTGCTGTCGCTGTCGTTGTAGTCATTTATCACCAGCCTTTTTGCCCAGTCTCTGACTCTGACTCTGCCTTAGTCTTGCTTTTGGTCTGTTGCCCGCTCGCCCTGTCGCCCCGCCCGCACTCACCATAAATATCATATTAAATATTTGCCATAGAGAAGTCGACGTTTGCATTACCGCCAAATGTTGTCTGTTTATCTCGCTAGTTATTGTTTTGCAGCTATAGGTGGTTGTCACAATGGCTGGGAAGGGGGCGTAGTGGAGGAGTGAGTATTCGGTGGGTGGGTGGTTTGTTGGGTGGCTGCATCAAAACATTTGCCCACCAAGACGGTGGTGGTTGCTAACTTTGGCGGCATTCTCAGTTGATTGGATTGCCATGAGATGAACTTGCCGCCATGTCACTGTGTGCGTATTGTGTGTGTGTGTGTTTGTATGTGTGCGTGTGCGACATGTGATTTATGAGTCCCTAGTGCTGATATGGGATATGGATAGGCCAATACAATGATACAATGTGATTAGCCAGGAGGGTGCTCGCTAAGTAAGCAAAGCGCTCCCAATCCACAAGTCATTGCCGTCTTGCCTCACAATAAGAAATCACTTTCCCACACTCACACACACATACACCAACACAATGGTCACATATGAGGAGTATTTTGGAGGGTGATACAATGGACCTGGTACTTGACAAAATAATTTCAAATATAACAAAATACAATAATTTGTACTTTTCTATAGTTGTGTCAAGTTACAGATTTATTGTTAGTATCGTCTGAAAACAGGGTATTTGTTAGTCAATCACTTTATCATTTTGCTTATGTAAAATACATATATTAATATTGAAAATATATATATTATCTGTAGATTGGCAATCACTTTACCATATTAAAATCAGAAAGTAGTTGTCCTATTCTTATGGTTCCTATGAGTAGTTGTATTATTAAGGTTTTTTAAGTGGATACTATTCTTAAAAGATCATTTACGTACAACTTGGAAGTATAATTCAGAACTTCAGCATTATTTGAACAGATATCTGTTTTTTTAACCAAAATCCATAAAAAGGGCTATATTTTCAAATACTCGGAAGTATTAATTTATATTAATTTGATCTTGTAATGCATTTTTATCACATTTTCTGACTTTATAATAAATATTTTCAATGTAATAATTGCACTTAAATAAAAATATAATGAATCGATGTGCTAATGGACTAATACCTTTGAGAAATGATCATATTTTTAGATCAATCAGAACAACTTTTATATCAATGATCTTTTATCTATTAAATACATATGCGAAAAAAGGTTATTTGAAGAAGGTAGAAGGGATATTATAATTTGATGCGGGAAGGAAATGTATGTTATGTAACAGTTATAAGGAAACATCTCCGACCCCATAAAGTATATATATTCTTAATCAGCATAAACAGCCGAGACGATTCGTCCGTCTGGTATATTTTGTACTCTATAGTATATATTGAGTGTAGTATCACGTCAATATACCAAATATACCAGATGTTATTCTTTTTAGAACTTTCATGGTATACTATTTTGGTATAATTTGAGATAAATACCCGAATATTTTCCCCGACTGTAGCTTTCTTACTTGTTTTAAATTGTTCAAAGTGAATTTTATTGATTTTAAATGTTCATTCAAACTAAGAAGGCGCATCACTAGCACTTACTCAAATTTTCGTAGATTGGAATTTTTCAACACTTAGTAAAATTTTTGCGGAACTAGTGGAAATGGATGAGCAGATTTTCACCTGTGGCTTCGAAGTGTTCGGTGAGGTGCAGGGCGTCAAGATGCGGCGGGCAACGCGATCGTTGGCGCTATCGAATGGAGTGCGTGGCTGGGTGATGAACACGGATCGTGGCACTGTCCAGGGGGAGCTGGAGGGCACGCTGCCAAAGGTCAATGAGCTCAAGTTCTGGCTGCTCTGCTTTGGCAGCGAGCGTGCGATCATCGAGAGAGCCGAGTTTACGCCCACCAAGGAGATACCTGTGCGTAATTTCGATGACTTCACCATTCGCTGCCATTCATATCAGCTGGAAGATCACTAGACAAGTGAGCAGAGAGAGGAAGAGAGAGAGAGGAAGAGATTAGTTGTTATTGTTTTGGCGTGGACAAAATTGATTGATTGATGACTGACCGATGACTGATATTGATATCGTTATGTTATGTTATGTTATGCTCAGCTTAAAACTGGAATAAACGCAGTGCAGATCTTAAGCGTCTTCCTTATGTGAATCTGTTCCATCTCCCTCTGTCTCTTTATCTCTTTCTCTCTTTGGGTTGGGGCATCATTTATAAACCTCAAGCTCAAGCTCGTTGCCAGCTACTAATTAAGCATTGCCAAGCTACATGAACACACACATACGCTTAAACACACGCGGACAAACAGACAGACGGACAGACAGACAGACAGACGGCTAACACAGACACCTGCAGCCTCTGGCTGGGCCGCATTTCCAGTTGAGCGCCGCCGCCCCAAACTGGCAATGAGTTATTTTTCTTTTCTTTTTTACGTGGCAACAACGAAGCAACAGCTACAGCTATATAGCTACATCTACAGCATAAGCAAACTGAAACAACGTCATAGAAATGGCAGCTATTGTTGCTGCTACCATTGCCACCACACACATATTGCCAAAGCTTTGAGGCCAATTGCGTTGCCAGAGAATTAGAAATGAAATGAGTTCGGTTCACATAATAATATACAACCAATAAATATTCAGAATTCAGATTAGAAGTCTATTGAGTAACACATAGCTGGCATAAAGGAGTTTTATTTTTGTTGTCATTTTCTGCATTTATTTAATAAATAGCTCAAATTGGCAATTGAAATAAAGAGCATTCAAATTTCGTAAGACCAAGACTGTTATTATATCATTTTCGTTTCGAAAAAGTTTGTATTTCTATTTACCATTTTTATTTTTGATTCCTTATGAAAATGGGTTTTAAAAAAAGATTTAATTTATTTTCAACAGCTAATTTTTTATATTATAAATTAATTTTTCAACCCTTTTAAGTTATTGTAAGAATTGGAATTTTGCAAAATTTACTTTCGCAAAGATTCAAATATTTATAGTTGCAATTCAACGAATTTTTAAAAACCCCTTTAAGATGATTAAATATATTTTTAACAACTTAATTTTCCATACTATGAATTAAGTTCAGCAGTTCAGTTCCCTTCGCCTCCTTTATATGATTATAGCTTATATAATTTTTGAAAAATTCCATTCGGATATAATCGATTGTGTGAATTTATTGAAACCTTCTTTGAAGGTAATGCGGGTCTTTTGCCTTTGTTTAAATAGTTTTGGATATATATTTAGCAAATTAATATTCCTTATTATAATACCTATATACACACCTCCATTGTATAACTAACTCTCTTTTGCAAATATTCAAAAATTAAAAACTTCTGATTAGGTCATACGGGTTTATTACCTATGTTTTCATATTCATCGGATTAAAAACTAACAGTATTTTAGCAGCGTATTTACGCGTCGCACATTTTCAGTAGCTGCATTTTTTTTTATATGCTTGCCATGTTGTTGTTATTGTTTTTGAGTACTCAATGCCCTCCATGGGTCGCTGGCTACAACGCGACGCCATCGCTGACGTAGGCGCCGCTGTCGACGTAGACGTGGACGACGACGCCGACGCCCGTGCACTGCGCATAATCACAACAAAATCAAATAAATGAAACGCCACCAACACAACAACAGCAGCTACAGCCGCAGCAGCAGCAGCGTCAACAGTAACAGCAACATTACAGAATTCTGCAGCGTATTTGTTTTTTTGCGTGTGTCGTGTGTGCGTAATCGGTGTGTATGTCGTGTGTGATTGTGTGCGTGTGTGTGTGTTGGTAACTTCGTTGAGTGCGTAACAGGCGCACAGCGACAATGAGCAACAATTTGAAACACAACAGCAGCAGCGACAACATTTGCTATGCTGCAGTCGAAGTCGGAAACCTGCTGTTGCTGTTGTTGCTGCGGTATTTTTATAGGTTAAACTGCAAAGTGCGTGGCGGAGTGAGAGCATAGGGGGAAGTGTGTATGTGTGTTCGTGTATGCGGAGAGAGTGAATGTAATGGTGGTGTGTGGCTTTTACTAGTTTCAGCCGGCCGGTGTCGTTGGCACTTGCCGAGTGACGAAGAGAATGAGACCGGAGAGAGAGCGAGACAGTGGAAGAGAAGAGCGTAGCTTACATGCTTTTTACACTCAAAGTACATTTTCTAGCTCTCTCGCTCTCCTTTAGCTTCTCTCGTTAGCTAGACTTTTGAGTGATTCTTGCCTTGGGCTGCTGTTAACGCCGCCTCAAAAGAACCCGCGGCGTCAGTTGGCACTCAATGGGGACTGTTGAGCCGTTTTGTGGAGGAGCAGCAAGGAGTTGGCAGCTTTTTGACATTCCTTTGCGCATTCCGCGCGCGTTGCCAGCCCCGCGTCGCTGCCGCCCCAAACCCCCAACCCTCTCTGGATTTGCTTCCGGTGTCACTTCCTTATTTAGTTGTTTACATTGTAGTTGTTGCTGTCGTTGTTGTTGTTGTTGCGAGGGTTGTGAAATTTGAGTGGCCGCTGCCGCTTCGCTTAGCTTTTGGGTATCGGTGCCATAGAGCACAAAGTTTCAACTCCACTCGAGTGTCCTTGTTACAGTTACACGCAAGGGGTTATCTTAGGGAGGGAAGGCGGGGGGTGGAAACATTTCAACTTAATTTAACAGTCATCAAATGGAATTCAATTTGGCTGAGAGGCGCGCAGAAATATGAGTAACAACTACAATAACACGCAGCAGTAAAATACTCTGCATAATAACCAAAAGCTAAAGCTCTAGCAAAACTTCACTTCCTCCGCCGCCGCCCCGCCCCTTCCGCTTCACCCGCTACGAGCCATTTTGATCATCTGCCAAAGTATTGTCATTAGTCGCGTTATTATTGAGGCTATTATGTAGTAATCAAATTTATAGCACACTTTGCAACACACACACATTTACATATTTCGCCTTGCCTGGCAACGAAGAAAACAAGTCGGAAAACTTTTATGACGCCAACAAAAAAAAAAATAGAAGAAGAAAATAATAGCAACAAAATTATTGCGAATGGCAAAAAGAAAATTGAAATTGAATAGGAACCGAGTCGAGTTGAATTGAGCTCAGAGCTAAACTGAGTTGAGTTGAATCGCAAGTCGCGAGTCGCGACATACATAAATGCAAACACTTTGCACAAATATTTGTGTCATTAAACAAATGACAAACGAATTGGTTTGAACATGAAAGCAGCTGAAAGCAGCAACAACCATCCATCGAAGACGCTGGCAGCGCAGTCGGCGCTGACATGCAACAATGCGCGTTGGTAAAAAGTTTAACAGCGACAACGACAACGACAAACGTCTGAACTGATAAGCTTAGCATTGGGCAGCGACGCGCTCTGTTATTAACATACTAACAGGCGACAGTCGAGCATAACTGAACACAACATAACATAACAGATTGACAGCCACCCCCACAGTTACATACGCACTCTCACACACACACACAGACAGCGCACTTTACAGCGCTGAAAATTCGCTTGGCTGCTTCTGCTGCTGCTGGTGCTGTCGCTGCAACAATGCAAACGCAAACTTTCTCGCTGCTAGCGTCGCTGTTGACGTCAACGTCAACTGACTGCTGCCCGCATTCGGTTCGTGCTGCTTCGCTGGCAGTGGCTCGTGCCAGTTATAAACCGACTGCCAAACGACTCACGACAGCAGCAGCAATAAGCAGCCGCAGAAGCAGCAGCGAAAAGCAACGGAAACAAAAACAACAACATCATCAACAACAGAAGCAGCAGCAGCCGAAAAAGCAAAAGAAAAGCAACGTTCGGTGTGCGTTTTGTTTGTGTTCCCGCAGTAATATAAAAACATACGAAAACCAACAACAATAAATAACAAAAAACAGAGAAAAAAACCTAAAGTGGCTTTCAGTGCAAGCGGCTAAAAAATGTTTAAGCAACAACAACAATAACAACAACAACGGCAACAAAAGGCAACACATCAAAATCATAAATGAAAATCATTCAAAAAAGTGATAAAATTCTCAAAATATTTTCAATTGTTTTCGTTTTTGCTTCGTAGTGTTTTCCAAATCTTTTTATTTCCAACTTTTTTAGGAATAATAAAAAATACAGAAAAAATAAATATAAAACTAATTCAAATATTTTAAAGTGATTCAATAATATAAATTTTATAATTAATATTACTAGTTAAATGCATTCAAAAGTGTTTCAATCAATAAAAAACAAACGTGAATTTAAATTAAAAAAGTTTAATAATATTTAAATGAAAAAAAAATAATACTACTTTAAAAATCTAATGAAATTTAAGAATATAATTTGAACATCATTAAAAAGTTGTGTAAATGTTGAAGAATTGCAGAAAATTCTTGATTCAAATTCAAATTAGAGGAAGCAATTAAGATTTTTATTTGTTTATTTCCCCGTGAAAGTCACAAAATAATTCTGCATAAATTTTGTGCGAAACATTCTCGAGAAATTTGTGAAATTGTTTGTTTGTTTGTTTTGGTTGTTGTGTCAGAGTCATTTGAAGAACTTCTCGCTGTGTTGTGCCTATTTATTTATTTGACATTTGTATTTCTTTTGAGAAATTATGCATAGCAAATGCAAATTTATTAGGTGCACAGCTATTAGACGATGTCCCCCCCTCCCCTCTGCTCCCCCTTGGGCCCACTCATTTTCTATCTCTTTCGCTTGCTCTCATGCCCTCTTTCTCTCAATCTCTTTCTCTTTGTCAGTCAGTGAGTTTTTCCAACACGAACGAAATTAAAAAACATAAATCAAAGTATGCAAAATAAATCAACGAAAATTGTGCGGACAATCTATGGGACTTCTCTCTCTCTCTCTCTCTCTCTCTCTCTCTCTTTTTATCTGTGTCTTTCTCTTTCGCTCAGCTGCTTCTCTAGAGACGCTAATAAAAAGTGAAGTGCAAAAAGAAATAAGATATAAATAAACCAATTAATTAGAAGCATGTTTGGAATTAATAAGTGCAAACTTAATGAAAATGTGGAAAATTTTGAATTCTTTCGGGAAATAATTTTGTGTGCAGATTAAAATTATAATAAAGTTTCGTATAGCTAAATATTATGAATGAATTGGTGGAAGTAAAAAATGTTTGTGGGTATAAATAAATAATTTTATATATAATTCTAACTCAGCTTAGAAATTTTGTTATTGTATAAGATATAAGAGTATTCAATATTCGTTTATGGAACAAAAAAAATATTCTCAAAATATCAATTTCATACAAGATGTTAGAGTATTCGATATTCGTTTGTGGGAAACATTTAATTCAGTGAATTTTTTACTCAGATTAGCAGTTGCAAATAAAATATAAGAGTATTCGATATTCGTTACCATTCTGTCATCGGACTTAATAAATCATCACAAACAGACATACAGTTAGAGAGGCAAACAAACACTAAAATTTTGCATGCAATGTGGAAAAACAAAAAGAAATACAACATCAACAATTATAGAAACAACACGCAATAAAAAGCTTGTAACAAACTGACTGACTGACTGGATGCAAATGGTCAGAATGAAGAAAAGCCAAGTCAGAGTGAGAAGTCTCTAGCAAAATGCGGTCGTAAAAATGTTAATCATTTGTATGCATTAGACTCTTATTATTATTATTGCAATTACTTATTATTATGTTCTGCATCCTCCGTTGTTACATCTGAGATTTCGCTGAAATTAATTTTGCCATCATAATTTCTCATTAGTTTTTCGCAAGCAGTTAAATGAGTTGAAAAATGATTTATAATTTGAATGCGTTTTTAATACCCTATAAAAGTCGATAACTGGAAGGGGCAGTTGAAATTTCTTGAGTGCTCTCAAAGTGTAAAGAATATTTTGCTAATCGATTTAAAGTTTAATTTATTAGAAAACTATTTTTCAAATTTCACCATACTGGTAAACTTGAAAAAAGTATTTTATAAGTTAGGGTATTGTTTAGTCTATCACTTTGCATCTTTACTCGCTATTTTTCTCCCACTTTTACTGAATTAATCTTGACGTTGTTTTTATTTATTTTTTGTTTCTGGCCAAGCGCGAAATTTCTTATAATGTGCAAAAAAATTAATAGTATGGAAAATGTAATGCAAGCATGCACAAAGAGGGCGTGGTCCAACACCTTCCACAGCCCCCCTCTTCCTCCTATTACTTTATCACAAATAAGCGGGGCGTTTGCCGTTAGAGAATTTAAAATAACTCGCATACGTCGTGAATTGCAGTTCATAAGAATTCATTGAAATGAAAAACAAAGGCCTAAAGTTACAGGTTGGGTGCACTCTCCAATTGATACAGCCATTTATAGAGGCCTATCAGAAAAGCATAAAAGTGCTGGAATGGAAAAATGAGACAGTCAATTAAATTGGTAACATTAATAATGATGAGACATTGTTATAATACAGTAAACGTTTATTTTACAAGAAATACAAATTGAAACCATAAAATGCAATAAAGAAAGCAACAGTCGAGTTTGCTCGACTAAAAATATACCAAAGACTATATTTGGTATATTGATAAAGTATTACATTAAAAATATACCATTGAGTACGGAATATACCAGATTGTCAGCCAAATCAAGTGAGACCATATAGCATTAAGAGTTTTTCCTCTTCAAAAAAATTTTTTAAATAATTCCTTTTATGTTTACCCCATTGCAACCAAATGCTATAGTGAAGTAGTAATATAATAAATACTAAAATTATCGCTATAGATTCAAAATTATGTTTGGTTTGCCTAATGATACCCTGTAGTTTCTTAAATTGTAAATTTCAGTATTATTTAATATTATCAGCATAGTTGTAATCAGAACAATCAGTTTAGACTGAAATTGTTATCGATTGGTATTTTTAAAGTTACCTTCAGTATATTTAGTATATTAATACGAGCATATTTTGAAGGGTTTACAATGAATACAGAGTATCTCGCAGGTCTATACTATTGAGTATGTTCATCTGCTTTTGCTTAATTTATTAATTTTCTGTTAATTCCGGCGTGTCAGAAATTAAGATTAAGATTGATCAATTGCAATTAGTTGAGCTGCAAACACTTTATTCGCTCGCTTTTTGGATTACATGTGCGCTTATTAGCATGCTTCTCGCACTCGCAACTCGCACTCGACACTTCATCGACCTCTCAACAACACGAACAATAACAACAGCAGCAACAACAACAAATCAGTCATGAGCTTAATGCCTATCAACACCTTCGTACAGCTCAGGACAAAACATCGCACTAAACTTAACTCAGCTCAGCTCAACTCTGACTGACTGAGACTCGACGGAACGCAACGTAACGAAAACTCACGACACAACTCATCGCAACTCAATTCGCTTTCACGCATTGACGGGGAGAGGGAGTGAGATGGGGTGAAGAAAGCGAGAGAGAGAGAGAAGGTGAAGTGATAGGGAACTAGCGAAGGCTTTCCACGAAATTTTCGACCACTTCCGTTGGGCAGTTGGTTTACAGTTCGTTTTACTGTTTTTGTTGTTGTTGCTGCTCTCGTCGCTCATCGTTCGCTGCTAATTCGCATTAATCATACGCCGCGTTGTGCACAGCATTTATTTATTTTATTTTTGCAGCGCGAGTCGCCGCCGCATTGAAACATGAAAATGAAATTCAGACAAAGCAGCAACACCAGCAACAAAAGTAACAGCAAAAACAGCAACAACAGCAAAGCTTTTCACATTTTTATTTTTACACACACACAAATTTACTGACTGTCGTTGTCGACGTCTTTGCGTCTTACTCACATCGCTGCCGCTGTTGGCGTCGCAGTCGACGTCGCTGCTAGCTTTTGCTGTTGCTGTTTGCTTTGCCGTTGCTGTTGCTTATTTTAATGTGTCAAGGTTCGCGGCATCATATTTTGCGCTTTATTTCAGTGCGCTTCAAGCGTACAAAATTATTTTAGCCTCCGCCTGATAGGGAACCAACAAGCGACAAGAAACGCACCATGAATAGGTGGGGGAGTGATGGGAAGGGTAAGGGGAAGCGATGGTGAGCAACAACTCTCTCAATAATAACTCTTGGCAATATTTCGGACTTTCTTTTCGCTGGACAATTAAAAAACAACTCAGTCAAAAATCATATAGACGTCTGGGAAAAATAAAAACATTCGAAAAAGTCAAGTAGATTCGAAAAATAAACTATTAGAAATGATTAAATTTCAAAAAATAAAAAGTATTCTAGATAACAAAGTTATTTGTAGATCTTAACTTTAACTACATACAGAAAAATGAAGAAAATTTAATACTATACTAATAATAAGATAATATTAAATATTTACTCGTATAATAAAATACAGAAGAAAAAAAATTATTCAAAACAACTGAGTTGATCATAAATCTCAGATATAAGGAAATGAAATGAAACTATATAAAAAAAAATAAATAATTAAAGTATTTAGAAATAGATTACCAGTTCACTTTAAGCTAACATGATATTTAAGGAACAAATTCTAAGCAAACAATAGACTATTCTATGATGCGTGTATGTGAATGGGAAATAAATTCATGGTGTAAACAATGGGTAACATGCAAAGATTGCTGGAAGTTTCCTATAGATTAAAGTTACAGTTGCAAGTAACGGGTCTTTATTTCATTAGGGTCTCTTGAAGAACGTTATAGTTTAATTTAGTAAAAGAACTCCTTAAAATTGCGTAAAACATAACCAAGAGTTGTAAACGAAGTACCAAATTAAATGACTAATAAAACTGACAAGCTTTTAGGACATACTTACATACATAGAGAAGTATGTACGAATGTAAAGACGAAGACGAAGACGTATCGATAAATGTAAATGCAGCTCTGTATTGTGGTATATGAAATGGGGGGGGAACATAGGCAAGGTTCATACGTCTGAATGTATGTTGTAGGTGAGGTGAATTGCAAAAGTGTGTAAGAATACATAAAAGACGAAAGAGAGAAGAGAGGCGAAGAGAGAGAGAGGGAGAGAGAGTCAAGAGTAGATTGGCAATGTGCGAGCGAGTGGGCAACACACATTTTTATTACCGCAGCGGAGTCGTAAAAAACTAAATTACTTTTAAGTTTGTAAATTGTGCGAGTTGCTTTAACGCTCTAAACGGGCCTCAGCATTGGACTCGTCTCTACCACTGTGTTGTGTGTATGTCTGTGTGTGTGACTGTATGTGCAACATAAGTTTAATATTGTGGCAACTTCCCCCCAGCGTCTTTTGCCTCCGCTTTTGCCGCCTACCAATAGCGCAAGTTTTGCATTCTTTGTGTCACGTTTCCATCGAGTGATGCCCACAGAGATGCACAGATGAGAGAAAAGCTCTACCAAAAAAACACAAAAAATGAGCAGTGGGGTTAGAAGAGAGGAGTGGGGAGAGAGGGGAAGGGGTTGTTGCGGAGAGGGTTACACGAGTATGAAAGAAAAGCAAATTTATGAAACGGCATTTATTCATAATGAGGCGAGTGAATGGGAAAAGTGTTTGGCGCGTGTATCGGTTCACTCGGTTTTATGGCCACATGGACATGGAGAAGATTGTTTCCAAGTCCCCAGCCGGAGGCAATTGGGTATATTGAGTTGGCTGTCGAGTGAGTGAGTGTGCGAGTCTGTCATAAAGTTATTAACTAGTGCTCTGCCTGTTTGCATTAGGGAAAGCGATAGAGAGTGAGAGTGCACAGAAAGAGAAAGACAGGGAAAGAGAGGAAGATATATAGATGTATGATGGGAATCTCTTTATAATGAATACAAATACGAAATATATTTGAATTGTTATTCAGAAAACATTTGATAACAATTTTCGGGAATTTCAAAAACTTTTTCAAAAGAACTAATTCCAAGAATCGTATTCAATCCAAATGTTATAGATATAACTCAATTTTTCTGGTGAGACCAACAATAATTTTTTAGATATTAATGTAGGATTAGGCTAACATGAAGCAACACCGATTTATTTTTTCAAATTAAAATTTTTTTTTTAAATTGTATCGACAGATTTTCCTTATATATGAGATCTATAACTTTTAATAGCACCGCTGAAATAATTTTTTTTATTTTGCACTCTTCGATATTATCAACTAAACAGTTTCAATAAACGAAGCCGGAATGCAACAGACTGCCAGTTGAATTCATACTCACGGGTTCTATAAATACCTCTGAACATATTTTGTAAGCCTAAGTATGAGTAATAGGTTCAATTTATTATGTAATACACACACAAGATTATTCGAATGTTTTATATAATGAACTGCTCGCAAGTATTGATGTGAGTACTTCGACTCTAAAGGTAAACCTCCTCGTCTTACTCCATGGATATGCCCACACATATGTACATGTGTATAAACATATATATTTGTATGTAGGTGTGTGTGTGTGTACATAATCCCGTGTCAGTTTACAGTTCAATCCGTTTCGCAACTCCCCATTACGTATTATGTGCATACATACAAACATACTATATGTATAGCTATGTACTGTGTGTACTTACATTCAGTTGCTCTTCTTCTGCTGCCAACGCTGCTCTGCCTTTTGTCAAGCCCGTATAAAAAAGGCAATAGCAACAGCGACTGCGACTGCGATGTCGACAGCGACAGCAATAAGACAACACTCTCGCCCTGTCCATTCGCGTGTCGCACACCTTACGACCCCTAGGTTCACTCAGTTGCGCCTATTCGCTGCTATTTTGTATACATTTTGCATTAATTAAAAACAAAATAAATAGCAATAGTCGCGCGCGCGGTCTCAGCAACGAAGTTGCCGAAGCTGCCGACGACGAGGCGAACGGCGGGCGCCAGCCGATCACATCCGAGCCGAAGCAGGCCGAACAGCAGGCCGGGGCCATAGCAGGCAAATAAAAATGAAAAGAAAACACATTGTGATTTAAATGTGATTGTTTTTCTTTTCTGTTGTGCTGTGCTGTTGCTGCTGCTGTTGCTCTTGCGCTTGCCTTTGCTTTTCGTTTTTCTTTCTTTTCTGTTTTGTTTTGTTGTTGCGCTGTCTTCTTTGCGTTGTGTTACACTTGCGTAAAAAAGCGCAGTAGCAGCCATCAGCCTCGAAACAAAACAAAACCAACATTGCGGCGTCAGCGGCGCTGTTGGCGTCGCAGTCGCCACCCGCTCTCACCCACTCTCTTTCATTCACTCGCGCACTCACACTCTTACTCTCAGCGTTGGTCTTCTGGCCTCTCTCACTCTCTGCGGTTTAGCCCAGCTCATTGTGTGTTGTTGTATTCTCTGCCTGTGCTGATTAGAAGTGTCTTTGCCAATATGTATTGTTGTTGTGTTTGCACTTTGCATTACTTCCTCGCATTGTATATAGTTGTTTCTGTTGTTGCTTTATTTCTTTTCACTTTTGTCTTTTGTATGATTTCAATAAATTTCGTGCACGTCTCGTCTTCGTCTTCATCGTCTTCTGCTTTTGATTATTTGTCAACTCAGCGAATTTTGCCTGCCTTTTGTTGCTGTTCTCTCGTTGTTGTTGAAATTTTGTGAAGTGCTAATCGAATTGTCGATTTTATTATGCAGCTGCCAAATCCAATTGCAAGCAGAAGAAGTGACAAAGGAAAAAAAAACATACACACTCAAAGAATAAAACAATATTAAAAGTGTACAAAAACAAAATTAAACTAGAGACAAATCCAAAGCAAACTCAAAAAGCCAAATGCGCGCACGCAGCAAACGCAACAAAATGCAAAACTGTCGACGTCTGGCAACACTGGCCACATTATACAACACTGGACGACATCGCAACTACTACCAAGTCTAAGCCATAAAGCACTAGACCCCAAGTGATAAAACTCTTTCAATCAATCACGCCTCAGTTTCAAACAAAGACCCACAAAATTTCTACATACTAAGCAACTATATGTTAAACTGAACAACTTGACTCTCGACTCCTTAGCTATATATATGCTATAACTACTATCGTACAATAACTTGCCTAACCAAGCATACGAACAAATAAAAAAAAATATCTATGAATATTTGGGTAAGCTTAACAACGAGTTAATATTAAAAGTATTTTTCGGTTTAAAGTTAAAATGATGTTTAATTTAAAATAAATCTGTTAAGATCAAAAAATTAATCTATGAAGAAAATTTTCGAATTCTTGAAGTCAAATAATAGACCAATAAAATCTTAAATTATTATTCTTTAGTAAATAAAAAATTATTTGTTAATTTTTATTGAAATACATAAAAATATGAAATATTTAGTGACTTTTAAATGACTTGTGATTTTTAAATACGTTAAATAATATCGAATTTCTATTGCCTCTGAGAATAACTAATAAAAGTTATTTATTGATGGATCAGAATTTGTATTAAAGCCTTGCGACAAATATCCGATTTTCAGCGTAGTGTTTTATACAATAAAACAATTATTAAATTGTCGTTTTTTTCCTTTGTCTAAAAAGTTTCTACGTATAAATATAAATATATTGATCATATTTAATATCGAATGTTTAATGTACTAAAAGCTGCCTTATTTCTTATGTAATCTAACATTTTTCCATTATTCTCTCTCTTTCATCATTTTCACGTGTAGCAACAAAAATTCCTAAAACGACCAGCGGAGGATGTTGACAATGGCGCCGAGAACTTTGAACCGCCGCATAAGTTACCTAATAACAACAATAATAATAACAATAACAACAACAATAACAATAGCTCAAGTGGCGTTGGCGGCGGCTCCGAGAATCTAACCAAGTTCTCCGTTGAGATTGTGCAACAATTAGAGTTTACCACATCGGCGGCAAACTCGCAGCCGCAACAGATTAGCACCAATGTCACTGTAAAGGCGCTGACCAACACCTCCGTCAAGAGCGAACCTGGTGTGGGCGGCGGGGGAGGCGGCGGCGCCGATCAACAGCAACAACAACAGCAGCAGCAGCAACAACACCAGCAGCAACAGCAACACCAACAACACCAGCAACATCAACAGCAGCAGCAACACCAGCAACATCAGCAGCAGCAGCAGCAACAACAAGGCGGCGGTCTGGGTGGCCTTGGCAACAATGGGCGTGGCGGCGGGGGTCCTGGCGGTGGCGGCATGCCCACAGGACCCGGCGTCGGGGTCGGTGTGGGCGTCGGCATGGGACCCAACATGATGTCGGCCCAGCAAAAGTCCGCTCTGGGCAATTTGGCCAATTTGGTGGAATGTAAGCGGGAACCGGATCATGATTTCCCCGATTTAGGCTCATTGGATAAGGATGGAGCGAATGGACAGTTTCCGGGCTTCCCGGATCTGCTGGGCGATGACAACTCGGAGAACAATGATACGTTCAAGGATCTCATCAACAATCTACAGGACTTTAATCCCAGTTTTCTCGATGGCTTCGACGAGAAGCCGCTGCTGGACATCAAGACCGAAGATGGCATCAAGGTGGAGCCCCCGAATGCCCAGGACTTGATCAACAGTCTGAATGTTAAGTCCGAGGGTGGCCTAGGTCATGGTTTTGGTGGCTTCGGCGTTGGCATGGGTCTCGATCCGCAGTCCATGAAAATGCGTCCTGGCGTCGGCTTCCAAACCGGACCCAATGGCAATGGCAACGGACCCGGAAATGGTGCGCCTGGCGGTGGTGGCAACAATGGCGGTGGCGGAGGCGGTGGCCTGATGTCAGAGCACTCTCTGGCAGCCCAGACACTCAAGCAGATGGCGGAGCAACATCAGCACAAGAGCGCCATGGGTGGCATGGGAGGATTTCCGCGTCCGCCACATGGCATGCAGCAGCAACAGCAGACGCCGCAGCAGCAACAGCAGCAACATGGCCAGATGATGGGTGGACCCGGGCAGGGACAGCAACAGGGACGCTATAATGACTATGGCGGAGGTTTTCCCAACGACTTTGGCATGGGACCCAATGCGGCGCAACAACAGCAGCAGCAGCAGCAACAACAACAGCAGCAGCAACAGCAACACTTGCCGCCGCAGTTCCATCAGAAGGGCCCTGGAGCTGGGCCGGGCATGAATGTGCAGCAGAACTTCTTGGATATCAAACAGGAGCTCTTTTATTCCTCACAAAATGATTTTGATCTCAAGCGTCTGCAACAGCAGCAGGCCATGCAGCAACAGCAGCAACAACATCATGTACAACAACAACAGCAGCAGCATCCCAATGGTCCCAAGTTGAATGTGCCTATGGGCGCGGGAGGCAACTTTGCCAAGCAGCAGCAACAGCAACAGGTGCCAACGCCGCAGCAGCAACAACAATTGCAGCAGCAGCAGCAGGCGCAACAACAACAACAACAATACTCGCCATTCAACAATCAAAATGCCAACGCCAACTTCCTCAATTGCCCGCCACGCGGTGGCCCTCAAGGCAACCAAGCACCGGGCAATATGCCACAACAACAACAACAGCAACCACAGCAGCAGCAACAGCAACAGCAACCGTCCCGAGGCCCCGGCGGTCCGCAATCTAATCCCAATGCTGGGCCTGGCGGCAATGCGCCGAACACAGCACAACAGCAACAGCAGCAGCAACAACAACAGCAGCAGCAGCAACAGGCAACAACAACAACGTTGCAGATGAAACAGACGCAGCAACTGCACATCAGTCAGCAGGGTGGCGGTGCCCACGGCATACAGGTGAGTTCACTTAACACTCTTTACGATTACGAAATGACCACAAACAAAAACGAAGAAGAAGAAAAAGAAGAAGTAGAAAAAGCAAGAAGCTTTCCCTTATCCAATAATATACTACGCTACTTAATACCATGGACACGTATGTAAATTTCGTATGCATATTTAAGTTATCAGCGTAACGAAGTCAACAGCTTTGACAAAAATTCGGCATTTGCCAAGCAACAGCAGCAGTGGAAGCTGCTGAGCAGCAACTGCGCTGCTGGCGCACAAAGTGTAAAGTTTCGACCATAAGTCGATATACATGTACAATACACATACACATACACATTCACCCAAACCTACCATCCGAAAATTGACATAGAAATGTCGGAACGAAGTTTCACAACCTGCAAACACTCAACTTACTGTGGGGGTTGCTCTCAATTCTGAGTTCACTCAAAATCAGTTCACTCACTACGCTCGCTCTCTCTGCTTTGCGCGCTCTCTCTCTCTCTCTCTGTCTCCCACTCAATTCTCGTGTTGGCGTTTAACCCTCCTTTTTACATAGCTCCATCCGCACACAAGTTTATCTCTGTCCATTAATTTTACCACACATCTGTTCATAAAATTGTCAGTCGACCTGGTGTTCGGCTTCAGTTCGCTGCTCGTGTCTCGTCGGAAAGCAGCAAAAGCAACAGCAGCAGCAGCGTAGCCACAGCCGAGCAGCGAGCATTGCCATGTGCGCCATTTTCATTACGTGCCGCACGACTCGCAATAGTCGAAAAAAAAAATTCCGAAAAAGAAAAAAACATTAATAGTTGTTGCTGTTGCTCCATTTCGGGTTGTCTAGGAATGAATTCGTCGCTTTCACAGCGCAAAAAGATGATAAAGTACCCAGCCGCCAGTTCGTCCTTTCGTTGAGGAGGTGGAGATCGCACACAGATTCTCATTTCCGTTCACAATTGCCCCCAAAGGCGACTCAAATCATAGTTAATCGCTCTGAATACCTTTCGCAATGAATAAATTATGCAATTGTGATATGTATAAAAGCAAAAATTGATTACATTTCCAACTGCAATAATTTATTCAAGAATGCGTTCATATATTTATTTTCAATTTCTTTTAAACGTTGCTTATGTCATTTTATTTAATTATTTAGAGCATTTATGCAGGTGCAAGAATTTTTCGTTTAAGCTTGGAAAAAGAAAGAAAATAAAAAGAAGAAGAAAAAAGTTTGTTTTGGTATCTTGGTATGTAATTTGATGTATATTTGTAGTATTTTTTCGGTATATTAATTTGGCATATTTTTGGTATAATACCGCTCGCTTTGTTGTTTGTATAGTGAAAAATCCGTTCGAAGTAAAGAAAATAGAAACATCATAGCTTAAAATACAAATTGCATAATTCATAAAGTTTCCCAAAGCTCAGAATTAGGAAGAACCCTTTAAAAACTATATGAAAGTATTCCTAAACATGAATTTTATTTTTTTTAAATTTCGGAAACGATTGTTAAAATTTCTTCATTCTTTCATTGAATGATGCTGACTTTTACATACTAATAAGTGGCATACAAAATATTCTTGACTAAATTTGAATGTTGGCTCTCCAATCGAGTAATTCCCTATACACTTGATGCCATTTGGCAAACTGACAATTTCAATTCACTTCGAGCGCGTCAATCAATCAAATCAAAAGTTCTTTCTTTACATTACTAAAATAATTGCAAGTATGTGGATATGTTTGCTATACTACAGAAAGAGAGCACATAAAATTGGCAAATTTAATTCATATCTCTTAATGCATATTTCCTTTTCGTCGTTGGTCTTCATCTTTTGTCTGCGCACTTCATGCAAGACCTCATTTTGTCATTGCTTCATCTTGCTCCCCATCCCGCCTGCAGTATTCTTCCCCCCGCTTTCATTTCATTGCTCCATCTTTTTCTCGAGGGTCTCATTACAAGTTGTGCAGGTTGCAGGTTGCAGGTTGCTTTTGCTTTTCAACTGAACTGCACTCGCTCAAATGATATTCTTACGGTATATATCCAGGCGGGGCATGTGCCCCACCTAACCCATATTCATTATCCGCTCCAAATTGTTTTCCTGTTATTTCATAGCAACAACAACAGCAACAGCGATGTCGACAACAACATTTCATTTACAAAATGAAAGTGCAAAACTTTTTAAGTTAAGTTTCATGTCGCTGAGTAGTTTTCATCAGAAAAGCACCCAAAAAACGAGAAGCGACCAGAGCCAACAACTCTGCTGCTGCTGCTCTTGTTGATAGTTGTTGTTGTTGTTGTTGCTTGCCTTTGCGAAAGGACACGGACATGGACACGGGTGAAATTTCCGTTTTGCACTTTAGTTTGTCCACGGTCCGAGCAAAGCACCGACCAAGCTCAAGTTTTCTCATGAATTTCGTTCATGCATTACCAAGTGCCAGAGCCTTAGTTTCATCCCCATCCCCATCTCCTTAGTCCAACCCCCAACCCAACTCTACCCTCTATGCTTGCAACTGGATTCTGGCATATAGAAATAGTTGTGCACGCCGAGAGTCCAAGCCGCAACGAGCAAAAGAGATTGGCAAAAACTTGTTGACGATTGAGATTGAAATTTGGTTTAGTCGTTTCCGCCATCCGAACACCCCTTAAATTTGGCCACCCTTCTTCGGACATTAGCGTCCATTTCTACGACTTTTTACGACTTGCACAAACACACAGACACACACACCAATACATACACAGCTTGAAAATTCAACGCATTGACTTTTGAGTCAAAGCTAAAAAGTGTTCAACTGGCGACTTCTCTTATCTTTGGTGTAGAAACGAGAGTCTCAAGTCAACACGTCGTATACACACTTGGGTCTAACGATATATTTGCATAGGACTCATTAAGAGCCTCAGCGAAAACACGAAACACGACAACCTTTGGCAACCCCCAAAAAACAGCAACAACAACAACAACAAAAACAATAGCGACACAAAAGACAAAACGATGTTTCATCAAAAGCAAAAGCAAAAGCAAAGGAAACAAAAGTGCGAGACAAGTGAAACACTTGAGCACAAGAAATGAACATACTGCGTGTAAAATGTACGATAAATATTACCAAAAAGCAGCAACAATATAACGAAGACAGAGCAGAAGTACGAAAAGAAATGAAAAACCTCGCAAATGAAATGAAAATAAATCTTCTTGGTAAATATTTGCCTAACGAGCTTTTTAAATCGCCTCGACCAGCTGCCTGACGGTCCGCCCCCAAAAACAATAACGAAAGAAGGAATAAGCGGAAAGGGGTATATCATATATAATGGACTCCCAAAGCACATTCAATTCATATGCTAAGCAACTGCAAATGTTTTTAGCATAGATAAATGCCATTTAAGTAACACGATTACAGCAGATACTTGAATATTTCATTTACTTGGTAGCACAACATCAAATTGGCTTAAAAGCTAAATTCGTTTACTAGATCTATTTATACTGCTAATGTTATATCAATTTTCTATAATTGTAGGGCAAGTATTCTTGTATCATACAAGCGATAATTGTATGCAATTAGATTTTCAACAGGTTTTGCTGCTAATTTATTGACAGCTTAATAAGTTGTAATAACAAGGAAAAAGGGAACATGGAATTTACTTATTTGTTTATTAGTGCAATTGTTGCTTATTTTGTTGTTCTCTTAAAATCAATATTTCAATGGATTAGAATTGAAAATTCTTAAGCAAACGTAAAAGCAAGTAAGAAAGCTATAGAGTGTGCTCGACTGTGAGATACACTCAATACTACTTAATGCAATAAATTTCAATATTACACAAATATACCATGAAAATACTAAAATATGGCATATGCTATATTTGATATATTTATATAATATTGTACTATACTTTAAATATACCAAAAATAAATTCAATAAATTCCAATATTACACAAATATACCATAAAAATACTAAAATATGACAGATGCTGTATTTGATATATTTATATAATACTCGCTAAAATATGGACTGTATTTGGCATATCGTCATAGTACTGCATTTTAAATATACCATAGGTACAAAATATATCAGATTGTCAGCAAAAGCAACCGATTATGCCGATTTTTACTGTAGCTTGTTTTGTTTTCTTTTTTGATAAATTGAGATGTATTGTGATGCATAATTATGTTTTACTTTTTTTTTGTTAAACGCTATTACTTTTAATTTCGCAGCTGTAAATGTTTCATCTTAATTTTTTGAATGATCAAACGTTTGTGTAACAAAAACTTCCACTTTATCAATAAATCAAGAAAAAAAATATTCACATTATGCTCTATGCGCAAGTAATCGACTTCTAAGGGGCGTAGAAAACTCATTTCTTCTGCTTTAGTTGACGCCAGCTGCGCAGTTGACAGCAACGTCGACGTCGACAGCGACAGCGACGTCAACGAAGCCACATGACAGCAACAACAGCAGCAGCAGTTGCGATGGCGTCGGCGTCGGTGTCGGCGACGATGGCAACGACATGGATGTTGGTTTGGCGTCGTTGGGTCGTCGTGTAAAAGTTCAATGAATTCAAAATGTTCACATTTGCATGTCCTGCATTAACTCGTTAAAATGCCAGCAACAACATGGTTAAGCGCAGTTGGTTGGCTGACAAAGAATTTGTATAAAATAAAATAATGCACGAATAAGTATTGTATGTGTGTATGTGTGTGATAGTACAGCAAACGAAAAGAACAACACCAACAACAAGAACAACAACAAGAGTCGTAACACAAAAAGAAACAACATCAAAATGTCGGAGCGCACAAAAGTATGCAACGGAAATGTGCGAAACGTGAAAATGTGCGGAAATTATATTTTCAAGGGTGCAGATTTGAGTAGCGGTTCCTTTTCGGGTTGAGTGGAGATTGTGTGTGGATGGGGGAGGGGAACGGGGTGTTCAAAGGAGTGTGTGGGGGGAGGGAGTGTCAAATTTTTACGACTTGCCGCGCCAAGTTAATGAAGTTGCGAGATGCGAGCTACACATGCGACCCGAAGATGCCGACGAGAAAGACGGCATCGAGAGGAAACAACACAAAATTGTGCAAATGGGCCATTGTAATGGTTCTTAGTGCTGTATCAGAGTATCAGAGGGCAATAAATAATTTATAACCATAACGTAACAGATCTAGAGCTTCCCGCTTTCCCCTCTCCCCCCTCATTCCCCATCCCAACAGAATTCCATCAAAGCGAAATGGCCAAACTCAACTCTTGAGTCGAAACGAGTCAAAGAAACGACTCAAGTTAAGTCGTGTTAGTGTGTGTGTGTGTGTGTGTGTTTTTCGTAAGCCGAGTTGAGATTCGTTTTCACTCCGATGTTCGGACTGTTGCTGATAATGCGCTGGCGTCATTGAAGAGCCAACTAAACTTGCACGACTTTTAGGATACTCTGTTCATATAATTCGAAGAGAAATTTTACTATTAAATTGAACATTTTAAAATGAAAGTAGAGTCACTTGTGGAGTTAACTTTGTATTACAAATTACATGTGAAGTTGAAAATATATACTTTTCCGCCTATATATTATACCATTTAAGTTGCCTAACAAGTGCTGGGTATAACATCGTCTTGTCTTCTATTTGGGTGGCTTGTTGACTGGACAAAATGAGGAGGTGAAGTCTGAGGCAGAGCTTTACAGGAAAACATTCGAATTGTTTAACAAACTCGTGACATAATTCGTTTGTTATGTCGTTGAGTGTGCCACAGCTTTTCTCACTCCCCCCTTACCACCTAGCCGTTATCCGTTTTTACCTACTGTCTGTTTGTCTGTCCAGTAAGGCGAATTCAGTTGAGGATTATTATAAAGTTATGCAAAAGTGTTTAGAGGGTTTGTACGTTGAGCTGCTGCTTCCGTTTTCTTCTTTTGTTTTTTGCTTAGTTGCTTAGGCGATGCGATTTGGCAAATAATGTCGACTGTTTTAGTCAAGCAATCGATGGTGCTTGCTATTGTTTTCTTTTTTTTTTGGTGAGACTCGAGTCAATTGCATTTGGGGGGGATCAACGAAAAGTTTTGCAGTAATTTGTTGTTAGAAAAATCACCTGCAATATTTACGATGCGAAACTTTAACAACAAATTACGAACTACGAACTGAACAGCAGCAATAGCAGCAGCAGCAGCAGCAGCATCATCAACAGCAGTTGCCCCAGAATCCTATAAAATCTATGCCAGGGTTGCCGCTTTCATGTTGCATTCATAATTCAAAGACCCCTCCCCCCCACCACACTTCAGTTGCCTTTATTGTTGTAGTGGCCCCCAGTTTAGGAACATCCTATCAAACGCGGGCCCGCCATTTTGTTTTAGGCTGCCATTACACAACGCATTTGATGCTCTCAAAGGTCACATTATTTACCTTTTATATTCCCATTCGTTTGGTAGGCACTTGCCGCACTTTTCCCCTCCCCCGCTACCGCCTTTAGCTGTGTAACTGTAACACTGTGTGTGTAGCAATCGGGGGGCGGGGCAGTGTGGGAATTGAGTTTGATGATGGGTTTTTTGGCGCATCGCAATATTTGCGGAAATTTTTCGCGTTCACTCTCTTTTTTGCCCAGCAAACTGGCTGCCGACTGACGACTGACGATTGACTGCTGACTGCTGGTTGCTAGCTGCCAAGAAGTTTCGTAATATTTTCATCAGTTTCGGCTGCGTTTCAATCAATTTTCGCCAGGTGTTGTTGCCCTGCCACAGCGTTAATGCGTTGAAAGCATTTCCAGAGGCGGTGACACACACACACACAGCTAGTTGTAGCTGCTGTTAGGTAATGAAATTTGCCATCAAAGTGCGCTATCGCGTAATACGATACACAGATAGTTGGTTATCCGATCTATATCCGATATGCATCTATAAGTTGGATGGCCAGCAATTTACAGCTTAATTTCGAACTCTCTTCAACTTGGCTTTGGCTATTTTCCAAATGGTTGGCTTTGCCCCTTCGGGTACATACAGTTCAACACCTGGACAGTGGCTACCAATAAAATTCCCTTAGCTCTGCTGGCAATTGCTTTTTGCTCCCTCTCTCTTTCTTTCTATATAGATGAACTTTGTGCTACACATTTTCCGTTTACTTCATTCGCTGTGGCATAAAATTTAATATTTGCGCGTGTGCTTAACCCCAAGTTGTCTTCTTTCCTTTATTTCCTCTCTTCTCTGCTGCTGCTGCTGCTGCAACATCACAGTTATCTATCGCCTTGCTGCTCATTCCGAGTGTATGAATGTGTGTGTGTGTTTGTGTGTGCGTGTTGAGTTCTCATCGTCGTTGTGATTATTATGCCATGTAATCTGCTTCATATAACAACGCAGCGCGATGAACGTGAAGCGTGGCAAGTGGCAAGTACTTTTAATACTTTCACCTTCTCGAGGTGGCATCGGGCTTAAAGCCTTGAGGGCCCTCTGGGAATTATCCATACATATTCATCGCGCTTGTCCCCGCCCCTCCCTCTCTCTCATATCACACCCACCCTCGTCGTACAACTTTTACATACATATCCATATATAAATATTTAAGTTTTTAATCTATTTGAATGGATATTATTTGAAATGAAACGAAACTTCGTTCGGACGTTTTCATTTTACTTTCTATAATTTCTTGTCGCCATTTTTTCGCTCTCTCACTCGCTTATCTTGCCAGTCCGAGTTGAGTTTAATTTTCTAATCTTGCCATAGTCGGCAACCAAACAGACAAATCGCCGCGACACAACGGACACATTGCGGACGCTGCAAAGTATGCAACACTTTTTGCTCCACTCGAGTCTATGTGAGTTTGCGACTGTGTGTGCGTGTGTGTGTGTGTGTGTTTGTGCTCTGCAATCAGCTCACGTCGCATATTTATAGGCTGCCAGGCATAAAAAGCGATTTCAACTTGAGCTCGAGTCGTTTGCCAAAAGATTTACAAAATGTTTTGCCAGTTTTCTGCTCTTCGAGTGTCATATGAATGTGTGCGGATATTTTCTTGCTTTTCCATAGCATACCCTTTATAATAACACACTTAAATTAGCCAAATGAACTTAATTAATGTAATTTAAAGATAACTAGAAATAAAAATATAAATTTTATTTTGCTATTGAATTAGTTTTGGTAAACTTCTTTAAAACAATCGAAAGAGTATTCGCTCGTCGTTTGCACAAAACTAATGCAAATAAAAATGTTTTTTTTTTACTTGTCTCAAGTCAGTTTGGCTTAACTTGCAGCCGCATTTGTTTAGGCCAGCTCAAAGTTTGTTATCATCACCGAATGCAGTTGAATATTCAAATTAGTTTTTATTTATTTTGGCCTAGACTAAAAGAGCAAAGGACTCGCAATAGAGTAAAGCATATGCATAGCATGGCAGCATAGTAGTTGAGTCTGTGATGAGGTATATCAAAAAGTGTTTGCACAATTTGTTTAAATTTCATGCCACTCCAGACAGAAATCCATATAAAATGTGCGAGTGTTTGTGTGAGTAAAACATGCAAATAATAAAAATCATTTTATTCTATGCAACTGTCAACGGCAGAGCACAGAGCAAAGCACATGAACGGGTTAAGCATTGGTCAAGTGCAAATTGTTACAAAGAGACATCGCAGAGCGAGAAAAAAGAGAGAGAGAGAGAGAAAGATGCGAAAGGGTAACTGGCAACTGGCAACCAGAATTCACTCGCATAAACAAACCAAACACACAGCATTTGAAATTCCATTAAAATTTGTTGCTGTTGTCACAGAATTTTACACTTACAAACAACGAGCAACAAACAAGCCAACAAAATAGCAACAACAAACACATGCAACATTAAAGAATACTTTGAACGGCCATTTTGGGGTGGCGACGCCGCATGTTGCGTATACGCAACGTTCGCCAGCCAGCCGCGTCAAAACAGCAAAGCTCATTTCATTAACTGCTACCACAGGACGCACAATCTGTTGCTGTATATTTGGTCATAAATATGTCTGACCTGCACCACCCCCTCAATTCCCTTTGCCCTCCCTCTCCCTCTCCCAATCCAATTCTCATTCGTTCGCTCGCTTTTTTCCCACACTCAACATTTGCTTATATCAAGCGCCTTTCCCAGCTCTAACGACACCTTGGGCCGCCCACTTGGCCCAGAACGTTTTGGCCCCAGTCACTTTATCAAATTAATTACTTTTTCAACAACAATTGGAAAGGCAGTGGGTGGGCAAAGAGGGGGGAATAGGGGGCAGTGGCAAACTGTGCCCAAGTGTGGCAAAGCAAAAAGTTGTGTTTACTTACATTTGCCTTGTTTTATTGCCGTGGCATTATAATCACGCACACACTCACTTCAGCAGCACCCTGAAGATTACATCGAACGGGATTATCCTACAGAAAAAAAGTACTGAAAAAGAGTTATAATCTGAGAGTATATCTCATAATTAGTTGTGTGATCTATGTATATAAAAAAAGGAGCCTTCAAAAAACACAACTTCTATCTTGAAATTAGATTTCCACGTTTAACAGAATAAATGAAATTCATTTTGTTTTGAATATCTTTGTAATAAACCAATAATAAATATAAACTTGTAAGTACATAAAATTGTTCAGGTCATAAAATTAAATGAATCTTTGTAAACACTCATTACATGAGGAAGCAGGAAACTTGCATTGCAATAACCTTTTACTTAGCCATAAATACTTTTAATGCCTAACATCAGAATGTTTAGTACTTAAATAGAGTGCATATATTGTACGTATCCAGCGTGGAGTTAAATATGTTTTCGAGTCATGTGAAGTTTGTGACGACATTAAGGACAATAAAGTACAGTTTAAAAATAGTTCAAGGAGTTAAGCACACAATAAACGAGGCGTCGACTCTCTGCTGTCGTCTGTCGACAGTCGACTGTTGACTGCAAAAATGTCACTAAGGAAAATCAATAATAACGAGACGAGAACTCACTTTTATGTTAAACGTTTACCCCAGCTACTCTCCCCGGCCTCTGTCTTCTTCCGCTTCGGTGCTCTTTGTAACCTCCTATTGCGCTAATAATGAAGTAATTTGAACATATGGCAAAATATTCAAAAAGTGAGCCAACCAATTTCAATTACAACGAAATGGAGGAAAAACATAAAATGGAAAATGTGAGACGGAAAACGGAGAACATAAAGACAGAGGGCGGCCTCTCTCTCTCTCTCTTCTCAAAAAAAAAAGAACAAATTGTGCTTTTGGAGCGCGCAACAAAGCCTCTGCACATGTGACAAGGACAACGCCAAAGCCTGTAATTAAAAATATAGAAGGGCAAACAAAAAGCACAACATGAAGTAGCACGCACACACACACATACACAGGGTCTTTAATATAACCACAACAAACAGGCAACAGACAACGAACATACGTACATACATAGCTAACCCACCTGGCCAGCATGGCGTATGTGTAATTTTATATTGTCAGTCGTCCTCTGTCGTCGTCGTTTGGTCGCACTTTTGATCTTAGCAAGAGGCAGCGCCATTGCGTACAACAGACAAAACTATGGCCAAGGCATTAAACTAGCTAACGAGATGGCCCACATCAGGGCGGGGCAAACTGAGCAGACAAACTGATGGCAAAATGAGAAAGGGTAAGCAGAAATGGAAGGGGAAACTGAATGAGAATGGGAAGGGGAAGAGGAAGGGGAAAGGGGAAAGGAATAGGTGCGTGTCTGACGCTCGTCACTTCAAAGTCCTTGCGCAAAGTAATTGAAAATGTAAATGGTCGACACGAGTATGAGTGGAAATTGCTGTTAGATACTCTAACAAGCGAAAGAGTATCTGCGTGTCGTTTGTTTTATTCAACTAATTGGATTCTGTTGTAAAACTCAATTGAAAACTTAATAAGTGCCTTGGATTTATGTTTTCATATTATTTCTATTCAATCGTTACATTCGCGAAATAAAAGAGAAAGACAATAAGAAAGGTTTGGCTAAACCTCATGTCTTAAGAAATACTTTATCGATTATCTTGATAAAAGGTATAATGTACTTATTTTTAGAAATAATAATTATTAATTGTAAAACTCATTTGAAAACTTAATGCATAAATCAATTGGATTGATGTTCACATTCACGAAATCAAAGAAAAAGCGAATAAAAAGTGTGACCAGACATTATGTCTTTAAAAAATACTTTTTAGATAATCTTGTAAAAAAGTATCTTGTTCAAGAGATTGTGAACTTTTATGAAAATGAAATCGGTTTTCATAGAATTTTTTTTTCATAGGTTTTCATAATTCTTGAAGTTTCAACTTCAAATAGTTTTAAAGCATTATCTTATAGCTAAGCTATCTACGTGTCGATTGTTTTATGCAGCTAATTAAAATATGTTGTAAAAATCAATTGGAAAATAATTCATGTAATTTATATTTTGTATTTCAATTCCACTTTGCTGTTAAATTAGTACTCCTCCGCCACTTTCAACATTCCCAATAAAAGAGGTCGAATAATAAAGTGTGACCAGACATCACTTCATTTGAAATACTGAATTGATATTTTTAAATGTAAACATATTTATGTTTAACAAATAAGTGAAAGTGTGAAATGTCTTTCTAGACAGTTAATTCTGAAATTTCTTTAAATAGTTTATAAAAGTGATGTTTCTGCTAAGCTTCTGTTCTGCATCGCTTAACTGTCAAATCGCATAAACCCTTTGACACTTTTTTTTGACCATGTTTTTATTAAGCCGCCGCATTTGCGGGTGGCCAAATGTTTTGTTTGCTTTTATTATTATTAATTGCTTATTATTTTAATGCATCAGCAGCGGGGGCAGCAATAACAGACTAGAACCCTTTGCCATTGTCAGCTGTTGTTGCTGTTTTGCTGCGGTTGGGCAAATAAATTAAGTAATTAACTTTAACGATTGCCGTTTGGTTTGGTGTTTATTTATTTTGTTTTTTTCTGTTTTGTTTTTTTCTGTTGCTGGTTGAATGGATTTTTATGCTTGCTTCATTTGCTTCATTCGCATTCGATTTTTAGTGTGCATTTTAGGAGCGTTCGGCACGCCTCTTTATCCTTTCGGCCATTGGCCAAGTCATTTGCATTTAGTGCAAATCAATGGGAAATTTTGCAAATTCGCAATCGAAAAACACACAGCAAAAGCCAAAGGCAAAATCCAATTCATTTGTTGACCAGCTGAATTTCTGATGAGCTTTAGTTGAGTGGGAAGTGAGAGAAGGGACTTTTAAGGACGAACGAAGGGTGTGAGGGGGGAAGAGTATCGCAGGTGTCTCAATGTTGCGAATTTTGCGAAATTTTTGCAATGTATCATTGGCCCGATTTTGTGCATTCATTTCGTTGTGTATTGATTGTGTGTTGTGTGACTATTTGAAAAGTGTGTGTGTAAATGCATTAATGAATGTTGAACTCTTTTGCATTGGCGTGTCAAAACCCGCGAAAATTGAAATAACGCAGACGCGGCAAAAAGTAGTTCAAATATGCATTTGCAAATGTTGTTGTGCAAACGTTTAGTCTCTATATCGATCGATAATTAAGCTACGCAAGACTTCTTTATTTTATTCTGTGATACACGAATAGAATATGCAAATTCAGGATTTTCAGTCTGATGAAACTTTGCTATACAAATGAATGAAAAGTATTTGAAGAGTTTGGAGATGAAACTAACTTTGTTAGTTTAGCAAATTAAAAGCATCGATTGAACTAACGAACTATCATTTGATTATTACAAAATAAAAAATATTGTGTGGCAAAGTTTTTAAATGAAAATTCGATAGCACATGTCTTATAACAAAAATAAGTTAGATGGATAAATGGTTCAGTGAATCGTTGCCAATAAGTTTAAGATTTCTTTCGACTTTTCTCTGTTTTTACTATCTTTAAAAAGCCTCAAGCTGTCTATAAACTGCAGCTGAAACTCGTTTAAAATCCAAGAAACATAACTATAACTGTACATTGTTTCATTTCCGAATAGTGCGCAGTAGAAAAAAGTCTTATATCACACCTGAAAGTAATTTTTCTCAAGTTCTTTTCACATTAGGATGCAACTTGCTGCTGCGGACTTGAGTGACAAATGGTTTGGGTATTTCTCCCCAATAAACTCTTCTTCTCTCGCAATTGCAACAATTTCCATGCACAGCTTCGGCTCCACCTCCCACCCCCCTCTCACCCGCCTGCTTTTGCTTGGCTAGGCACTTGGCACGTAGCGTTTGGCATTTTAATATCGCGCTCGTCGCTGGTGAGCCAAAAACGCGTTGTGACTCAGCAAGAGAATCGCGCGCGTTTCTTTAGCGTTTTTCTCCGTAAATTGTATCTGGCAGATGTTTTGTAGACACTGCAACTACACACAGCACACAGCAGCTGTATACTCAGCATTGAGAGTCGCCAAAGTAGAATTCTTCTCATTGCTATTTTGATTTCAATTCGTCGCCATCGTCGCGTCGATGTCTTTTCTTTTCTTTTCTTTGCTTCTCTACTCTTCGCATTGCTTTGTATGATGTTGCCATGCAGCTGTTTTATCTATCAGATGCTTATGCTCTGACTCACATCGAGCTTCTTTCTGCTCATTCTTCATTTTGTGTTGCTGTCTCTGTTGTTGTTGTTGTTATTATTATCGTTACTGCGTCGCTGCCTTATCACACTTAGCAGAAAGACGACAGATAATTGCCTCGTTATAAGCATGAGCGAATCTTTGGCACGAGAGAGATTCTTGCCGCTGATGATGATCAACTGTTTTTGCTTTGAGGAAGTCGTCAACAATACAATAATAACAAATAAATGGCACTGCCGTAAACCAATTAGCTAAAATTGTTTTTCTTTTTTTGTCGATGCCTCATTATCAGTTCGCAATCATTGCGAAAATTATTGAAAATATTCAATTGATATTGTTTGTATTGCACGCAATAAATAATCTCAGTTTTCTGCAATTAAGCGCATTTTGCAACAACAACAAAAACAACAGCAACAAATTACATTTAATTCTAAACTCATTAACTGGCAACAAGGAAACAAATTTAAACACAACGCAAATTATTCGTCAATTAAGAAATATTTTATGGCTTCTAATTTGCATTTAATCTTTGATTTTTCATTTATTGTTGTCATAACTGAAATTAATGTAAATGCAAAAATATATTGTACTTTCATCATGTAAAGTGGAATAAATATTATTTTATTCTTTTTATGTATAATAATAAAATAGTTGAAAAGTTAATAGAAGAAAAAACAACTTGGTGCTAAAGATATGTTTGGTAAACTTGGGGAAATTTCGAAGAATAAAAATTAGCAATAGATTTGAAATGCCTTGAAATACTATTTTTAATGAAATGCTTTTGAAGAGTACATTTTAAACTCAGGATCGTAGTGAAAGTTTTGTTGAAACTGCATGACCTGAAAAGCTTTACACGAAGCTTTTTTAATGTTTAGAAAGCTCTCAGCAATGTCATTCGCGACTTGTTCTTAAAGCTATTGGCAAAGTCGAATAACACATTATTTAAATTAATATAAATTAATAATTCATATATAACATATATATAATACATAAATAACGATTTAATACAAATTAAGCAATTGAATAGACACAGCTGCTAATTTCGGAATGAAATGTTTTCGATGATTATATATCATCAAAGTAATTCCACGCATCGCAATGAAAGTCGTCAGAGATACAAGTACAAGTATTAAAGGCTACTAAGAAGCTTTCTTAATGTTTTCAGAACTTGTTTATTAAACTATTACCAATGTCGAATAATCATTATTTTACTCTTGAACTGAACTATATATTTATTTATCCATACAAATGATCTATTTTGTTGACGTAAAAAATTAAATTCGAATAGCAAAACTAATTGTTCTTAGAATTTAATTGTATGGCTGTTGAATGCAAAATAGGCAATTGATTCAAAATGGGTGGATTAAAAGTATAAATAATCCTCAGGATCGCCGTCAAAGATATACTGCAGCCCTTAAATACTTGGAAGCTTTCGAAATGTTGTAGAGAGCTTTTGGCAGTGTCATTTGCAACTTGTTCGTTACGCTATTGCCAAGCCCATTAACTCTGACAAGCGATCCATTAAAATGCATTCATAAATTGTGCAGGTGTGTAAATGCCATCTTGTAAATGAGTGTGTGAGTGTTCGCTGTGAGTGTGTGTGTAAGAGTGTGTGTGTGGTAAGCATCTGGTGTCCAGTGGCTCGCATCATGTTGTCCAATGAGCAGAACCTTAAATTAAACCAACAAAGTTACAAATCGAATGCAGTGCACGGCCCACAAAAGCGGCCCAAATGATTTAAGCGGACAAATCCCCAACCTCCCCCACAAGACGAAACACACACACACACGTTTAGTTACATATACGTATGTGTGAGTGTGTGTGATGTAGTGCAGTTCATTTGAGTCTACAGGCGGCAGAGTCGTTGCATGTTTTGTTGCTTTGTCTCGTTTGTGCTCGCTTTGTGCCCCCTTCGGTGGCAATGTCGATTCGGCTTCTCCCTTTGCCCTTTTGCTCTCTGTCCGCTGTTTGCATATGCCGCTCGCTCTCATGCCCATTTATGCCAAAATTTAATTTATAATTATTGCAAGTTTAATTTATGATCATTGACATGCTGCAGTAACACACACACACACACACACTTTCAGAGTGGGCGGTTGGGCATGGTAACTGAGATTGGAAGCTCTTTGTGTCTATACTATGTGCCGCATTGCCAGAAAGGGCCTCTGTCCCCCTCCCCTTCCCCTCTTCTGCATTGTGTGCTAACTGCAACTGTTTCAAAAGTTTCATCACACACATCTCTCTTTCACTCACTGTTTCTCTGTCTCTCTTACTCTTGCTCTCTTTTATGCTGTGCTGTCAATAGTTGCATCTCTTTCCTCTGTGCGTGCTGCACACATTTTGACATTTGCCCTCGAGCCTGCAAAGTCGAATCCTTTGGGGCATTCACCGCTCGACGAACGTTGCCTGATATGCTATATGCTTGCAACAAAAGCGAATTTCGTTGCTGTTGTCGAGCTCGGTGAAAGTTGCAGCCACCCATGGGATTCGAAATGAGCTCCTGTTTAGGACTGCAACGCAATCCAGCTGCCTGGTTAACTGCTTCAACTTGCAGTCCTCGCAAAGATTCGAGCCGAAGCTTGCTTTGCTTTTTTTGGGTTTACCATAGTTTCCTGGAATCCATCAGAAGTTCTCAGAGCGTGCTTAAACTTGGGAGAAACTCTCGAAACGCAGTCTGAGCTTTGCAATTGAAGACAGATATATTATTGCTAGTCTGATTATTGAAAATATTTCTTTAAGAATTGAGTTAGTTCGCTCTTAATAATGAAATTTAAAGTAATAACGAATCGATCAATATTTGAATTGATTCGATCAGGAACGTACAAAGGAGTAAATATAATATTTTCAGTTATAAAAACCTTCACCTTCATTGTTCTATATTGATAGGTTGCTAAATTTTGTCTCTTTAGCTCAGTTACTTGTTTGGATTTAGTTCGTATGTGTTCACATTTTCTTTGCCGGTCTATTTTCATTCAAAATTTATTTACTTATTTTTAAAACTGCATATGTCACAACCAAAAACTATATCTATTCATAAAATACAACTAAGATGGCCTAAAATTATCGGAACAATCGATAAACGAAAACAAAAGATGAACAAAGTTCGGTGCATAATCGAACGAATTGAACTAGCTAGTTCACTGATCAAAAATAAATGAACTGAATATTAAGAAAGATAAATAAATAAGTGGAAAATATGATTTTCAAGTAGCCATAATCATTTCAGCTTAAGTTCTCTGGATTATCGTATTTCAACAGCAATGAAATCCATTTATTATAAATACTTTACGTTCATTTTCTTATATACTAAAACTAATCGCATCAACTGTCGATTATTATCAAGTTTTTAGCTTCCCATTCTCCGATTTCACTTCCTCATCAATTAAAAATCAAATTCGCTACGCTTTAGCACCCCGCCAAATGAGATTTCAGCTTCCCAAAACATGCTCGCTCTCTCTGTCTCCCAATCTATATATATATTTCTGATTTTTTCCAGTCAGTCGCTGTCATAAATTCGTTAAGTATCGTGGACACCTCGCAATGGAACGGAACAGAGAAGCTAGTTTATGTCACACAAATATTCAATGACAGTCCCCATTCCCCCATCTTCCGTCCTCTGCTCAATGCGCTGCCTTGTCCTGCCCAGGACGACACATTCTCTTGGCTTCATTTGGATTTTTTGGCTTCCATGCCAACACAACCAAAAAAACAAAAAACATAAAGTAGTAGAAGAAGAGACAACGACGAGGCGGAAAAGCGGCGGACAGACAATTCGCGTTGCGGGGCTGCGACGTCCTTCAAGGCTTGAGTTTGCCAAGGACGGTCGAAGGGGGGTTGGGAGAGACAAGAGGGCGGCAAATGGGCGTTTGGGGGCGTGTTCTTTTGCTAATTTCATTGACTCTCCAGCTTGGGCCTCTGCCAAGTGCATTCGATGAGTGTGGGTGGCTGTTGCTTCAATTGCTTTGTGTGCACTTTAAGTAACTTCAATTATCGTTGACTCCGTCACGCCCTCCCCCCCCCAACCCCCTTTCCCTATCCCCGCAGCTCTGCTAATGTAGTCGCTTTTTTGGCGCCCATCGCTCATGCGGCAATAGAATGTTGTTAGCTTAAGTGACAGGCAATGCAATTGATCAACACTTTGTAAACTTTATGTTATTTCAAATAACAAAAGTATGTTAAATCAGCTTCAGATAGATATATGTCAATATAAAATGGTTTCCAATATTCAATGTTATAATATTCTGTATGCAATTTCAAATATTTGCGTATGGCTAACATTTAAATAACAATGTGTTATTTAACATTTCTGTTAAACACATAATGTTAAGTTTTTGGCAAACTTTTTGACTTGCTGTTAACGGTTCAACTATTTTATAATGATATTGACTATTAACTTAATGTAAATGTCAAGGGTCTCTTATTGTTTATGTTGCAACCCTTGTTTACATAGCAGACGGGGATTTAGCTTGGCTCAGAAATGAAAAGCGAGCCACATTCACCTTAACATTAAGATTTATTCTCAACTACAATGCGAAAATGTATCTGTATATATTTTTTTTCGTTTCTTTTCAATTATTTTAAGTGCTGGGCAACAAGTTCGCCTTATTTTGGTTTTTGTGTTGATTTGTGGTACAGTTGTGTCCACGGATTTCAACTATGATTGTGAGGTCTTGGGGTCCAATAACGAGAAGAAGAACAAGCACATAAGAAGAAACAGCCCCCGAGGCTCAGTTGAAGTTTCATTTCTTTTTGTAGAGCGCACCCCTGCATCCCTTCCCTTTCCCCACATATTCGCACACACACACACACGCACTCACATGTCACACACACCAGTACACATTGTGGCATAGTCACATATATCATTGTCAAGTCTATATGCAAGGCGGCAGATTCCCTTACATCCCCCCATCCAGTTACCATCGCTGGCCAACCAGCATTCAACTTGCCCTCTGTTCAAATATCATTCCCTTGACGGTGGCAGGAGACGGGGGCAGGAGATGGAGGCGGTAGCGGCGACATCGGTGGCATGCGGCAATCTTTTTGGCTTGTCAAATGCGCATTTCCTGCTTGCGAGTCCTTGCTCTTCGCATGTGTGGGTGGCAGCTCTCTTATGTGTGTGAATGTGTGTGTGTATGTGTGCCCGGTTTGTCTCCAGCGCAATCAATATGGCGACGCTGGGGTAATAGCGAAGGATTTACGCGCACGGCTTATTGAGAGAGTGAGAAAGTAGAGAGCCAGAGAGAGAGAGGGTGACACGTCCTGCTGTTTCTGGTCCGTGGTCCTGTTCCAGTTCCTGTTGCTGCTAGTTCTGTGTTCCTGTCGAGGTTACATCGTCAATGTTAACGCCAACGCCAAGTCGTCGAAGTTACCTTTAAACTTTTCTGTTTTTTTTATTGATATTTTATGCATGTATTCGTAGCCCATTGGCTCTGGAGAGCGGAAACGGAAGTAGGCAGGCCTAGGGATGGGGAGCAGAGATTTGGGCCTCTAGCTGCGCCCATGTTTGCCCTTTTATGAAAGCTGGCTGTAATGATTTGTTTTATGAAGTCGTTCCATGCCTGCCGATCTAAAGGTTCTAAAGGTATGCTGCTCTACCTTGTGGGCTGTTTACCCAATGACTTAGTTATACTTGTGTGAGAGTGGAAAGTCCTCACAAAAGGATTTGAACAGCTTTTGCCAGTGGCCTGTGTCATCAGTTGCGTGCATATCAAAAGAAATTCGCTTCATATGTGTGTTGCTGCATGCTTCTAATGAAACGCTGATGAAATCAATCTCTTTCTCTCGAACAGTCACACTCACATTAGATATTGGATTATTCATGCTGTCAGCTTGCATAGAATTTCTTTATTCATTTCCCAATTTTTTGCTGGCTTCTCCCTTGGGATGCTGTCTTTTTGATTTCTCAAAGGCCAACAGAATGAAGAAATTTAATACAATAATTACGAGTATGTTGCCTGTATTTTTCATCTTCAAAGTCACTTGCCTGCAAAAGTATTCTGCATGCGGTGCATAGATATGCCTTGAGATGCCATCAACTTCAAGTTGTAGTTCCCTGACATTTTCACAAAGTTTTGATTGAGTGGAGAATAAATAAACATGAGACAAAGTTAAGCATGGTTGTGAATACAGCAACTAAAACGAAGAAGAAGGTGATGAGATATCACGATAAATATACCAAATGAATATACTGAAAAGATATAAAAATGTAGCGAAGGCTACATTTGGTATATCGATAGATACACGCTACCCAATGTTAATAAGAGCACAACACTGCTTTATTATTATTTGAAATAAACCAAATTATTATACTAAAATATCAAATAATACCAAAGGCTATATTTGGTATATCGAAATGCTATTGCTTTTATTGAGTACACAATACTAAACCAGATTGTCAGACGAAGCTACTAAGACCCGATAAGAATCGATTTATTTCTTCAATAACTTTTAAAAACTATATTGAGGACTGATGTAAATTTAGAAGGAATTTTGTCATGAAAATGTCAGAATTTCAGTTACATTTTGAGCAATAGATAATAGATGTAAGAACAAACATATCAATTTAACACAAATATTTAAAACTAGTTGCTTACAAGCTTGGACTATTGTTTGAATCCCAGAAGTACAGTTACAATTTATGCATTGCAATATTAGTTGATTAAAAAGTTTCTTTATATGTAGAGTATTTTACACTCGTTTATGCATTTCCTTCGAGCCAGTCTTTCTGTTGTGACTGCAGCTAGCGAATCTGGTTAAATCTTCTGCTAGCTGACTGTTTTCATTGGCATCTCTGCTTATCGCACAAATTGCAGGTGTTGCAACTTGCAGCAGCACGAACAATAGAAGTTGCCAATGGTTGCATTCACATACGTTTCGCACCTTTGCTAATGATTTATGGCTCAGCGTTTGGAGCGATTGTTGCCAGCGCAGAGGCAGCAGGAGCGGGATTGAAAATGGGGTTTATGGCAGGTCAATGGCAACAGTTTGCGACTGCGTGGCTGTTGTGGCACTAAACTTCAATTAGCTCAGCGCGAGTCCATGACTTTTAATCAGTGTTCTTTATGCCACACGCATGCCACCGCTATGTGTGCAATAAATTAAGCCAGCAAGCAATTACAACAACAACAGCAACAGCAACCCAAAACGGGCCACAAAGTTGCTTAGTGCGCTTTTCGGGGCGCCACAACGCGCGAGGCCACAACAACGAAACGAAACGAAGCTGACGTCGACGTCGGCATCGACGCTAACGCTGAAGTCGTGTCGTCAAGATTTATTGGCTTGCCTATGCGTCGAGTTAAGTCTAGAGTCGACAATGACGAGGACGAGGACACAGTCGCTGCGGCTATGGCAGTGGCATTGTGTGTGGCAGAAAGAGAAACAGAAGCAGACGCAGACGAGGACGAGGACATGGACACAGGGACCACAACAAGGTGCCTGGCCAGGGGTAAACGATTTCCTTTAGTTTCGGGTTCACACATCAGCGGACACGGACACGGACATGAACACGAACATGGCATTGAAATGCAAACTAAGTGTGGCACACTCCGCACCCCCCACCGGGGTCGCTCCTCTCGCTTCTGGCATCCATTACAATAACAAATAAATTGCAAATATGAATGCATCGAGTAAAAGATGGAGTTATGGCTGCGCGCTAAAGTAGACTATGAAAAAGTGTCCAAAGATTTATGCCCCAATGTTGTGTTTCCGCTGCCTTCCCCATCTCCCCATCTCCTCTTCCTTACTTTCTCACTCTGCCGCTGTCTTTTTGGCAGCATCGTCAGCAGACATAAATGCGACACGGATGCGGATGCGAATGCAGTTGGTGGGGCGATAATAAGCTTCAAAAGCAATGCCAGACGCCGAATGTAGACTTCATGTCTGTCCAACACACACATACACACACACACGCACACTTATAAACACTTCGCATCCTTGCTGATGGCCACAATGTCTGCTGCCGACAGTCGACAGTCGCATCGAGGCTGACAGCAAATAAGACAACTGCAAATGGAGTAGGTGGCTTTCCTCCCTGCCTCCCTGCTCCATGCTCTCTCTCCATTTGATTCTCTCGCTGTCTCTCATGTCCAGGCATTAGACTTAAAATCTTTGATTTCCACTCTCTGCCAGGGACAGTAACGAGAAGTGTGAAATCTGACGGCTTACTGGCAATTAGGTGCCAAGCTAAAGAGTCAAGGTGCTTGCTGGCAATATGCTAGATTATGCGGCAATCTTTCAGATCTTTGGGATGGTTTGTGGCGTCGAAACGAATGCGCAACGCAATCAATGCTTTTTATGCAAGAATATGAAAATTGATTATACGTTTATGTGCAGACACTGCGTATACGTAATTATAGAAGATGTAAAGGGATGTATTATTATTTATTTTGGCCTCATTCACAAAATGCATTATTAAATGTTGTATACATATTTGCCCCTTTTATCTTATATTTACATTGTCGAGGAAGTTAAATTCTGTGAAATTATATTAGAAAAGTTCATTTGTTGATCAATTCATTTGTGTTCAATTTTATACTAAACACAATTTTTAACTAATGCTTCTACTTGGCGTATACGTAATCTGTACCATAGCAGAATAAAGGAACTGAAGACATTAAGTATTGAGTTTACTGAATAAGCTATTTGTGAACCTTGCCATCATTCACATTCTCAAAAAATCGTTCACTTGTTAGATTTATTTGCGAAGCAAAAGATCTATAAAATCAATGTAATTTGCGTATACGTAATCTGTGGAATAACTGCATCGTCAGCTGCATCAGCAGTGTCTTATTAATTACAACAAATGAATACGTTATTGAATTGCAATTGACCTTTTTCTCCTCTCTCTCTTCTTTTGCTTACGCAGGTGTCAGCTGGTCAGCATTTGCATTTGAGCGGCGACATGAAGAGCAACGTCTCTGTGGCCGCTCAGCAGGGCGTCTTCTTTAGCCAGCAGCATGCGGCACAGCAGCAACAGCAGCCAGGCGGCAATGGCGGCCCCAATTCGCAGCAACAGCAGCAGCAGCCGCATGGCGGCAATGCGGGCGCCAACGGCAGCAATGGCGGCGGCGGACCAAACGCTTCACAGCAGCAACAGCAGCAACCAAATCAAAACATGAACAATTCAAACGGTAAGCGTAAAATGCAATAAATGGATGATGAAGTTGTGATTTAATTAAACCATTTTCTACACACTTTGCAGTACCCTCCGATGGCTTTTCTCTCTCCCAAAGCCAAAGCATGAATTTCACACAACAGCAGCAGCAACAAGTGGCCGCAGCGGCAGCAGCTGCTGCAGCCGCACAGCAGCAACAGGCAGCTGCCCAGCAACAACAACAACAGCAGCAGCAAGTGCCGCCCAATATGCGTCAGCGTCAAACGCAGCCGCAAACGGCGGCAGCAGCAGCAGCAGCGGCTGCCGCTCAAGCGCAAGCAGCAGCCAATGCCAACGGTCCTGGTGGCAATGTGCCGTTGATGCAGCAGCAGCAACAGCCGCCAGGCGGTGTCGGTGTTGGTGCTGGCAACGGCGTTGGCGTTGGCCCCGGACTGGGTGTTAACGTTGGAGTCGGAGTTGGTGTTGGAGTTGGCGTGCCGGGCAACGCTGGTGGCCCCAACAATGGTGCAATGAATCCGCTTGGCGGACCCATGGGCGGCATGCCGGGCATGCAGATGGGCGGCCCAGGACCGATGAATCCCATGCAAATGAATCCCAATGGCGGTGCACCCAATGCCCAAATGATGATGGGTGGCAATGGCGGACCCGTGCCGGCTGCCAATCAGGCCAAATTCCTGCAGCAGCAACAAATGATGCGCGCCCAGGCCATGCAGCAGCAGCAGCAACAGCAGCAGCAGCAACAACAGCAGCACATGTCCGGCGCACGTCCTCCGCCGCCCGAGTACAATGCCACCAAGGCGCAACTGATGCAGGCGCAGATGATGCAGCAGACTGTCGGCGGTGGCGGTGGCAATGGCGGCGGCGTCGGTCGCTTCCCCAACAGCGCAGCGCAAGCGGCAGCCATGCGACGCATGACCCAGCAACCGATACCACCATCCGGACCCATGATGCGACCCCAGCATGCGGCCATGTACATGCAACAGCATGGCGGCGCCGGCGGTGGACCACGCAGTGGCATGGGCGGAGTGCCGGGCGGTCCGTATGGCGGCGGCGCCGGCGGTCCAATGGGTGGACCTCAGCAGCGGCCGCCCAATGTGCAAGTGACGCCCGATGGCATGCCCATGGGCTCGCAGCAGGAGTGGCGACACATGATGATGACGCAGCAGCAGCAACAGATGGGCTTCGGCGGCCCAGGACCTGGTGCGCCGATGCGACAAGGACCCGGCGGCTTCAATGGAGGTAAGCTGATTGTAGCTGCGACCAATGAGCAATTGAATGCAGCCATGTACATATGCCTAGCTTAATGGGTGATAGTTTAGTTTCACTCGACTGACAACAACTCAATTATATGCTTTCTCCACAGAGACTGCAAATGTCTTTGACTTTTCTTTTAAAGTATCACTTTTTTGGTTATACTTTTAGAAAAATAGTCTCTTGGTCTCTCATAAAGTCTCAATTATAGTCGTTGATTTAACCAGCAGAATAGCAAGCGTAATTAAAAAGCTAATATCAAAGTGTTGATTATATTTTTCACTTTATGGTAAATTTGGAATACATAGGAAATATTGGTTTTTGGTATATTGTTTGGCATATGACATATTTTGAACATCAAAGTATTTCGACAAAGTAAATATAGTTTTTGATATTGTCAGTATTTTTGGGAGTATTGTTTTTGTATATGTTTTACTATATGGTATATTTTTTTAATATAGAAATATATCGATATAGAAAATATAGCACTCGGCATATTTTAGCATTTTTGGCATATTGTTTTGGTGTATGTTTCTCTTTATGTTATATTTTAAATATAGAAAGAAGTACACCGATACAGAAATATAGCATTTTTGATATTTTAGTATTATTTTGGTACTTTGTTTCCATTTTATGATATATGTACGTTAAATGCATAAGTATATCGATAAGGGAAACATAGCTCTTGGTGAACTTTAGTATTCGTATACGGTATATTTATATAGTAGATTTTCACAATAATTTCGCTGTGTTGCTATTATTAATAGTTTTCACGTCTGGTCACTCAATTGCTCATTGATTGCTGCTCCTTTGCTATACTTTCTGGTGATCCTTTACTAATACAATTCTCTCGCCTTTTAGGTAACTTTATGCCCAACGGAGCGCCGAATGCGCCTGGCAATGGACCCAACGGCGGTGGCGGCATGATGGGCGGCCCCAACGGGCCACAGATGCAGCTGACGCCCGCCCAGATGCAGCAGCAGTTGATGCGCCAACAACAACAGCAGCAGCAGCAACAACACATGGGACCCGGTGGTGGGAACAACATGCAGATGCAACAGTTGCTGCAGCAGCAGCAGAGTGCAGCTGGCGGTGGCATGATGGCTACGCAGATGCAGATGACCAGCATGCACATGACGCAGACGCAACAGCAGTTGACGATGCAGCAGCAACAGTTTGTGCAGAGCAGCAGCACAACGACAACACACCAGCAACAGCAGATGCTCCAGATGAGCCAGAGCGGACCAGGTGGCGGCGGACCCAACAACAACAACGGTGCACCACAACCGGGTGGTGGCGGTGGTGGTGGCGTGGTGGGCAGCTCGGCGACGATTGCCAGTGCCAGCTCAATCAGCCAGACGATCAACTCGGTGGTGGCCAACTCGAATGATTTGTGTCTCGAATTCCTCGACAATCTGCCCGTCGATAGCAACTTCTCCACGCAGGATCTGATCAACTCGCTGGACAATGATAACTTCAACATACAGGACATCTTGCAGTAGATCCTCCGATTGCCTCTGATTGCCCTGCCAGCACCAGTGCCAGTGCCAGTTGTTGATGTTCCAGTTTACGAGTCCGAACTAGAAATAACACTAACCGACATCAATTACCAGCCACCAACACCTACAACCACAACCACCATCACCTTGGCCACCACCACCAATTGTTGCCTATTTGTTTTTGATTTTGTTGCCTGTTGTTGTTATCACCTAATCCCTTCCCCTCTCCACCCATCCGTAACCCCTTCCTGTTTGTTACCGTGTGAATTTATAAGCGTGTTTCGATGTACTATAATTTCGGACTTCACTGTATTATTAGCCGCTAGAGTTGCCGGCTACGGTTGCCGCGCAACGACGGTCCAAGGTGGGCGGATGCTGGGCGTGGCAGGCGGCAGACATTCCATACTATATAGCATATATATATATGTATATTTATATGCAACACAATTCGAACCAAGCGTGAGGCGAAAATACAACCAAGATAACAAGAATTTCCCTCACACACACATACACATACACACACACACTAACTACGCCACACACATACAAAGAGAACTTAAACATTTGTACTTAATGCAATTGGCCACGCCCAGCGAAAAGTCCGCCCATCCAACAGTTTATTTTACTTAAGCAATGCCAGATAAACTACAAAAGAAAATACAAAATGAAAAAACTGAAACTAAAACAAAAACAAGAAGAAACAAAAAATGGAACCAACAGCAAATTTTTTAACAAAATGCAACAAGCAAAACAAAACTACAAAAAAAAAAGAAAACATAGTTGTACATTTTATATTGTATTTAATTTTATTTAATTTTTTACATAAACGAGAAAAAGCAAAAAGAAAAGAACAAAAAAACAGTAAAACGATAAAAGAAGAAACTTGCAGAAATTGCAAAAGGAAAAAGCAAAAATATATTGGTGATATTTTAATTGCTTAACACACACACACACACACACATACATATATACAAAATATACACAAGCACACTCATACACATACACACACACACATACATATATACAAAATATACACAAGCACGCTCATACACATGCATAAATCAATTTGAGAAAAATTTAACTTAACAAAAGAAAAACAAAAACAAAAAAAAAGGAAACCGATAAAATACGAATGCCGCATGTTGTTGGAAAATGCAATATGAGAAATCAGAAAATCAGTTATTATTATTGTACATTATTTTTTTTAAACAATTAATTTTAAATGAAATTTTTAAAAACGAGGAGCAAACGTGCGATAAAAGCGCAAACCACAAAACATATTTAATACAAAATAATATATATATATACACACACACATATATATAGAATTATATTACAATTATAATTATAAAATACTACGCGTAGTTTTTGGTAGTGAAAATCGTGCATAACGCCCTAAACATTAGTAGTTTGTTAAATAAATTTATATATACATATATATATATATATATCTACACACATAAAATACATGCATATATACTTATATATATATATATATTTAGATATGTATGAATGATTTAAAAGTGGATCGCTTAATTCCTGTAAGAACAGCGCTAACAATTATTGAATGCGTTATAAACAACAAAGCTGAATTGAGAAATTTAGCTAAATGCGTTTGGCATTTGGTGTTACCAAGTGACGCCTCTGCCACGCCCACAGCTATCCACAAAGAAGAAGGAGATGAAGATGAAAATAATAGTACCAACAACAAGAAGAAGCAATCAACAATTATGTTAAATACGAAGAGAGATTCCAGCTATGAAATTATTGTACGACATTTAATTAGCGCAATTCCATAAGTAAATAAAATAGTTCAGTTGAGAGGCCATAGACATTTTGAGAGCCACTTCCAAACACATATACAGACAAACATACATACATACAGCCAGTACATAACTAGAATATATACATATACAATAGACGATATATAGATCAGACGGATCGACAACTCACTTACACAAAAACAACACGCCTAAAGAGAACGCGTAGCCCAAAGTATTTAAGCCGCAAAAACAAACAAAAACCACAAAAAGATAAAAGAAAGCAAAAAATAAAACACTAATAAAGAAGCAAAACAAAAATTATTATTAACTATTACAATTATTATAATAATATTAATAATACGCGAATTGTAGTTTGTAATTAATTATACGAAACAAATTTGTTTATAAAAAAAAAAAGAAAGAAAAACGCAAATTATATATATTAAAAATAGTATATATACACATTATTATTATTACTATATACAATATGGCATATTATTATTACATATATATATAAATGAGAAAGCAAATTAGCAAGCTAATGATAGTTACTTGTATCCTTGGTGCCCCAAGTGGTGCCACAGCAGCAGATGCCGCAGCAGCAACTATAGATGTTTGCCACCAATCAAACCAGAGCATAATGATCAGATGCAACACGATATCAATTAAACAGCAAACAGCTGCCAACAGCAAATGAAATCTTTAACAATTTACAAACCAAATTAATCAAATGAAAATGAAAACACAAAACTCAAAGCGAAGCAAATGGAAATTTTAGTAAATTTTGCTCATCATTTCATATTTCTAATAATTTTGAATTAAGTGTTGAAAATTTTAAATTTTGCTGCTTCCTTCCGGTTTGTTTAATTCATTTTATGACATTATTTGGTTTATCGTTACATTGTCCTCTGGGTTGAGCAGCAAATTTTTGTGTGGCAATATTATCGAAATTGTACGAAATACGATTTATTATGCCAACAAACAAAAAACCATTTGTAGATTTTCTTTCGCATATTAAGAAAACCAGGCAAAAAGAAAGTAACAAAATAAAATAGTAAAATATTACTTTTGTAAATAAATAAACAATATTTTTTATTTCACTTGGATGCTTTATTCTAAAACAGACTTCCAATGGAAAAGTGGGTTTTTACATAGAAGTGAATTAATACTGGGCTGAAGGTGCGCGATTTTGGTCGTTAAACTTTGAATATGATTCTTCTTGTTACATGCCATAACTGATCAACATGAATATTCATTTTCCGCATGTTTCCTTTGGCCTCCGGAAATTACAAGAGTTGGATTCTTAAATGACCTTAAGTTTTTTTTGATGCCAATCGATAGAGTAGATTCCTACGATCCTGGCAATATGAGTTCTTTGAAAATGCTGCAGCATAAGACCAGCATGTTTTCTAAAAAATACCCTTTTTGCTCCCCCAAAGTATGCTATAATAAATTCAAAGATTATAATAAAAAATTCGTTAACAGGATTTTTTTATTATTAATTTCGTTTTTTTTTTGTCATATCTCAGCTAAATTCTAAAGGATATTGACGAGACCTATCTTTTGTTATCAGGAATATTAGTTCTAGGAATTGTCATTCAAGGCCTTTAAGAAAATTCTTATAAAATTTTCTATAGATTTTTTTAAGGGGTTGGTATAGAAAAGTGGGCAAAAATTTCAAAAATCTACTGTATCTCGGTCATTTGAAGGACGATCGTAATGTGCTTTGGCACAAGAATTTATTTTATGAATACTGACTAATTGGTTTCATTAAAAGGACGATAATCCTTACAGGACTCGAGAAAAAATTACTTTTTTGTAAACACTAAATACTTATATCTCTGTCATATCCTGTCTGATCCTTGCGAGTCCTGTGCTAATCGAAGTCCTTTGATGAGTGCTATCATCATGCCAAAGGACAATCCAATTGTCCTTGTGGTTCTCGAGTTATTCGGCAATTTGTGATTTACGCGTGTTTTCTTCAGGCCCCCGGACTGAAAAATTACAAGTGTTGGATTCTTAGATGACCCCTTGTTTTTTTGATGCAAATCGATAGAGTTGGTCCTTGTGATCCTAGCAATATGTGTCCTTCGAAAATGTGGATGGAAAACATCAGAGATAGAGCATTGTTTCTAAAAAAATATCCTTGTTGCACCCTCAAAGTATGCAATAATATTTTTTAACGCCTATTTCAAATTTGAAAATTGGATATCTTTAATATAATCAGTATAAGTAGATCGATTGTCGTTCGATAACTTTAAGGGAATATCTACAATGGCCTATTCAGTGCGACTAATTTAAGGTCGTCGGTCATATGCTTTATCTCACTTTTTTAATCGTTCTGTTACATCATCGACATAATTACATGAATAGTATTAAATATCTAAAACATCTAAATCCTTTCTCAACAAGAAATAGATTTTTTTTCCTACATATTTGGGAATTGTAAATTTAACAATAATTTAAGTCCTTATTTGTCGACTATTTCGCTAGTAGAAATTCATTAAATTTTTCTTAAATGCAAAAAATGATAATAAAATTCGGATTTCATTCGTATTTATTGATTTCTTTATTCGCATGTTCATAATACATAATTGCATATTTTATGACTTATAATAAATATATATATTTATATTCCATAATGTGTGGGTATGTGTGTGTGCTTCAATTGTTTAACATTAATAATGTGTGTAGTATTATAGTATGCATATATTTAATAATAATTCTCGCTCTTTCATGTTTCGCATGTTCTCGGTAAATGTACGGTTACTAAATGTATGTAGGTATGTAATAAATGTAATTGTAATTAGTAAAATTATATAGTTTTACAAAGTTAGGACTTGGATGAGCACTTGACATGGATATCTGTCCTTCGAAGTTAACCCAGACTTAAACGTGAAGCAAAGCTCGAAGGCTCAAAATTAAACGTTAGCAAATTGGCAATATTGGGGGATACTCGAATGTTCATAACGATACTGTTTCAACTAAAAACAATTTACAAATAATTATAAACTATTGCGATAACTAAATAGTGTGCTAAATCTAATTAGAAGCTAGCTTTGCGAATCTATTTATGTAAATACATATATATGTTTATAAATGTGTTCAAGGGTGTGTGTGAGTGTAAGTGTGTGTGTGCATTTGTGTGTGTGTATGTGTATGTGTCGGGCTATGTTTAATAACTTTTCAACACTTAGATGCTAGTGCTAAGGTGCGGCCTGCCAATTTTAAATGTTATACATAAGTATTTCGGTTATTATTGATTAATGAATTCATGTTTACTCATTATTTGCGACTCGTTTGTTTTTTTTTGTTTTTGTTTTTTTAATAAACAGTTGTAAATGCGCCACGCTTTAGCTTTTGCCTGTTTTGCTCTAGTTGAGTTTACCATATGAATCAATTCAATGATCAATTGCAATTTCTAGTCAATCAATGAATTGCATTGTTTAATGTTTTCATGATGCACTGCTGCATGGCTTGCATGCAATAAAATCAGCCTTAGTTATAATAATTGTTACTAGTGAAATACCCATTTCAAACATCATATCTCTCTTCTTCTTTTTCCTTTTCTTTTTCTTTTTCTTCTACGTTTCATCCGATTATAAAAGATGGTTTCAATATTGTAATATTTGCGGTAAGTGAGTGCAAATATATTTTGGTGAGAACCTCTTTCAGTTATTGGTTTTTGTTTTGTTGTTTATTTGTTTGTAATACTTTAGCAAGTTAAAGTTTCTCTCTAAAAAATAAGTATACAAAAAACAGTGTTAAAAGTAAATTTCTAAAACTGTAAATTTTACTAGCAAACATCTCATGACTTTAATTGGATCAATTTGCAAGTTTTCAATATTAAATATTATATTTAAAAACGCGATTATTTTGCTTCAATTTACTCCCGATTAGAAATAGTTACTTGACTCGACTGCAAAATTCGACTAAATGCGCAAATATTCAAATATTTTCATTATTATCAATATTATCATTATTATTTTTTTTCTTTTTTGTTTTGTTGCACTTCATTGCAGCTATATAAAACATACACTACAATTTAGATTAATTTTAAATGGTGAGTTTTATATGTTTGTAGGTTTATTTGATTTGTGCATTATAGTATGTCATTTGATTGAATGATTAATGGATGGATACTGAAGAAAAGCACTAGCCCTCCCCTTGCAACACTCCACACTTAAAACATATTAACTTTTCATTTTGTTTTTGCTGTATTTGTTGCGAAAATAATTGTATATTTATTGTACAAACATTTACGAATTTTTCTTTGATTATTTGCACAACAAACACAAATACAATTTTCGCTTTTGATGCTCGAAAACAAACTAAGAAAATTGAAGTGAAAATAGCTCAGTTTGCTTTCAATCTATTAATGACTATACTAGATATCTACATACGTATATTTTAATGTAGATAGAAGATATCTTATATATTGCAATCATGCTTGGATTGACGATTTAAAATATTTTCCTTTACTTTCCTTTCTGCTGTCGTACATAAATTTATATCACACGCAATAAATACAATAAAAATTATAATAATATTTCTTTGTTTTGATTGAAATGAATCAAATCGAAAATAGTGCCAGAAATTGTCTAATTCATTTGTCGTAGCTTTTCTCATTTTTCATTAAGATGCATATGAAATATTTGTTTTAATTTTCGCTTTTGGTTTTTTTTTCTCGTTACTTATTAATATACATCGATAGCATTCGCATTCGGATTCGCTTTCGCACTTGACTTGCAATTAACAATAAATCGAAAGTTGAACATGTTGCTGGCAACATGTTGCCAACGGTGCGCACAGTGCACTGCAGTGGGGGTGAGAGAGTGCATGTGTATGTGTGTGTGTGTGAGTGTGTGGATGCATTTCGAGTGCAGCTATTCGTTGTGAATGGCAATGACTGGTTTTGACGTAACACTAATTAACGTTTTAACGATTTGGCAAATGATTATTTATCGATACTTCGATCGCTGTTGCTGCAGCCAGCTTATGTTGCTGCCACACTTTAGTGCAACCTGTGATGGTTGGCCTTGGGCATGGCGCCTACAATGCGCACACGGCCCAAGGTGCCTACTGCGCCAGCGCCAGCGCCACCAGACAGCCGCTGATGCTGCTGCTGTTGTTGCTGCTGTTGCTGCTGTTGTTGCTGTTGCAGCAATTGCAGTTGCTGCTGGTGACGCTGCTGCTGCTGCAGTAGCATATGTTGCTGCTGCTGTTGTTGTTGCACTTGCTGCTGCTGCAACAGTTGTTGTTGTTGCTGCTGCTGTTGCTGCTGTGGATGATACTGAGGTGCATGCTTGGCATCGTTGCAATCACAGAATTGCGGCGGCGGTGCCAACACCAAGTTTTCGGTGCACAGCTGCAAGTTGTTGTTGCCCGGCTGAGGCACAGCAGCGGCGGCAGCAACAGCAGCAGATGGCACTGCCACCAATTGGCCGCTGGGCAGCATGCCCACAATATGCGTGGCCAACTGCTGCTGCTGCTGCTGTGGATGCTGTGGCGGCTCACCATCACTATCCGCTTCCAATGGCGGCGGCAGTTGCACCAAGGAGACAGCCGAGCTGCGTGTGGCACCGCGTTGCATGGCAATGGCTGCCGCCTGTTTGCGCGTCAGCGAATTGTGTCGCTGGAACGCCTTGGCGGGCGGCGAGGGACTCAACTCGCCATCGTCGTCCTCCAGATCCGAACGCTGCTCCATTTCGGAGTCGTGGCCCTTGTGCAACTGTTGCTGCTGCTTGGCCACCAAGGCGGCAGTGCTGGCGCCACCGGCGGCGGCTGCTTTGGCTTTTAGGATTTGCTGCAAGTGTTGCTGGTGTGCCAGCTGTTGCTGCTGCTGTTGCAGTATCTGCTGTTGGGTGGCAATCAGCTTGATGTTAGGATTCGATTGATGATGCAGCTGCTGTTGCTGCAGCTGCTGCTGCTGAAGTTGCTGCTGCTGTTGTTGCTGATGATGATGCACGTTCGGTATGCGTCCCAGCACTTGTGGACTTAACACTGGCTGATTGGGCTTGACATTCTCCTGAATACTCGCATTTGCTGCTGCTACTGTTACTGCTGTTGCTGGCAGCTTATTGTTGGCAACAATTGTCGCTGCCGGCTTGCTGCTCAGCTGCTGCTGTTGCTGTTGTATGACTGGCGCATGTTGTTGCTGCACCAATTGCTTCACAGTCAACGTGGTTGTTGTGTTAACATTGCTGTTGCTGTTACTGTTGTTGTTGTGGTTGCTGCTGGCATTGTTGTTGAGATTGGCGCCGGTTGCCTTTGTGGCTGCCTCATAGGCAGCTGCAACATGCGCCACATTTGTGCTAACATTGCTATTGCTATTCGTGCTGTTGCTGCTGCTGACTTTCATGTTGCCAGTGGCGGGACCAATGCTGATGGTTGTTTTCGACATTGGCTTCACTGGCGTATCGGGTATGGTCTTGGGCTCCTCAACAATGGTCACGCTTGGCTTCTTCTTGATGGTATCCGTGGGTTTGCTCATGTTGCCACCAACTGTTGTCACCAGCTCCTGATCGCTGCTCACACCCGAGCTGCTGTTGTCGCACTCGTCCTCGCCATGTGCTGCCTGCTGTGGCTGCAGCAGTTGCTGCGACTGCTGTTGCTGTTGCTGCTCGTCTTCTTTTTTGAGAAAACCATTCGGTGAGGACTTGGAGGTCTTGAGATTGCTGCGAATGCGTTGAATTTCCTCCACCGACAGTGAATGGGATATCGAGGCGCCTGATCCCGAACCAGATGCAGAGCTGCTGCCACTAAAGAAAGGAAAGATAAAGAATTGAGTGAGTGAGTTTGACTAGCAATGTGATGGACTTACCTCGCCTGACTGTTGCCGCTTGTCTCGGGCACATCGAAGAGCGCAATCTTCTCGTTGAGCTTTGTGTTGCGAGCCACCAGAATTGAGTTCTCATCCTCGCCATCCGATTCGCTGCAGCTATAATCTGGCTCGGGAATCGGTGGCGCAGGACCTGCATTTGCTGTTGGGTTGCCATTGGCCTGTTGCTGTTGTGGTTGTTGTTGTGCTGGTGCTGGTGGCGGTTGCGGCGCCGGCGGTGGCGGTGCTGGTGGCGATGGCGTGCTAGGAGCAACTGCTGTTGCTGGTGGTGGTTGCTGCTGTTGCTGCTGCTGCTGCACCTGTGGCGCTGCATAGTGTGACGCCAGAGGGGCGCCACTAACTTGAGGTCGCAGCTGTGTGGGCGCCGCATATTGACTAACATGTTGCTGCTGCGCTTGCTGTTGCTGTTGCTGCATTTGCATTTGCTGTTGCTGTTGCATTTGTTGTTGTTGCTGCTGAGAGCTAGCGGAGTTCTCCTGCTGTGGCTTTTCCTGCGCCTGCCTTAGCTTCCAGGCCATCACGTTGCGCAGCTCCTGCGGTGACGCATAGATCTTGGCATTAGCCGATGGGTTGAAGCTGCTCTGCACTCCGTCAATGGCCGCCGAGGTGACAGCATCGTTCTCGGCCCGCTTCTTCAGCTTCTGCTGCAAGGAAATTGTGCTCTCGTATTCCGAGACGCTGCTGCGTGTCTCCACTTTGACCACCTGGCCAACTGGCGGCGGCGGCGGTGGATGATTTGGTGGCGGCAACACAGCGGCGCCAGCATTAGCCTTGTCCTTGTCGCCCGTGGTGTTCAGGCGCTGCAGCGAGGCATGCAACGTGGCCACATCGTCCTGCGAGTGATGCCCCTTGCCTGCTGCCTGCCAGATGGATGACGCCGAGCCGTGCAGCTGCGGACCGTGCAAGTCGGGCGTCGAATGGAAACGCTTGAGGTCACGTCCGCTGCCACTTCCCGCTGCGCCGCCCACGGTAGGCGTGGCCACTGGCTTGCCACGCAAAGTACCGCTGCCGTTTTTGGTGCGCGCCGCCTTGCGCTTCATCTCGGCCACGCTGCCATAGACGAGCGGTCCAGTTCGCATGGGCGAACCATTGGCCGCGGGAGGCGTGGCTGCGCCGCTGTCGGTGCCCGACTGGAAGCGCGAGCTGGTCATCATGGTGGCATAGCGATTGGCATTCGAGTTGGCGCTGCCTTCGCCCTGCTGCCGCTGGAACAGCTCCTCGAGTTCGGCGGCCGTGATGCGACTCGATGTCGGTCTCGCCTTGATGCTGGCCGTGCGCAGCTGCACGGGCGTGCCCGGATGGGTGGGCGTGGGCGTGGCAATGGACTCCACCGAATTGGATTTGGTGTGCGGCACTTCATCCTGCTCCTTCTCACCTCCATTCTCCAGGCCAGCGACCATTGACTTGGCCCTAGCACGTCCCACACTCAGCGTGGTTTTCGGATCACGTCGCGGTGGCATCGGCGCCATGCGCACACTTCCTCCAGCGCCTGGGGCATTGCTGCCGCCAGCCGCATGACTGCCCGGACCCATGGACATCTTGCGCGGCAACGTGGCGCACTGGCGATGTGCACTCTGCGGCGTGCTGGGACCACTGGACAGATGCTGGCTGCCGGCACGTGCGCCACTGGGGAGATACTGGGCGGTGGCCTGCATCTGCAGCGGGAACTGTGGCGAGACCACCGTCATGTTGACCAGCGCGCCCGCAGAGCGTATCATTTCCACCACCTGTTCATGGGAGGCGGCACTCACGTCCTCGCCGTTGATGGTGAGCAGAAAGTCACCTGGACGCAGTCCGGCCATGTCAGCGACGCCACCGGGATCCACGTCGTCCAAGTATTGCAGTGCCGGGAAGCGTTCCGACGGACGCAGCTGCATCAGCTGCGAGCTGGCCTTGGCGCCACGCAATATAAAACCAAATCCGCGCTTGGCGCGATGCAACACCACCGAACGTGGCGCATTGTATGCGCTGAAAATGCAAGAGACAGGAATTAACAGCTGTAAGTAAGTGAACAGGATTTCATTACTTACCCCTTCTTGATGCGCGGCGCTGTGGCGCTGCTGTACTGTCCAATTGAATTGTTGCCCACTCCAATGCCATTGCCCTCTGGTTGCTGCTGCTGTGGTTGCTGCTGTTGTTGCTGCTGCTGTTGGCAGGAACCATTGCTTGTCATCGAGAGCGAGGGCGACTGATGTGGCTGCTGCAGCAGCGTGCTGGAGCTGCCCGAGTGGCCGCCAAGACTCAGCTGAGGCGACCCTTGGTAGGAGGATTGCTGCTGCTGTGGCTGCAGCGGTGCCTGCTGTGGCGGCATTCCCGTGCTGGCGGTCATCACGTTGGTGATGTGCTTCTGCCGCAGATTCACCTCCTGCACACAGTCGGCCGGAAAGAAACCGGATTGATTGGTGCCCCTCACATAGCCTTCGAGCAGTCCGCAGTCGGTGCTGCCCACCACCTCGATGACGTCGCCCGGTTGCAGGCGTATGTGACCAACTGTGTTGCCAGCATAGGGCTCCATGCAGACCACCGTGGTGCTTGGATGGCCAATGGAACAGGCGGCCGAATCGGAGTTCGTGCCCACGCCGGAGGAGTCGCTAATGATGTCGCTGGTGTCGCCCAGCGATTTATCTGTGTGGATGGCAGAAGCGGAAATGGAAAGTCAGTTCACTTGATAGAAGATGAATCGGTAAATGTTTGGCCAGGACAACGACAAAACAACACTTAAGATGACGACAGAGAACTCATGCGGAATGCTAATGCTTCGTGTGGACTGAGCACACATGAAAAGTTAATCAAGAATGGAGAGAGAATGAGACAGACAGAGAGGAAAGGCAACTCAGGATGCAACTGCAGCTGAGTAAAGTTATTCAAGCAAAAGCGAACGGATGCACTCATGAGTATATGGTTTAGTTCGTATTTGAGGTTGAGATGGACGACGTGAGCATGGAATATGTATAACGAATCGTTTGAAGAGAAATTAAAAGTATTATATACGCTTAAAGCATAATGAAACTCTAAAATGAAAATATGTGCTAAGTTATAAAATTATATTAAATTAAACAAAGGACGCATTCAGCAAGTAAGACTGATCAGTAAACAACAAATTGTTATGAAGATTGATATATAATTGTGTACAAAAACGCCTAATAAACACCAAATTATGAAAAGTATGGGCACATTGGTTAATTAAACATTGGTTAGGGTACTTAGTTATAGTTCGAATTGTAAAGAAATTAATTTATGAAAAAATGTAAACTAGACTTTGAAAAGATTTTGTTGACTGAATTTAAAACACGTAAAAAAGAAAAATTTGTGTGTTACTTATTTCATGAATGTTCAAAATTTCCTGCAGAATTCAAAAATCGGTGATCAGGTGTCATAATTACTGATTGGAATTATCTGATGAGTGCGCCCAGTAAAATAATAACATATCATTGGAATACACTTAATGCAAATAATAATTTAAAAATATATTGCTTTGCAAATAAGAGGAAAATATTATTATTATCCAATAGTCTCGTGGCGCCCATAAGCATCCTTCTGAACCATGCACATGTACATATATACATATATATTTCTTATATTCTAGTTAATCTTAATTAAAAGACATGCTTAATAAAGTTATTTATGATATTTATACTTAGCCTCTTCGTGTGCTTAAAACATACTCATCAGAGTTGAAATACGAACAGAAGTAATGTAACTGTATGTACAGTGTACATATGTATAATACAAATATAACTTAAAATCATAAGTAAATCCTAGTCTAATCTCAAAAGTTAATGTATGAGTTAAATTAAAGTTAACTTAGCTTCATTTCAAATTGTGGAAAAATCAAAGTAGAATTAAATGCGATTACCTGTCACAATGCTGATGTCATCCTCGTGCGAACGATGTCCGGAGGAGCCTTCAGAGAGACTCGAACTGGCTGAGCTGTAGGCGCCCATCATGTGCTCCGAGGGACATGGCGAGGGCGGGCCATGCAGCTGCAGATGCGGCTGCTGGTGCTGGTGGTGCAGATGCTGGGCATGCTGATGGTGCGGATGCGGATGGGGATGCGAATGCGGGTTCAGTTGTTGCAACTGCTGGCGCGATAGTGTGCCCATCAGGCTGCCACCGTTCATGTCATTTGCACCTGATCCCATTTGGCCTGATCCGTGCCCTGGCCCCGCAACTGCACCGCCAAGACCACCGGCAGCGGCAGCAAGCAGCGCAGCCCCAGCTGCCCCATTGGCGCTCAGCCAACCGATGCCCGAGCGGCGCTTCGGATTGTAGCGCGGAGGTCCCCGGAAGGGTACTAAGTAAGGAGTAGGATATATCTCTGTGAGTGTAAGTTTATATTTGTTGTGTTTGTGTTTGAGTTTGAGTTTCTGTTACTGTTTGCGAGTGTGTGTGAGTTAGTTGATGTCAATGTTGTTGCTGTGGTTATTTTGTTGTTCGTTCTGGCAGTCGAGCTGAATTTATGTGTCGTGACAGACGGCAGGGGTAACAGGGAGACAAGTTAGCCATAACATATACGAGTATTTGCTGATTATGATTATGTGTTGTTGTCGCATCTGTAGCACTGATTGAACGACCATTGCCCTCTTAACAATAACCCAATATTGTGAAAGCTGTGATTTTGATCAGTTTTGTCGTAAAAAGAGTGACCATAAATGTTGCGTACCCAAAATTGTCATAGATGGCGCCACATTTGCGTAATCAGCTGTTGCACTCCGCAGTTGCTCATGGGATGTTTGTGTTCTAAGCAAAATGTCTATTTAATGGCAATTTTGAGTGAAGCAACTTCTCGCAATTGTTAGCAGCTATAACATCACAACAATATTTTCATTGTTTGGTAAATATAGAAGTACTGTTTGTTCATCTTCAACTAGCGTTTGCTACTCGAAACTAAAATTTAAGGATTGAAAGAAAAAGAGAACACGTTCCTAGCTGGGCCTTGGCCATTACCAATTGGGAACTAACACTCAGTATGAGGATACGCCAAAAAAGTAAGTATACCAAATTTGGCACACACACACACATACATACATAGACACACAATACATTTACTTACAGTACTTACGGCTCTTTTTGTATCGAAAGAGGATGCCTTTATAGAAACGAGCGGTTAGAAAAAGCAAAATAGAGCAAAATAAGGACATTCTAGGAATGACCTAAAAAGCAAGCTCGCTAAACGTAGTATGAAACATGTAGGTTACGTAGTATGTTGTATGAATATGAAAATCCGATAACGATAACAATAACTATAACATGTAACAAAACATAGAGCAAGACAGAGAGAGAAATTGAAACGAGTTACAGTTACAATTATTATATAAATATACACTATGTATTTAAAGAGAGAGAGAGTGATATATATAGAGAGAAAATATCTGAATAAAAGTTGACAAGCAAATGCAAATATTTTATACATATACAAATATATATAAAGAGATAGATTGTTGGATTATATAGTTTTTGGAGCCAGAGTCTTATGAAATGATTTGATGATGATACCTAAGATGAAAACTGTATGAAATGTCGTTTTTGAAACTGAACTGAATCAATTGGTAATTGGGTTTACAATTTAATATGAATAAAATTAACTAGATATCAAACTATCTATATGGAAATAGCCAGTGACTGAGTGGAGGAAATACTATGAGACAAAAGATAAACCAATATTTAAACAATAACCAAAATGGAAATTGGGATGGATGATTGAGAGGGGGTTAAAAAAAGGGTTGACTGAGATATGAGTAAAAAGTACGATGTCAATGTCAAGTACGAGTCGATAGCAAGAATATTAATCGTTTTGTTTGTGAGTGTCTTTGTGAATGAGATTTGAATGATATGGGATGAGGCTCTTGCACACTCACCAATATCCTCGGATTTGTAGTTCTCAATGATTTCGGCGAGTTCCAAGTTACCGGCGATGACAGCGACCTAAGGGAATAGAATCGATCATATTAGGCCGGAATGTTACTAAAAGCAAAGGTTACCAAAAATTATTGGATGGACTACAAGCAAAGACTACGTGGAAAAAGTACCAGAAAAGTACTACAAATTACGACTACAAGTTAATTAATTATTGTATTATCATTATTTGTATAGTTTGTAGATAAAAAGTGTTTCAAAATTAATCATTATTCTTAGACTATAGATAAAAAAGAGATTATTCGAATTGAGTACAATTTGTGTTGTGTGTTGTTGGTTTGTTTTTAAATACCTGATAGGGAGTTTGGTTGGCAAAGTTCTGGGCACCGCGTTGTGCGCCGCGAAAGAGAAGCATTCTAGCACAAGCCTCTTGGTTGTTAACAGCGCAAACATGCAAAGGGCTGTTACCGGACGCATTGCGTCCATCCATGTCAGCACCGTAGAACAACAAGTGCTCCAAGTGCTGCACCAGGCCATGCCGACAGGCCTGGATCACAATTACAATAGTTAGGCAAGCGTTTTAAAGTTAGACAGAGTCAATATCAAAAAATATAAATAAATAAGAGAAAAAAACAGCAAATTCAATTAGCAAATTGATCAATCTCAAATCGAGAGAGTGAGAGTAAGAGAAAGAAAGTGATAGAGAGACCCAGGCACCAGCACCAGCAGTAGACTTCAAATAGCATTATTATCAATCATTATGCCTTCACGAAGGTGGGAGACGGTGGCGGGGTCACATTAACCAATTGTATTAGCTTAGCGTATATACTGCCACCGAGTTTACCTGATGCACTTCGTTCCAGCCTTGGGTGTCCTGTATGCCCAGCGTGGCATGATCGTGCAATAGACTCTCTGTGATCTTTGCCTCGCACTTGCGTGTTATCGATATATACAGAGGCGTTATGCCACGCCCATCTCGATAATTAGGCGAGGCACCCAGCTCAAGCAGTGTACTGATAAATGAGATAAAGACAGAGTTAGTGTGGAACTAAAATGCGCATTCAAAGTGCATTGCACTCACCTGACCGCCTCGAGGGAATCGTGTTCGACGGCTCGATGCAGCGCCGTGGTTCCATCCTTGGTGCGATAATCCAACAGAGCACCGCCATTGACCAGAGCAATGAGCAGCTTGTTGGGCTTCTTGGCGCCCGTAGCGACCGACAATGGCGTCTCACCGCTCTCCGAGCAATGGAAATTCGGATCCAGGCCCTTAGCACACATTTTGGCTATCTTCTCCACGTGTCCACCATTGATGCACTCCAGGAAGCGACGCAAATTGGCGCGTGTGTGCAACGCTTTTAGCTGGCGTTCATCCAGCGTGAGCATCTTGTAGACACGTCGCTTATACTTGAGCTGCAAACACAACGACAACGACAAAGGTTAGTCAAAGAAACACACATAGCATAATATATTTACACTGACCTCCAGATATCCAACGGGTCCATTGAATGGATAGTCGCCCAATCGTCGCTCTTCGTCCAGGAATTTGCCAGCCTTGCCATTTGAGGGGGGCGCAAAGAGGCCATAGTTGAAGCTCTCCTTTAGCTCCTGTAAAAATAAATAGGAAGTGGGATGAGTGTGAGTCGCACAAATCGTGTCTAACTGCACTCAGAGTGCTCCACCCGTCCATCAGGTGTGTCATTCTCGTTCTCGTTCTCGTTCTCGTTCACGTGCTCAAGTTGTTCATTTTCACACGCACACACTCGTACATTCACTCAGACAAAAGACTTCCTGCTTGGGAGGTGGATTCTTGGGTGCAGATGCGGGCGCCCTTTTGCACAATGCTCCCGCTAATGAGCGCGTGACAACAGCGCCATCTAGCGTTCGGCATTGCATTCATAATTTACTGTCGCCTTTAAGTGGCAATTTCTTATTTTAATTATACAAAAATGCTCAGTCACTAACAAGCATAGCTCAGTTGAACTTCCGCTTAGGGAAAGTCATCATCAAGGGAACGCGCTCTGTCTCTTTCTATAATTCTACATCACTCTCTATATAGCATGTAGTATTCGGTTTGCAGTCTCAAGTGTATAACTGGTGACATTGTCGGTGCATTAATTATGCAAAGTGCGTGTGTTATGCGCCACATGTGAAACTCGCTTTTGGCTTCAGTTTCAGAATTTTGGCATCTGTCTGCCCACCCAATTGCCCCCTAAGTGGCATATTAACATGCCGACAAATGTGGTCGTTAAATTCCAGTACCTTGTCAAAGGATTACGGGGCTGTAAATAATAATTTTCACTGCAGTGGAAAATTAAATTCATTTAAAAGATTTTTTTGTACTAATATGTTAGATAGTTCATATTTTGAAAAAGTAATTTAATGCTGTCGTTTATTTTGTTTCAAACTCATTGCAGCCAATATACCCCCCACACACACAGACACACACATTTATCACATTCATAACTAGCCCCATGCAACTAGGCATCTGTAAGAGGCATATCCGGGTTACAAATGTTGTTGCGCAGCTACAAATCGCAGCTTTGCAACCCTGCACTGGCATCTACCCTCGACTCATAAATTTCCATCATAAACACACACACACAAATACATTAGCACGCCTCTAGGAATACCGGGAATACTCAACCTACACCCCCATTTCCCTACCCCTTCCCCCAACCTATGAACAACTACTGAAACACGTTAAATGTTGAGCGCCAAATGGGTTTTATGGCGCCTTCTGCCAACATCTTCACCCTCTGTCACCCAATTCCTCTGCTCCTCTACTCCTCTGCACATGCAAATTGCAAACACGTCGCCGGCCTGAAGACCTCCCTCGTCTCGATTGAAGTTGCCATCGGATTTGGATTATGAGTTTCGGGTTTTTTTTTTTTGCTGCTCGCAATGTGGAAGGGATGAAGAGACTTTTTGTGGGTGCCATACTTAAAGTGAAGTTGTTGGCGCAAATTGCATTTTTATGAGTTTTGATTTCGATTTTCCAATCCAAGCAACAAGAAGAGACGATCAAGAAACACACGTTCTCAGAATGCCCATAAACTAAATAAGCGAAGAAGACTGTGATCAACTTTAAGATATGCGGTATTAATATTATGCCAATAAACCTATTCATAAATATTAATATTAATACCTTTATTTTATTAAACCCATCCATTAATGGTATATTGTTATAATATTAATACCGCATATCTTAGAGTTGATCACTATCTCCCAATTAAATTACTAAACTATTTGTAGTGTAACTTTAGTGAGTTATTTTTAACATAAGTCAGATTGACAGACAAATTAAGAATATGCGTATCTATATATTATATATCATAGCTGTAAGTTAGAGATGCCAAATTTCCTTTGTTTTATTTATTCCGGGTATATCAAAGGGCGTTTGGTTCACGGCTCTGGCCCTGGCTCTGAGTATGGCTGTAACTCTGACTTTGATTTGGGTTTTGGCCCTGGAGAGGCTAAAAAGTAATTTAGGATTTGCTGTGGTGGCTTTGAACAAAATTTGCTCATTTTGTTGCGCTGTTGCAGGTCGTAAATTTGTTAGGTTGCCTGCAACAACAATCGAAATACGAGCAAAAAATGGGGCAATGGTGGAATTTTTTGCATTCGTATCGACGTATTTGGTTGTTAAGTGGATGTCCATAAATCAATGCAAAATACAAACGCAAAAAGAAATCAACTAAATAACAACAAATTGCAAGCAGCATGTAAATGAAGCAAGCAGCAGCGGGGGATGGAAAACACGAGGGAGGCAATTTTCCTTTAGTGTTTTTTCTCAAGAGCGTCAAGAGTAAATGTCAATGCGATGCGCACTTGCAGCAAATAAGCGACTTCCTGTTCCAATAAGAAAAGCAGCAACGCACAATAGCAACAACGACAACAACAACAACAAAGCATTCATTGATAAATTGTCAAACAGTAGTTGTTGCTTCGGCTGTTGCAATTGTTTGCCGGAGCTGAAGCTGCCAGAGAGACCGACAGACAGACCGACAGATAGACAGACAGAGGCGGTCAGCAGGTAAACATAAACAGACACAGTGCCAGCTAAAAGTAAATAGCCAGCCAGCTATTCAGCCAGTTGGCCAAGCTACTTGCAATTGGGTCGCTGCGATTGGCGGCCATCTGTTGCAGTTGCATTCGCAGTTGGTATTGCTGCAGTTGTTTGTTTCAGTTGTTGCTGCTGCTGCCGCATGCAGTTGCTGTTGCTCGTAATCTCATTCTTTTGCAGCAATTAGAGTCGCTGTTTCATTTGCCGTCTCGCACTGTAGCCACTTGGCTCTGTCTTGTGGCAGCCTTTACATTTATGGTCTCATTAGCGTCAGCTTTTTTGCTTATTTTTTATTTTCGGCATTCAAATTTTAGCTTTGTCTTACAGTTTTACAAGCACTGCGCATACGTTAAATAACCGGTAAACTGCAAATATGCCAACTTCAGTTTGCTTTACGAGCATTTTATGGCCACAAAACTCCCACATCAGAAGGTATCAAATGACACGACATAGCCAAATGACTTGACAAAGACGGCAAAATGATAACACTGACAGCAGACAGGATGTCATCGCACAGTGGAGCAAGAGCGAGAAGCAATGTAAAACAAATAAAAAAGCCACTGTCGATTGGGAGATAATCGCTACCCATTGTGAACAGGAGCAAAACAACGCGGAATTTTTGAGCAAATATACTCAAAATATACTGCAAATATTAATATATACCAAAAGTGAACAAACTTTATATACGCGCCACCACAATATCAATATGAATATCAATAATGGAATATTTCCTTTATATTCTAAACCAACTTTCAATTGAAGCAAAATATACCTACAATGTTAAAATATACCAAATTAATATATTGAAAATATCCTTAATACTCCAAACAATCTTAGACAACTAAGTGGCAACAATATAGAGTGTTGCTTGACATTAAAAAATAGAATTGAATGCTCAAAAACTTTACTACAGTATATTTGCGACATATATTCTTTTCATTTCATTAATTCTTTTAAGATATTTAAAACACCTGGCAAACTGAAAGTTTTATATGTGATACAATTTCCGGTTTAGTAATTTCATTAGCGGCCTTTAAGTTGAACTCTCTTGCACATATTTGTTCAACAAATAGAACCAAGTTTATTGTGTGAGCGAAAAGTTTCGTTTGAAGTGCAAATAAATTAAAATAAATTGGTTAGTTAAACTAAACAGCTGGTTTATGCTGCACATGGTCAATCAAAAACTTGGCGAAAAAATAAAATGAGTAAGTGGGAAAAGAAGAGGGAAAAAAAAGAAGAAAAGAAGAACACAAAAAGTGTTGAATATTTATAATAGATAAATGCAAAGAAAAAGATGAACGAACTGGCTTTTATCTAATTATATAGTAGACTATATAGAGTCTTGACTCCACTCACTGATTATCATAATTCTTTATGCTCCTATACAAATGCCTTTTGATGGCCAACTGTCATTGCGTTGCAATGCATTGAGGCAGCAGTATAATAAAAAAAAAGAAGAGAGCCCGGAGCGTATTTAACGCTTCACTCTGGAACATTTTTCGTCTCGTCTCAAGTTGCAGCCCAACTCAAGAAGCTTCAACATCAATTTATGTAATCCGAACAATACACAGAAATGCGAACTGAGAACTGAGCACAGAGATCGCTTCGAGCTTCGGGCATGCCATGGCACATCATCTTATAAATTTTGCTTGTTGGCAAAGATGCCTGTGGTTAACCACAAAGCCATGACAGCAATAGCGGGAAGAGAGGCAGGGAGGCAAAGAGGCATCTTTGAGGCAGTTTGAATTAGAGTAAGCGCTGTGGCAAACAATGCGCAGGCGCAGCCAAAGCCAAAGTCAAAGCAAAAGAAACCTTCACGACTGTCCGAGATGCCGCCCCAGACTCTTGGTCAGACTCAGTTGCAGCATCAGCATCAGCCTCGGTCTCAGACTCAGTCTCAGTCCCAGACGCTGTCTCCATCCTCTAACCTCCAGGTTGAAGTTGTAGTTGCCATCAAAACTGGTTTTTGTGGTTCGGGTCGGGTTCGGTTTCGGCGCTTTAAGTTTAATTGAGTTCTGTTCTGTTCTCTTCTCTGTTTGCTTTGGCGCATTCTTGACCAGCGTTTGGCAATTTTGCGCCGTTGAACTTGGGTTCGGTTTCGGTTTTGGTTTTGGTTTTGGGATTGCGATTTCCATTGGTGATTGGGGGCGTGGGCTTGACTGGCTTGTTCGGTTGACACTCGCAGGGCTTAAAGGCTAATTTATGCGTACATTGGCCTGGCCATTTATTTCAGGTTGATTGCATTTTTTGGCCACTGAACAACTGTAACTGCGACTGCAACTGCAACTTGATGACTGCTGCTGTAAGTGCAACTTTTGCATCTTTTTTTGCTGTGCGCAGCTCTGGAGGTCAATGACGCGTTTGCCGCCTGCAGGAGACAAGACACGAGACACAAGACGCCGAGATGCAGTCGCTTCAAAGTCAACGCCATCAGCAACACACAGCACAATGCAACAGCAAGAACAACACAAACAACTTTGGCAACAACTTTACAAGCAAAGCAGCCGCTTTCCGCTTGCTGCTTGTTACTTGCCTCTTTCCTGCACTTTTGTTGCAAGGATGGAGCTCTGGCTAGCTCCTTGTTGTCTAAGGGGCAGTGGCTGTCTTAGGGCTTGTTTCTTTCTCTCCCTCTCTTGTGTTGCTTATCATAAAAAACTAGTTTCGTTTGGCTGCATTTTGTGTTGTGCCATTGCTGTTGCACCTATTTTGCGCTCTTGTTGCATGTTCGCTGTCATGCCACCTACAGCCACCGCTGTGGCAAAAAGAATCTGCCCAGAGTAGAATACATGGTGCTGCATCTTCTGATTGCCAGCGATGCGAAGAAAGTGTTGCAAGACGACGCTTTGCCTAGTGAATTGGAGGCCGCTTTTGCAGAGGCGCTGACTAAACATTTATCAGAGAGGCAAGAGCATTGAACTCCCTCTTGCCACATCCACAACACACACAAACACAAAGAGAGAGAGAGAGACTGCCATCACATATGTGTATGCAATTTATTTGCCCCCAGAGCTGTGGGCGTGCCCAGACGCCCCGACGCCCTGACGCCCATTTGCCATTCATATTTTTACACTCGACTGCATTCAGACAAACATCTAGCAGGGCCAAGTGAGTCCCTCTGTTTGTTCGCCTATCTCCCGCCCATTCTGCACTGCCTTCTCCTCCCCATGGATGGGGGCAAAAGGACATTGACAGCAGCCGTCGAAAGGTAAACTAAAAGTGCAGCAAGTAGTTGCTGCTGCACCAAAGGATGTGGACACGGACAAACATGACACGAGCCACGCGCTGCTCAAATGCAATTGCAGGTGACAGGCGCGTTGGCAATAAAACAGCGGCAGGCAATGGAGAAGAGAATGCCAGAATGTTTGTGCAAATGGATGTCACCGAGAACCCGTTCTCTATGTCCACGCGACACAATAGAGAAAGGTAGACACAAGAGAAAGAGAAAGAGAGAGAGAGCGAAAGAATTCTCTTGATGGCTAGACCTTTCAGCGATTAACTGACATTTCAACAATTCACTTGCTGCCACGCTTAAAAGTTCAGAGCGAACAGTGAGTAATAGCTTAACCGGCAGATAAGCCTTTAATCTTTGGTTTATTTCCGCTTTGCCACACTGGACTATATATAGTTCTTCCAATTGTACATTTGGCATAATAAAATTATATTTGATAACCACACCCAATGCTGGGGGAATAGTTTTAAGACATTTAATGCAAAAATAGTCATTGCTCGATTTTACAATTCCAGTAGATTATTTTTATACCCGCTACCCATAGGGTAGAAGGGTATTATAACTTTGTGCCGGCAGGAAATGTATGTAACAGGTAGAAGGAGGCATCTCCGACCCTATAAAGTATATATATTCTTGATCAGCGTCAACAGCCGAGACGATCTAGCCATGTCCGTCTGTCCGTCTGTCTGTCTGTCCGTCTGTCCGTCTGTCCGTCTGTCCGTATGAAACACTGGATCTCAGAGACTATAAGAGATAGAGCTATAATTTTTTTTCGACAGCATTTGTTATGTTTGCACGCAGATCAAGTTTGTTTCAAATTTTTGCCACGCCCACTTCCGCCCCCGCAAATCAAAAAAATCGAATAACAAGCGTAATTTTAAAGTTAAAGCTGCGAATTTTGGTATATATAATAATAACAATAGTATTTATGATTCCTGAAAATTTGCTTGCGATCAGATAAAAATTGTGGAAGTTATTAAAGAAACACTTTTGTATGGGACAAAACGGCCACTTACGGGGGGTCTCAAATGCTTTGGCCGACAATCTGGTGTATTGTGCCGTCTATGGTATATTTTAAATGTTAGTATCACATCGTTATACCAAATATACCATTTGGTATATTTTTAGTATTTTGCAGTATTTTTTGGTATATTTTGAAAATAATACCGCAATATTTTGCTTTTATTCAAAAGGGGTAGCGGGTATCTCACAGTCGAGCACACGCGACTGTAGTTTTCTTACTTGTTAGTATATATGAGCAATTTACGAAGCTATATGGAATTGTTTTATTTATTATTGTGTGAGTAAATCAAATTGTTATTTGACTTGTTCATGACAAACAGAATAAATCAATTCAGTCCTTATCTTGATATTACAGCTGTCGTTCTATGTGTTCATTAGCTTTTATACCAGCTACCCAAAGGGTGCAAACAGGAATTCATAGGCTGCAGCTATCTGGCCGAAAATGTTGAAAATATGGTATATTATCTATCAATGGTATATCTTCAATTTACGAAATATACATTTTTGACATATTTTAGAATTCTTTTGTTATAATAATTTGGTATATTTTAAGGAATATACCACTTTCACGTAGTGTTACTTTCATTGAAAATAGGTAGCGTGTATCTCATAGTCGAGCACACCCAACTGTAACTTTCGTATATGCTAAAATCACAACATGGTAACAAAATACATATTTAATTGGCATAATTTAATGATGCCATCAACGTTAAATAAGTATTTAATTGACATATGTAATAATACAGTTTATACGGAACTTTTCTGATCTTTGAGATTCACGATATTACTTGGTCATAACAATTTTTTTTTTTTGGTGTTACAGAACATAATGATAACAATAATAGCTCCATATTAAATACATATGTATATGTATTTAGTCTATTTATTCGATATGTTTAGTAAGCCAAAGAAAATATGAATTGACTATAATTTGAAAAAAGTATTTAGTTTCAATTTGAATGGATTCCACCTGGTTCGGTGTTTAATTCACGCATTTTGTTAGTCCATAAAGCTGTTTTCCAAAGGTTAAACTAATGCAGCTCTGCTAAGCAAATGTCTAGCTGCTTTCTCACATTACTCAAACCAGCAAAAAATCAATATTTACACAGACACAGAGGGAATGCCGCTACAACAACAACAACAGCAACACGAGTAAACAAAAACAAACATAAACATAAGCTGAAGCAGACATTAAAACAAAAACACACTCACACAAATACACCCACATATATATGTATATATACACACATCTATAACGGTTATGATTGTTGACTGCGCCACGCAGCTCCCCTTCTGTCCCTCTCACACAGCAAACGCTTTTACCTGACTGAGGGTGAAGGGAATGGCAATGGGAATTTGAACTGGAACTGGAACTGGAACCGGGATTGGGAAGTATGCGCCGGAAAGTACGTAACAAATTTGTGTAGGCCTGTCTAGGCATGCAACAACAACAACTAACATAACGACAAATGCTGCTCCTGCTTGGTCAGAGCTATGAGAGACTGACTCTGCCTTCAGGGGAGTGGCGAAAGGATTTTATGTGGATTCCAAGATGTGCGTTGTCGTCTATGTTGTTGTTGCTGTTGTTGTCGCGGGGTTAAAGTACCGTTGAAATGCTTTCAGCATTCCGCATTCTTATTCATAACAGAGAGAATGAAAGAGCGAGACAGAGAGTGTGACGAGGGTGCAACGAAGGAGTGGGCAGAAGTGCATTATGAGCAAAACACACAGAAAATAAATAAAAAGGCGTAAAGATGTGAAACGTAGAAGAAAGACAGAAAGCAAAACATTGCTCCCAGACAGCAGCACTTTCAGGGGTGGCACAAAACTGGGGGTTGAGGCTGGGATTTGGGCATGGCCAAGGGAATCGGGGAAATGGGGTTAGCTGCCATTGCGTGTCCACAACGCTTGCAATGGCATGTGGCGAGAGGGAGTGGAAGCGGGCGGAAAAAAGAGGATTGCAAATGGAAATACCTTTATGCTGTGCGATGTCCAGTGAAAGGCCATTTGCACTCTGGCTTTGGCATGGCTCGTTTCTATGTCAAAGTCATTGGCCAGTGGTCAATGTGGAACATGAACGTAACGACACACACGAAGCGGTGGAGAACAATGCCAAATGGCAACTGGCAACTGGCAACTGGCTCAAAGTCAAGGCACGCTCAGCGTGTCCAAAGCAATGATGGCAATGCGATCGTCGCGATGAAAGAAAGAATTGCTCATGATTCGAGTCGAGTCGAGTCGAGCTAATCGATTTGATGCCAAACGTGCGGCTAAGCACAGCTCAACAACAATCTGCAATCGATCGCACTTGGTTCTGGCCACTTGGCTTTCTAACGTTCTCTATTCAGTCTCTATTTGCTATTTATGTCAACCGTTGGCCACTACTGCGTCCCCTTTTAATTGTGGCATCAACCACCTTGTTGTTATCAACGCTATGATTTCTTGCGTAAACTTTTCTAATTCTCCGCCATGCACAAGTGAGCATTAGACATTAAATTAATTATGGGCAACCGTGAAAAACCCATTTGACTACGCCTAAAGTCAACCCCCAACCCCAAAGACTAAATGGGGCTGCGGCAGCAACAGCTTTGCCACCCTCTTATAACTAGCCACCCCCTTGGCATGAACTGGCTGAGCAGAAAATTAAACATTTCTTTTTTTTGTTTCTATAATAAAATCTGCTGAGATAAAACTCAAGACACGCGGCAAAAGTTGAAATGAAAAACCTGCGGGAATGCGCTCAATAAGACAGCCAGTCACGAAAACTCGAGAAAATCTTCGCTTAAAGTGTGCGGAAAGTAGAGAAAAGTTTTTGCTGCTGAGTTCTCGAAATGCAGCTAGAATAAAAATATTGATAGTTTGATGTTTTTGACTTTGTCAAAGCCAATGTTTTTAAAGCAATTCAATATGAAATGAATAAAAATAAAATATGATAAAAGAATTGATTGACTTGATTAGTAAATAAGATTAGATACAAAACTATCCATTAAAACTTCTTTGTAAATCGAATAAATCTACAGAATTATTTAAAAATTTAGCTTAAATAGCCCAAAGAATTCATATCGATGCCAAAGCAGGCAAATCCTGAATTTAACAACCAAGTTTGCAGGTTGTCATAGCAACTGAACTGATTAACTTGATCCACTCACAAAGCTGTGCAGGGATTCACTCTGATTAGCTGAAACCACAAACCGCATTCCCATTGATGTGCCTAACTTGCATTTCAAAAATTCGCGACAAAACACCCTGAGCTGAAAAGTTCGTTAGCCGCTGGCTGCCTTTCGCCTTGTGGTCAAAACGTTGACCATGTTGTTGTTGTTGTTGCTGTTGTTGGATGTTGAGTTGTTGCTTTAAACAAACGAAACTTCCGTCTGGTTGCACTTCAACACGTAGCAGGCAGTGACCCAAATTGGCAACTCGCTGCGACTCATAAAAAAGCGCCACAGGAAACTATGCGCTAGCTGGCAGCAATGAGATGAACCAGCAGCCAGCAGCTAGCAACCAGCAACCAGCAACCAGGTCAGCCAACTGGCCAGCTGGCGGCCAGCGAACAAGCAACAAACAAGAGGTAAGAGGCAATGGGCAACTTGCAACTTACAACTAGCAAACTAGCAGTAAGAAAAGTACTCGTAAATGCAATTACATGTCACCAAGGCAGCAATTAAGTGGTTCAAATTGCCATCGGTGACAAATCAAACCGAATAGCGAATACCGACAACAGACGACAGTCGACAATCGAGAGATGCCTCTGGCCCTTAAGTCGGCTTCCCCCCATTGAGACAGCGACGACGACGACGACGACCTCCCTCGAGGTGTCGAGTGGCAACCAGTTTCAGCGACACATACTTAACACACTCGTCCATCAACTTGGCCATCGACGACGACGACGACGACTATCGTTTATTATGAAATTATAGACGACTTCGCATTGCGGACAGTTACAGTAAGAAAAAAAACAAAGTACAGTTGGGGTAAATAAAAAATTAAAAGATTGCGTATACGTCGCGTGTGTCCCATTGCAAGGCAATTACCCGAGTGCCAACGACTTGTTAAAATGCCTGGCAAATGGAAATGGAAGTAAATTCGATTCGATTCGATTCGTTTCGATTCGTTGCGGAATTGTAAACAATGCGAATGTATTGACAGCAATTCTGCAATTGCAGGTGTGAAAATTTGCAGGGCGAACACAAATAAACGGAATCAATATGGCAACAAAAAATGCCCCAATGCACAGAGATACGTTGCGGCACACATGGGACTGGCAATAACTTCAACTGATACAAGCCAGTTGTTGGTTGCAGTTCATTTTTCTGTATTTTTCCGTACTCTTGTATTTCTTTTGATTTAAACAAAAATTTAAGAAATAAAAATTCAAAGCCAGCAACGGGTTAAGGTGGCTTAAGTAAATTGCTTATATTGCTGCCAGCTGCCACTGTTCTAGAGTCAGTAAAATTGGATAAGGTAGAGCTAGATTTGGTGTGGGAGGCGAATGTCCCCATTTACGCAGTCGCCACTCGAGTCGGGGGGAGACGCCACAATTTGAATCTCTCAGACGAGCGCCACTTGGCCTGAGAAATGGTAAAAGACGAAAAAACAAGAGAGAACAAAAAAAAAAAGAACAACTTAAAATTCGCGTAGCGCAAATTTGTTGCACAGAACTTAACGGTAAATGTAAAAAGGGTGGCCGCAAAAGGTAAAAGCAACTTTGGATTCGAAATTTATGCGCGCTCCACAACAGCAGCAGCAGCGCCATCCTCTCTAGCAGCTGGCCATGGCAAAGTTTTTCTAGCTATTCTCGATGCTGTTGTTGTTGCTGCTGCTGCTGCTGCTGCGGCTGCTGTTGGTCAATGCAGTTAGAAAACTGACCGCAGCCATATTTGACAAGAGCAACGCCAACGGAACGTGCTCAACTTGCTAGGAATCAGCTTGTCCGTCCCGTTGCTCTCACTCTTCACTTCTACTCTCTTCTCTTTTATTCTCTTCTCTGGCCTCGGCATGGCCAATCTCAATCCCGTTGCCGTTCCACTGAATCAGCATTAAATCAATCGCCAGCGAGGCGCAATTCCAAGAACTTTTGCGACCATCAATTGATGCACTCTAAACGGGAGTGGAAAATGGCAAATGGGGAAATTTTGTGGTGGGTCTGTTGTTGCTGTTGCTGCTCCTTCTGCTGGCTGGCTGCCCTCTAACTAAGTGTGGCTACAACGGGAACTTCAAAATCGCAATGCCAGTCCGCAAATAATCGCATAAATTCGCCATAAACTTTTGCCCAGGTGACAAACTATGCTTGGCAAATATTCCCGAAACTAAAAATAGAGCTTAACTCGACAATTTTAGCTCCATGAAAACTTTATGGTGCTCTTGTGAATAAGATTTGTTTGAAAAGCTTATTCGACATTTATTCTTCAAAATGTTTTATACGCTTGCTAAAATGCACATGAAAACATGCAAGAGATATTTTCCGCATTTGCTCAAATACCCAACAAATAAATTAAAATAGGAAAAAGCTTTTACTATTAAACACCTATGTCTGCAAATATTCTATTAAAATTGTTTTCACATTTGTTAAAATACACAAATGTACATATAAAACAGGAAAGCTTTCCATTACCAATACTAATTTCAGAGTGTGAGGTGCATAGAATTAATTAGTTTGATGTTGAACAAATATTTATACCCGTAATCCATAGGATAGATGGGTATTATCATTTTGTGACTGCAGAAATTTTGTGTAACAGGCAGAAGTTAACATTTCTGATCCTATAAAGAAAATAAATTTTAAATCAGCGTTAATCATAAGGAAATTATGAAAAACGCCTACTTTCTAAAGTTATACATCGGCTGACAATCTATGGTACATTATCAATGTAGTTCTGTATCAATATAGTAAATACCAAAGGCTATCGTATATTTAAGTATTTATATTAATATTATATCGCACTGTTTTCCTTTCGTAAAAATTGGTATCGGGTATCTGACAGTCCAGCACACTTGATTGTAGCCTTTTTATTTGTTTTTTTACAAAATACCAAAAATTTAAAATAATCATCATGCTCACCATTACATATCTAATTATTGAAACCTAATGGACAGTTAGGGGTTTGTGTTTCAATGCAAGCGTAATATAAACACTAATAAAATTAAAAAAACGAATATGCATATTGCAATAAATGTCTTATATTCGCATTATTGTTATTAAGCTTTTAATTAGTAATTCAAATGAAATAAATTGATATTCAATATTTGAAAATTCATTAAATAAATACCTATAAAGTAATGTTGTTAATGTAATAAAATTCTGACTAGAAAATTGCATTAAAAGAACTCAACAAATAGAAGCTTAGTTAGGCGCAACTTCTTGGCACACTCTGCTTAAAATTGGGAGTTGGGTAAGTGGCTTAGTTATCAGCTGGCCATCGATGGGGCACAGCTGGCTTGGGGCCAGTGTTAAGGCGCACACACAGAAACAAAGGCACACATAAGAAAAAGAAAATGCAAAAAAAAAACGCAAACATGTGCAGCAAAAACAATAACAAGCAATTGCAATTGGCAGGCAATGCACGAAATATCACAGCTCGTAAATCGACAGATCAGCTCCCCAGAGACCTGAGCAGCAGCAACAGCAACAACAACAACTACAAAGACGGCAACACTTGCAAGCCGCCTGCGAGTGTCGAAAATGTCCTCGCCCGGTTCGGTTTTGGGGCGTCGGCTGGCGCGCGAATTATGCCACCAAGTGGCAAGCAACAAGAGGCAGGCGGCACACAAATGAAATGAGCTCCAAATCTTTGGATTGTCTTTTCTCCTTTTTTTTTTTTTCTTTTTCTAAAGTTTTTCATGCATTGCCAAATTACTTGGCGGGCTTCAGCAACAGCTTCAGCTTCAGATGCAATTTCTGTTGCAGTTGCAGTCGCAATGTTGCACGTGCGCCTACTGCCTGCTGTCTGCCACGAAACGGGTTTGTTTTTTTATTTCTTTCTTTGGTTTTTGTTGCTTTCGGGCTTTCGGTGCGCACTTTAATTTGCCAAATGGCAGCAGCGGCAAAGATAACTGAGGCCGACTCGGCCAACGGAGATGCAGATGGAGAGACAAAGGCGGGAACGGAGGCTAAGGCAAGCGAGACTAAAACCAAGACTGTGTGCTGAAGGACATTCGGTGTCTGAGCAAATGAGCTAGAAAAATTACGAAAATGCAGCCGCAACAAAGTAGCCAAAACGCAGCAGCAACAACAGCACCAACAGCAACAACCACAACCACGAAAAAAAAAATCAACAAAAATGTATACACAAATTGTGAACATACTTTGGCTTGCAGGCGAAAAAGGTAAGCAAAAATGCCACGAGACACTCGCAAAAGGGGAAAGGAAATATGTGTCATCAGTAAGACGCACCCAAAATACCCTTTAAATTAGGGGAGAATAAGAAAGAGAAAGCGAGAGCCAAATAGAAAAAGAATATGCTAATATCATAAACACTGAAACAAATGTGAATACTAAATAGTTTAGCAATTTCCTGATTAAGTGCCATAAGGAATTCTGATAAAGTTAAAAATATAATATAATAAATCTTTACGCTACTAAAATGTGATTTATAATATCAATTTCAAATATATACTTATTTATTCTAAATTAAAAAATAATTCTTGTTTGAGGAAATTTACAATCGAGAACTCTTATCTCAACAAATTAAATGCAGGACCAAAAGTAATCAAACTGAGCAGTAGATTATAGATTATAATTTAAACTTTTTCAATTTGAATATTAGGCTTTGATTTTGTAATTCAATCACTTATACGAAAATTGGAAATTTACATAACAAATTGTAGAATTGTATTTAGTATAATCTTTAATAAAAAAATTATATTACATTTTTTTTACTTTATTAGAATTACATACTATCTGGTTCTCTGAATCTTGAAATTACTTTAAAAAGTATATTCAACGATATTCTATGCTTTTTAAAGCAAAAGGTTTTTTTTCTGATATTTGTATTCTTTAATTTTTGTTGGAATTAAATGTCACGTTTGCCATTTAACTTTTAATTTTAACAGAATCACCAAAACTAAACAAAAATAAGTACTTTTATTAGGAACGTGTTATGAAAATATATTGTACTTTGTACATATGTATGTAGTCAATACAAATGGTGCAGTAAAACGAGCATGCCAACTGTTAGGGTATAAAAAGACGCTAAAACGAAAGGCAGCTCTGAAAATTGTAGCTAAGTATCTTTGGCTTGTTTGGCTGCCGGCAGAAAGTTGTTGTGGCTCATTGCATTTTATTGTTGTTGTTGCGGTTGTTGATGTTGCTGTTGTTGCTGTTGGTGTTGTTGTTGTTCTCGTTGCTCGATGCGCTTGTGCTAAAGTCAATTTTACAAGCAATGAACTAGAGAGATATCGCTGCTATTTCATCCTCCGCATCCAGCTCTCCCGATCTTAGTTGCTGCATCCATTGCCAGCGGGCTTCGTTGGCGTCAAAGTTTTCTACAAGGGACGGGCCACGCCCACAAAATTGCTAGCATATTTACGATGGTTTCGAGTAACAAACAGAAATAGTGAGGCGACCAGGGATGCGGGTTCTTAGTTCTGGGTCTGGGTCCGAGTGCAATATGCCCTCGATTCGAGAAATGCATTTTGGGACCTGCTTGGTGTCATTTGGTGCTTCGACATAGCGCTTAAATAGATCAAGTGGCAGCCACAAACAAGAGAAGAGGGCGAGGGACGGTAAACAAATTGCAGTCTCTGAGGAACATTGCGTGGGCACTGAAGGGGACTTCTTCTTCTCCTTCTGCTTCTGCTTCTGCTTCTGCTACGTTCTTCCTGGCCACCCTCTGTCAATGGAATTTCTCGTAAACAGTTATGGGACTTTGTGCTGTCTGATGTCTGGTATGACTGTGTCTGATCTGTCAGGTCTGTTCCCTATATGAGAGTTCTTGGCCCACGCCATTTGACAATTTGTGTAGTGGACATGCGTTATTTCTGAAATGTGTCATAAAACCAAGCACTTTGCTTTGCTTTTGAGTGGGCCCAAGTGCAAAAAATTGAAAGTACCTACGGTGTTAAAGCTGCGCTTGATTGGTTCACATTATGACTATGATTTGTATTTGTACTCACTCAATGAAGGGCGTATAAGAGTACTTGCTTAGATTTTGCTTATTTGCTGCAATTGATTCTTACCTATAAACAGACAAAGAGATCAAGTTCAATTAGTTGGCAATAAATTATGAGGCAGTTTAAAATACGATTGTAACTTCTTTAACATAGCAGAAAAAATTCAAACTATCATCAAACATCATTGACAAGTCAAAATGTCGAAAGAAATGCTGGTTGGATCCCATCACACTTGGATTATTATAATATCCGTTGAGTGTAGAGAGGTCAACATTGAGTTCTGGGTGCGATTGAGCTCCATCAGCATTTATATATTCATATTCATCCAAACACTCTTATTTATGTATGAAAATTTTAAAACAAATTGACGCAAACTAATGAATATAATCCACAAAATACTTGCACACTCACACACACACACACACTCACACATTAGCTTGGTTGGTAACCGGAAATGCTTCATTGTTGTTTTTAGTTGCCCGCAAAACGGCAGCAGCAACGACAAAAAGTGTTTTTTTTTTTTGTTGTTGCTGCGTTTGTTCGTAGTCTGCGTCGGCGTCGGAAATTGAAAAGCAACCCAAAACCAACATCAAATTTAAATGGGAAAAATTTGTGCAAAAAACGAAAAATTAAGCCAAAAAAAAAATAATAATAAAAGAAGCGAAACAAACATTGTGCCATTAAATATGTAGTTAGAGGGCAGTTCAACAACAACAATGGCAACAACAAAAACCAACATCACACATATGCAACACGTACGTGTGTGTATATTTGTGTATGTAGTTGAACTTGTGATGCTCAATTTACGCCCGCAGCTAAACTGAACTCGGGTCGCACACATGAGCGACTTTGGTGCGATTTAAAACGCCCGCAAACAGTTTGAGAGTCGACTGGCAAAAGTTTGGCATTGTTGTTAAGCCAAAATAATAGCAATTATTCGCCATTGTAGCCAACTGTAAATATATTGTCATCGCTCTAACTCATCCCCGCCTGCCTATCCCTCAATGATTGTTTTGACTTGTTTTTTCCGCTTTGTGCTTTTGATAGAGCAAATTATTTGACTTTATGCAACTTTCGTTGTAAAGGCAGCAACACAATTTGCTCACAGTCAAGGTCATTTCTGAGGTCAGTGGCGCTCTTTAAGGTACTGCGTTTGAAGTTTTGAGAAATTAGCAATAAATTAACTTATAATTCAATCAATTAGCATTGCGAAACAAAGGCTCACTCTTGTCTTGCCTTAGCTCCAAAATTCCACGAAATATAGTATTGAGGAATTAGCAAGAGCAGCCCAAAAATATTTGTTAAACTCAGCCGACAGCCATATGACAATGATATTAATAACATCATAGACAAGCGACAGCCTGTTTCGCAAGATCATCGCAGTAGATCTATTTACACAAGTTCCGTGAAGTTGTGTCTCATAACTTTTATATACTGCTTTTTTTTTTTGGCAATTCCCAGGGCATATTGAAAATTGTTGTTGTTGTGTTATGTTTCGGCTTTGACATTTGTGTTAGATAAAAAGTGACAGACAACATGGAGAAGTTTTGCAATTTAGTACAACATTGTGAACAAGCTGCGATAGCATGATGAACTACAAAATGCGACACCCTCTACTTCAAATATTTATTACTGTAAAGAACAAATCTAAGCATTACAACTGAAGCATAATTTTATTATATTACTGTAGAGAAAGGAAACCTGAGAGAAAAGTTTAAAACAACAACTTGGAGTCGTCCCTATAAATAAATAGTTCAATTTTGATAATCAATTTATGGCAAATACATAACACACAACAGAGTATACTCGAAGCAACGATGCAACAACACTTTGGTGAGGTTGACAGTGAGAAGTGGACATGCCAGGCCAGGCCAGTTGAGAGCAGGACCAGAGAGGTCCACATGCTCCATTTGTTGTGCCCGAAGCGCTAAAAACTCTTAGCATTTTAATTGAATTACAGGCAGGGACAGGAGGAAGGCATGTCCTGGTCGCGTGTGGAGCCTCGACTGCCATAAATTTGTAACTGTTTGCTGTACTTGACACATTTCATAGTTGGAGTTGGAGCTGTAGCTGGAGTGCGAGTGGAGTCGAGTCGAGTGCGAATGGACTGCAGTGCATTGCCCGTCCGCCTTATAGTTATCATACATACACACGTACACACACACACACACAGACTCGCTCACACACAGAAAAAGATACAAGCAAAACAGTTTGTATAAATATTTGCGTAGGTGTTTTTACTCTGTTGCTCAGTTGTTCAGTTGTCGTGAGGCTGGGAATTCATGTAAATTAAAATTAAACTTAAATTAACAACTAAATAAACGAACACGACTCATAAATTTGAATATCAACTTCAGCGCGAAGCCAACAACTGAATACCCTTTCTAATAATATGTGGTACAATTATGTGAACATCATTCCAATTTCTGAACGCTCGCTTTGCTCAGTGAAGTAAATCGCTCACTTCGTTCGTTTAATTATGTTCCTGAAGTAGTTTTATTCATATCGTAGCTCACATTTAAATGCTTTCAATTTCTTAATTTTAAATAAGTTTGGTTTACTATTAATTTAATAGCATATAAATTACCATTCAATTTCATAAATGTATTCAAATTCATACCTTCACTTTTTAGGTAAAAAAAAAAAAAATCACATTGAGTTTTTATTAATATTTAACCAGTTTAAACTGCTGCAAGATAGTTAAAGATAATCTACCGCAGAAACAAAAACGACAAATCAAAAATAGAATTTGTGAACAAGAACGAACTAAAGCTCAAAAGTGAGTAAGTGAACTAGGAAAAGAAAGAACGATGTAAATGAACTTCTTTAGTTCGTTCGTTCACGAACGAAAAATTGAAAAATGAACGAAAAAACAAGAACTGAAAAGTGAACTCAAATGAGCTAAAGAAAAGAATGAACGATGAAAGTGAACTTGTTCAGTTCGTTCACTTTCCAGCATACTAAATTTTTGATAGTCAGTTTGTTAGGAAGAACGATGAAAGATAACTTATTTAATTCGTTCACTTTACTACATCAAATATTTTTATTTGCTCGTCCATGAACGACACAACACTTTCCTACATGAATATTAGTATAAAGTGATGTATGTGTATTTAGTTAGAAATTGTTAATTAACCTGCACCAACCTTAAACCAAAAAGCAACCTGATTGACATCGTTGTGGTTGTTGTTGTCGATGTTGTTTTTGTTGGAAGTGTAGTTGATGGTGGTTGCGACATTGGTTCCCATTACAATTATTGATGACGCGCCACATTACGTTAGGCGAAAGTGCAAGCGAGCCATTAAATGTCATTAAGTGTGGTTATAAGGCCAACAATAAAGTATCAATATCATTTATTTCGTATTGTATTGATATGTGTGTGGGTTTGTTTTGTTTGCAAATTGTTACATAAAGTTCAATTGCCATTTGTGGAATTTTTCAATCAGATTTCATTTCATTTTCCAGCATCCAAGGGTGATCCGAATTGCGTATACGCCGGGTAGGTCCATCGAAATGTTTCCAGGAATTAATTCCCATCATTTGTTGTTGTTGTTGTTTTTATTATTTTAATTACGCATTAAATGTGTTTGGCAGGCAGTCAGTTTTTAATTTGTTGGGCCAGAATTTTTTGTATTAAACGCCGCAGGTTGCCAAAAGGATCCAGACACATGATGTTTATTTATTTTTTTTCGTGTTTCGTGTAAATTTGTTGTATTTAATTAAACGAAATATACCAGAGGCGAAAGCAACGGTAGAATTTACATACAAATTTGAAAGCAAAAACGTATAATTATTATTTAAACAAAAAAATACAACTTCTTGTTGCTGCTGATGTTGTCATGCTGTATTTATCCACAATGTATTTCAATAATTTTATACGAAACGAATATGACATTTACATGTTTAGCATTCAAAAAAATTAAAATAAAACGCAGTCTGTCAATGCAAATATTGATGGCATATTAAATACATGGATTTATGTTCTTTGTGGAGCTTTACAAATGCGGGACTTTACAAATTTAAATTGTTTCAGTCATCAAATTATAATACTTTAAAATTAATTTTATTTTTATTTTTTTTCCAAATGGTTTTTGGAGAATCATTAGGCTAAGAGTAAAAGTTTCCTTTACATAATACTTTTACTTAACTGTCGTAAAATTAAAATAAAAAACACATAAATACGAAAGTTATACAAAGTGACAACAATAATGGTATTTATTACAATCAAAACACGCAGTTATTTAGGATTGATGACTGGCCCCACACAACACGAGCGTGGCAGCAAAGGAATTTATGGTGATACAATCTGTATTCTGTTTATAAATCAGAACCAATCTAATAGCAATCATAAACAATGTTCTTCAGCCCCAAAATGAAAAAGAACATCCGAAAAACTATGAAGCCTCTATAAAACTTTACCACTTCATTTGCCTGACAAGCGCAATCCCAGTTCTCAGTTGTCTCTTATCTTGCCGAAAAAAAAGAAATAAGTAAAAAAGCGGCAGAAGAACAATGCGAGAGGGGGAAATGAAAGGGGAGGGAAGGGTAAAGAGGTACTATCTGGTTCAGCACATTGCGTGTTATCAGTGCCATCTTTACTGTGCCAAGGGTTCCGTTGTAAGTGAATGCGCAATTGAATAGAAAAAGAGAACGAAAAGCGAAGAACAAGAATGAGAATGAGAATAAGCTGCGACAAAGGGCGCTAAACTATGCCGTACGTTCTGCAGGCTCCGGCTCTTGGGCCGGAATCAGGCACGTCGCAAGACTCGAAATGCGGTTTGAATAATGTGTCCTTAGTGTGTGTGAGTGTGTGTGTGAGAGTGTTGGAGCTAAGGAAATGAGTGCAAAAGGAGAGAACTTTTGGGGCAGACGTCAGAGAGACGGCAGAGGGCAGGCAGCAGCTTGTGCCAAGTGCCAAGTTAAGTTGACATACAAATTAACGGTTCAATAGAGCTGCTATACACACATACAGACACACACGAACATACACACACATACACACCAACACAGACACATAGAGACACTCATAAAAAGCTGCTTTAAGTGTATCTGAACTGGGTCTCTGTGGCACTTGGAGCCTCCTCTATTCCACAGCTGTCAGAAATGATGTCGTGCGTGCCCAAACTATGCAGTCTCATTAAATCTAACGAGCGTCTAGGGTTCGCATGAGAAGGGAGGGGGGCAGAGTATTATGCAAAATGTCTACATTTTCGCATTTTCAAACCGAAAGCACTGAAGAAGTTTTGATAAGAAGTCGCAAGTAAATCGTGGCTCCTTGTTAAGCTTTCGCATTAGACATTTGCTTTGATTTAATTACATGACTTTGTGCTGAGCTCTCTGCTTACGCATGGCGAAATGACTTAAACTATACGTTCTATATATGATCATGCCAGGGGTTGACTATTATTTATTTTCCACAATAATAATAGGCTGGGCCAAATTACAGCCAGCGATTTATGGGGCCAATTCAAAATGAGAAACATTTAAATTGATTCAAGTTTAGCCATAAAATGGTGAGCTTCAACAGATACAACAACTATGTATGTATATCGAGTGCGGACTTTACTCGTTCATTCTTGGCTAACGCTAAAGCAGCTCACCATCCCCTTTACTGTATTTATCTTTCTCACTCTCTTACTCTTACTCTTACTCTTCTTACCCGTTGGCATTTCCCCACCGCCTAACAATGTGTCGCTGTGAATTGCGCTTAAAAGCTTAGTTGGCTATCGATTCAATCCAACACACGCTGCACATTTCTCTTGGGGCAACTTGAGATCAAGATTGCTTTGTATGCGTACTCACACAGCAGGTTATATTTAATTTGTCATCAGGTGTGCGACACATAGCGGAAATAGATTACACCACAAAAAGCAATGTAAACAAAGAGGCGTTTATACGTAATTCCAAAGAAATATGTTCTTATCAGATTAGATATACTTGCTCTTAATATTTACTCATTTCAGCGGCATATCTTACAATATATAATAAAGTTTATTGTACTGACTTGATGTTAATCCCTAAAACATCTAGAAGATACACTTTTATTTTTAATAGCTTTAGTTAAAAATCTCGTATTCTTCACGGTATATTTTACAAGTAGTAGCACATTATTATACTAAATCTAACTTTCGGTATATTTTAGTCTTTTTCGATATAATATTTCGTTATAATTTTGCAAAACCAAATAAAGCATATTTTGGTATATTTCAAGTATATTGGCATATTAATTTCGATAATATTTTTACATAATACCAGCATACACAGATTTTAAATACACTAAAGCGAAAAGTTGAAAATGTAACACACCTATATACGAATTTAATGATTTTTTCTAACTTTGTTTTCTTATTAGTTTAGATTATTTGTTAAAAGTTGTAAGAATTTTTTAAAAAAATAATAAAAGAGTATGTAAAGTGGTATATTCAAAGTAAAGTAGTTATGCCAAGGAAGAGAAGAGTATAGATTACACATCATAGGCAGAGAATTTAAGCTTCGGTTAATGCTGCTTGATTGTACTGAACGCATTAGCGCATGTTGTTTATTGACTGTACCTGATGGCAAATCGAAGTTCAGCTTCTAAAGACTGTCATCTAAAAAAGCTGCGCATTACATGCAAAACAACTTAGTGAAAACCGGTAACATACAGCTAAGGCTATAGCTACAGCTCTGTGTTACACGCCCACCGTAAAAAACGTTGAAAGAAAAACAAGAACAAAAATAAAACTCATTCGCTCAGTGGCAGGTGAGATTAATTTGATTAGCAGGCGGAAGCCAGGCCAAGAGCAAAGCCAAACATTTTGTGTGTGGCCCACACGCATTCACTCCGCAACTGGAGCAGTGACAGAATGGCTAACTGCTTGCTTGACTGATTGATTGACTGACTGTTTCATTGATTGATTGATTGATTGTTGTGCACTTTAATTCAAATTCACAAAAGTGTGAGTCAAGTCAGAACAAAATCAGCTTAACGAACACACACGCATTCTGCAAAAAGTCATAGTGATAAAGCAAAGATAATTAAACCAGATTCATGTCGAGTGCCTGATACGACGTCGACTGATTAGTAAAACGCTTTAAATCAGCATTTACATTCAAAATTGTGAAACTAATGCGCACTCGACTGATATTTGCCTTTGATTTGTGCTAGTTTTATAAATAGCCACAATCTAAACAGAAGTTGGAGCAGATTCAAAGAGAGTGGTCGACAAAGAGAGAGAGAAATTTGAAGAGAATGAGAAAGTGAAAGATAGAAAGGGAACTGCCGATGTGCGAATATTTGCGCGATGATTCCACTTCATAAATGTCGAAGTGCAAAGTGTGAGGTTATTGTTTAATAAATCCAAGATAAGATATGAACTACCGATTGCCATAGACCACGAAGAAAAAGAGATTAAGATCACTCACCCCTGAGTCAGAATGAATACCAAAGTCGTTGCCACTCGTACTCACTTATTTGATGACTTTATTCAATACATTCACACGAATAATATCAAATTAACTTTTGGAAATCGTTTAACAGCAATTAGAACTTGATTCATACGTTCATGTTTACTTTATTCCGGCTTAATTAAAAGTATACACAAGCAATTCGATATGAATCTCAAAGGGAGTGGGCATGGCATTAAAGTGATTGTCAGTCACAAATAGTGATGACAAAACAATTTATTAATCGATTATTGAATTATATAATTAATTTAAACAGTTTGATTATTTATGGCAATGAATCGAAGAAATATAACAATAATCAATATTATTAAATGGAGATATGTTTGCCAAATTTTCAATAAATGATGCTATTAATCGCGCACACAAGAAAACAAAATAATCGATTAAAGTATGCCATCACTAGTCTCGAAAAACACTCAATTCTCATTGAACTGGACACCCACATAACTGTTATGCAAAAGCTGCACTTGGTTCCCAGGAAAAACCCAAAACTCTGCATTAAGTATACGTTTTCGTTGGCATACACTTGACACAGACACCCAAAAATGACCAGCCCCTATTCCCCTATTTCCCCCGCAGTGCCGCAACTTGTTGACCAACAATCTCTAGAGCAACGCCTGCTGGTTGCTCTTGTAATTGTTGCTGTCACTTGTTATGTTGACCGGAGCAAGCGTATGTATTGTGGACCGGACCGGACCGGGGCATGCAATTAGCTGGAGGTCGTTTTGTTGAGCTCACATTTTGGCAGAGAGGTCGTTGATACGAGTACTCGTATTGGAATTGCAATGGGTGTGGTCTGTGCTCCAATAGCCAATCAACTTTGACAATGTTTCGGCAACGTTTTGTTCAACAAATTCTTATTAAATTAGCCAATGAACATTTGCAGAGCAGCAGAGCTTCGAAGTCTTCGATCGAAAGATTTTCGACCCTTTAGGGCGCACTTTAAACTCTAAAGATTTTCTTTTGTTTTTCGTCTGTTTTTCTGTGGCTTGACAGTCATTCAATTGTCAATATCTTTTCGACTTGATCGTCACGATTTCTGTGGCAAGGCGAATGGCACGACTTGCAACTTGACATTTGCAGTAATCGCGGAAATTGGCTTTGCATTGAACTTCAAATTGAAATTGCACGCTTGCAACTTGTTTTCGTTTTGGTCACGGGTGTGTCTGCATTTTGGGCACGTGGCAGCTACGGGCAAAATGCATCAATCGGCATACATTTTTGTTTTTTGTATTTCCAGTCAAATGAAAGTCCAAGCCATAGCGGTAAATCAGGACATGAAAAGCCCTTTCAACCAAAGTATATTAATAGACTTTCTAAGCGCATAAGTCAAGTCCAATTATTTATGGCTTGAATGGAAATAAAATTGTTGCTGAAATTGATATTAAGAGATGTGCTTTCGATCTTCTGAGAGTTAAAGTTATTCATTAAATTATAAATAGTTGCAAACATTTGCATTGAAATATTTTTAATTATTTGAATATTGTAATAAAGCATTTTTATTCATTTGAATTTAAGCAAACTATGTCATAATTTTCAGTAATATTTTTAAATAAATTTTTAAAGAGATCTTTTCAAAATGTTAACTAGCTTCTGCTATTTCTATCCCCTGAAGAAGGGCTGTTTTATCATTGCCATATCAAGTGCATTGATGTACGGTCTGTCTGCTCTTACTATGGCACTCTTTTTGACAAATCAATTGCCAGGTATGAGATCAGCGTTAAGAAATCCAATTGAACTGCGATCATTAAATGAATCCTCATTCATGCAGAGGCCATGTTAAATGAATACTTGACCAGCGATGTTCAAATGCGTATATTCATTGGATCAATATTACTACTGCTGGGTTCATGCTCTCTAATCTATGGCACATTTGAGGTCTTATATTTATTGATAAACTCAAGATGATCTTATAATTTTGTATTCCTTATAGGAGATTCCATTCTTTCGTAATCCCTTGGCTACTGCTAGTTTGTATCCATATCTTCAGCATGCTAATCGCACTCATTGTGGTCACTGTTAATCATGCGCCAATATTTTTAATTATTTTTATGGTTCTTACACTAGGTAAGTAAAAATATGATCAATATGATAATGTTACACTTGAATAAATATTTATATTCCCTTTAGCCATTTACATTTACTCTTGGATAATTGCATTGTCATTCCTTATTGATTTACTCAACATCAAATAATTTCTAAATTATTTTGTATTTTCTTATTTGCGAGGAAATAACTGTCTAAATTTAAGTAAATTGTCTTGGTTTTCTATCATAAAAATTTGCATGTAACATGTTCTTTAAGCGCTGCTGCTTTTGTGTGCCACTTCAAACTGCTTCTGAAATCATTGGCACCTTGTACCTGGGCTTCTTCTTTACCGAAATGAGCGTTCACGGCCCGCAGTCAATTTTTATATGTAAGTGATATTAATAGGACGAATATCAAAACTATTTTCCATACTCAACTATTCAGGCGCTAAAAGCCATAAGTGGGATGTGCTACAGGCAACACTTCTAACAACAGGCGTCATTTCTTCATTGATGTTAATCTATGGTTCTTATAAGGTCTGCATACCGATAAATATTTAGAATATTTTAAGTAGAAATGCCTTCCCTAGGAAAATCGATGCTTTGTCTTGGTCTGGCTAATAAATTTCCTTATCATATTCATCGCGTATGTGATAATGACCATTCTGGATATTACAATTTACCATCCGCTGACAGTCATCATTATAATTGAATGTTTTATATTAGGTAAATAACTGTTTCCATTTTTTTCAATCTTGATGCTATCTTATGTCTCAAATATTCCCAGTAACTATGATTTATGCTCTGGTGGTTGTAAGCTCCTATTATCGTCTTCTTCGATCACTGGCGACCGATGCTGTTCAAATTTAATCAAAATCGTATAGTAGTTAATTTTAAATACTAATATATTCGTGTTCATCAAAGCAAGCTAGTTTTACATTATTCTATTCTAACGCAACACTACATCTGCTAGATTTCATCTCTGACATTTAAGTGTTTTAGTTTATTACAAAATTTCGAGCAGTTCGAATCCAGAAAACTGTTTAAACTCTAAAGATGGCCTGTCGTTGCAAGTACTTTGTGAAGCTGCTGAATAAGTGTTGTTTCTGTTTCTCTCTGCGCACTGGCACATTATTGCTGGGCTGCATATTCCTGACATGGTTCATCTACCTTTGTCTGGGCAGTGCCTTCATGATGGAGTGCATCTTCCCCAACGAGTATATGCGAGTGACAAAGGGCCCTCCGGCTGCCCCAAAGACAACAATGGTCTTCTCCTTCTTTGGCATCATTGCATCTGCAATGGTTTGCATTGGAGTGCACAATGTGAGTTTTGGTTTTGGAAATGCTCTCTACCTGTGAGCTAATTAACAAATTTACAAATTTAGAACAACGAGCTGCTTTTTGTACCTTTTCTGGTTTTAACACCTTTCTACATTTTGGCCCACGTTATGGCCATGGTAATGTATTCTTTCGTTTGGATGATTATTACTCTATTTGTAATTACAATTGGTAAGTGGATTGGGAATCGATTTAATCATGATATCCTAAAATACCTTTCATAGTGGTTCTCATCTACGCATGGATCGTGATCTACTCCTATTTCACCGAACTGCGCTATGCGTATGACGAAGATCTGCCGCAACAAACTTATATTTGAGATAAATCATTATTTCTTTGATCTCTTCTAACCAATTGATGTTCTTCCGGACTAAATATATATGGTAAATTGTGCAAGTGAAAGTCCGGAACATTCTTTTGTTTCCTTCCTTATCTTTACTAGTTATGAGAGACGACAATTAATTTATCGCTTCATTTCCAGAGATTGTTCTAGATAGACGATTTCGGGTTATAGTTTTTAGGGTCATGCACAATGCGTGACATGCAGGCTGATCTATTTATACAGACACACATATACATTATACAGTAGGGTAATTGACTTTCAGCTGGAAGGGGCAATACTGAAATGGGGAGAGAGAAAGTTGAACTCACCTTTGGCAGTGAGGCGAGCACTTGCTGTTTGACATCCCAGACCAGACGCTCCGATGGGAACTGCAGACACTTGTAAACATTCAGCTCCGGCACATGGATGCGCACCAGTAGCCACCCGTCTCGGGGCTCTGGCGGCGGCTCATCGTCAAACGCACCCGGCCCGGACGTGTTGTCCATGTTGGCCGGGTTCTGTTTGACTTTGGGCGTGGGTGGGTGATACGTCGTAATTTTGGCGGCTTTTGTTGTGACAGTGTCACAACGACGAAAGTAAATTCCCTAAATTTCGTGTATAGGGATTTTCGCTTTTAAGCTAATCGATTTTGTTTGTTTCTTTTCGTTTCTTTTTTGCTTTTTATAAAGTTTGTGGTATTTTCAAAAGAACTTTTGTCAATTGCGCATTTATTTAATTGAGCTGGCAGTTGCCTGTAGCTTTAACATTTCCTTGTGAACTTTTCCTTGAATGGAGAGATTTACATGTGGAATGTGCATCATGCTGAAATTAAAGACAATTGTTTAATATATTATTAGATTTCGATAACAATTTTAGTGATTAATTTACTTATTTGCGCAAGCTAAAAATAGAAACAATTACAAAGGCAAACAAAATATAAGAATTTATTTTTATAAAAGCAGAACAGAGCGATCGTGTTTCTACTAATGAAAATATTAAAATATACCAAAAGCAATATTTGGTATACTACTACTATTCGAAATATACCGATTAATATATAGTCAAAATACTCAAATATACCAAAGGCTATATTTGGTATATCGATATACTGGTATATTAAAAGTATAAAAAATATACCAACAGCTATATTTGGTATTATATTATTTTTAAATTATTTTATATTATTTAAATTTATTTTACCAAAACCAGCAGACACATAACTCATCTGCTGTGATCTTGGCTTTTCTTTTTTCTCCTCCATCGCTTTCTGGATGTGTAATCCACTTGCAATAGTAATGGTAACCACACACTCAAATTAAAACAAGTTTTTAGCGAGTCGACTTTGTATTACAAAACGTAATTTGTAAATTGGTTTACTTGGTTAACCCCGTGCCACAGCAGTTTGCTCCCTCGCTCAGCCTACGCACCGAAACCACTTTGAACAACGCAGTCCGCTCCATCAGTCTGTCAGTCAGTTAGTCAGTCCGTCAGTCAGGCAGTCAGTCATTTGGTTTGTCGATCGGGCGCTGTCATTGTGTCAGTTGCACAGACACTTCCCCATAAATTGTCAAGGCGAGCAAAAAAGTTGGCACATAAAAACATTTGTTGCTGTTGCTGTTGCAGTTGCTGCAGTTGATTACTCTCTGATATTGACATTTTATAGCTGAAGTCTGTAGCAACTCCAACTCTGCAGTCTCGCAATTGCAGCCGTTGCAATTATACACAAATTAAATTCACACGCTAACCTCAAAAAAACACAAAAATTGAAAACTAAAAAATAGGAGAATGTTTTTATGTCATCGACAATCGAAATGTGTGGCGGGAGGAAGCAAAATCATGTAGGCCGTTAATTCTGCAAAAAAGTCTTACTTTTTATTGCAGCCATGTTGATTATATTAACTAGTTAGTAAATTGTTAGATGGGGGCGTCACATAGATTGCAATTGCCGATGATGGAGGTGTCAACAACTCGAACAGCAAGTGAGATCGTTAGGCTAAGCAAGAAAGTAACATGAACTGGGTCAGACAGGTGTTTAGACTCTTGTCGAATGGGTCAAAGAAGTTTCACACTTTCAAAATATTTATACGTACATATGTTATATGATTTTTATACTATTTAAATGATATCTTTATGCGAAGGAATGTGCTAATAATTAACGTGCAAAAGTTGCAAAGATTGATATCAGTGGAAAAATATGAAGAAACTGGTTATTCCAAACTTCAACGTGTATATTTGAGATATACACACATCAAATTGCTCTTCTAAAATCATAAAATATATGATACATTGATAAGCTCTATACACTTGTCGAATTGGTCAAAGAAGCTTTACACTGTCATTAGTTTTTTGAAAGAATATGTTAATAAACGCAAAGATTGATATCAGAGTTAAAATTTAATGAAAGTGGTTACTCCAAACTTCATCGTATAATCGTACGTATATACACGTACACGTATGCTTAAGAATCGTGTTAATAATTGCAAAGATTGACATCAACTTTAACAAATAAATAAGTTACAGGCAAGAGTGCTCGACTGCGAGATACCTGCTTCCCATTTTGAATAAAAGCAAATCAGTGCGGTATTAATTTTAAAATAAACCTTATAAATACCCAGCAAAATACTAAAAATATAACAACGGCTATAATTAGTATATTGATAAAGTACTAGATTTAAAATATACCGTCGATGCAAAATATACCAGATTGTCAGCCAAAGCAACTAAGGCCCGAGTAAGTCAGCGTTTTTGCCCATACTAAAGTATTTCTTCAATAACTTCTACAACTTTTATCCCATCACCACGAAATTTTTGGGAATCAAAAACTAAATTTATTATTGGGTGTACCAAAATTCCAACGCACATATTGAGATACACACATGTTAGATTGGCTCTTCAAAAAGCATAAATTAAACATTGATAAGACACTAGTCGAGTGGTCAAAGAAGTTTTAGATGTTTAAAAATAAATCTGTATGCGAAGGAATGTATTAAAAATTGCAAAGATTGATATCAGTGTATAAAGTATAATGGAGCCGGTTATTCCGAACGTGAACAAAAATATATTGAGATACACACATGTCAAATTTGCTCTTCCGAAATCGTAAAATATACTTTGATAAGCTTTCATCTCTATCAAGAGTTATAGTAAAGGAAATATAGCTATTTTTAGTAACCACAATCTGAAATATTTATTATCTGGCATATAAATTGTCGGCTGTTTTAGATCGTTTGATAAAACTAATTGACAAAGAGCACACGGAAAGTAAAGTAAAGACTACTCTAGAGGTTCAAAACGGAAAAAATGTTCTTCTCTTAATCAATATCAATCAAATAAAATATTGAGCATAGAATACTTTTACATGAACCTTCACCTTAAGTACTTAAAGCACACTCGAAGGCAAATGAAAATGCGATAATTGTAAAGATGTCACGGTCAAGAAACTGCGTACATTTACCGAAATACATAAATTAAGTAAACATCAACTTGAGCTGAACAAGTGGACGGATGACTGAAAACAAAAGCCGTTTACCTTGGCCACCTACCTGCCGCCTGACTGTCAATCAAAGATACGACGACGGCGAAAGCAACAACTAGTGAAAATTATCGGAAGACTTTTCAACAACTCCGTCGTCGTGGCCTAGGTATTGGCATTAATGGATAACGCACCGAGGGACAGAGTGTTGCTTGATAACAGTTGATAACAATACGCATACGATTTTGGTTTCAATCATTTTAATTAGCAGCATATCAGCACATTACGCATACGGCACATGGTCATTCAACTTAATTAAAAATGAAGAAAAGAGTAAGATAAAGCTTATCTATGTTTGGGCGTAATCTCTTAACGCGTTGTCTTATCACAGTCGACAACAAAAGGCAAGCGGAAACAGAGCCAATGGCAAACGCATTTCATTATAATTGAAATTCTCTCAATGAATCTTCGAGAGATTTATTCGACACAAAGTTTGTGCTGCGCTTTTTTTACGGCCAATCGTCTTTAATTGGAAAACTTTTTGGCTTTTGCCTTAAAACTTCTGCCATCCTAAGCTCCGTTCGGAATTCTCCATGAATCTGGCACACACTTTGCCAATGCTATTAATTGCCATTTAAATTGTTGTGCGCCATATGCTGTTCTGATTTATTAATAGCGTAAAACATAAAAAACAGCAACTCAATTATGCCAAAGCCGAGCTAAGCCAAGCCAACTACAGCAAGCAAACAAAAGATTACAGCAATTTGAATGCGAACTAAGTGCGGTGATTTTTCACTTAAAACAAATAATTTTGAAAAATCCATTTTAACGCCTCCCTCGGTGTGCTTGATTGAAAAATTATGCTTGACCTTTGCTCTGACATGCGAAAGCAAATCAAAATTTATGCTTGGACAATCATCCTCCCCACCCCAAATCGCCCATTGAATTGTTTCCTTTGCACGCTCCACGCTTGACAGCTGTCAGTTGCGTGTGTTGTGTGTGCAAATATATGTGTGTATGTGCGTGTGTGGTGCTGTCAAAGCAACAATTTCGACCGCCAGGTGGCGCAACATAAATTTCACTCCCTCGCTCAAAGCAAACTATGTTATGTTCATGCTACGTCTGTCGCGTCTCGTCTCGTCGTGTTTGACAGTTATTTGCTCTTCTGAACTGACATCGAACATCCAATTAGGGGCAAGTCAAGGGGGGAGTAGGTGAGAGGCAGGCAAATGGCTCATAAACACAACCTTAAACATGCACAACAGTTAAGTGGGTCAATCTGGCCAGAAAATACTCTCACTGCAAAAGTGCCAAACATTTTTTGTCTTCTTGAATAACCGCTGAGCTCGATGCACTCAAGTGCTGCGCTGCTGCTGCTTGAATTTCTGGCTGCCAGTTTAGCCTAAGTATTTGTGACACTTGGCGTATACGCGTTCTGACAGCCGTCGAAATTTCGCTGAAGAATATTGCAAGCAACACACACAAGAGTGTGACGTGTCGAGTGCTCCAATGTCCCATTAAGCGAAGGCTTAAACTAAAGCAACGCCAGGCTTTAAAGTTAAAGCTTTAAATGTGCTGTAGCAATTGGATTTTTTTTTACGCGTTACCCGAAGGGAATCATCTGTGTGTCTCTTCGTGTGAACACATAAATCTTTAAGGCGGAAATATAATTTTTTTGACAATCCGGATAATTTTTGATTAAAAAAACTGCTGAAGCTGACAGGTCTTGATTGCTTTGGTTACAAATTTAGTAAATTTTTGCCTTTATTGTATTTTTGTATCATGGCATATTTATATATTAAATATAGATTTTGGTATATTTGCTATATATTAATTTGATATATTTTAGCGATAATATCGCGCTTGTATTTTTTGTTTTTGATCTTGATTGCTTTGGTTAACAATTTAGTATATTTTGTATTATATGCTTTATTTTTATATACCAAACATAGATTTACGTATAATTTTCTATTTCAGTTTATTAGTTTCTTATATTTAAGCAATAATATCGCAGTTTGATTTTGATCTTGATTCCTTTGGTTAACAATTTGGTATGTTTTGTATTTTATGGTATATATTTTTTCTATTATGGTATATTTATATACCAAATATATATTTTCGTGATAATACCGCACTCGCATTGTTTGTTTTTATTAAAAATGGTAAGCATCGAGCACACTCAACTAGACCTATGTGAATTGAATTTGTTAAATTTAGTTTCCCTCCTGATGCTTTATATGTGTGAGTCTCTATGTAAAATGTCAGTCGCTCTCATGGGTGTATTCATTCACATTCAGGCAAATAGTCATGCTTGAATTTAAATTGCGTAGCGCTTTAAACCAAATTACTTTTGTCATTTTAATGGTCTTACTCAATCTGAGGCACTGTGATTTTCAGCTGCAGAGAAACGAATGGGTTTTAATTTGGTTGAGGAGTAACCACATCATTGTTGGATGCTGCAAAGTAATCGCAGCAGCCAATTGGCAAACTGCACAAAAAGCGAACAGAACAAATTCCGCGCCCACAACTTCATAAATTCCGGCTATTTTTCTCTCTATTCGTTGCACAGTGAAACCACAAGTATGCGCTGAAAATAAGAGAATTCCATTGGTCAAGTTTAGCAACGTTCATCTAGTTTTACACTGTGCAGATTCGTATACTTCGGCTTCTCTGGACTCAATGTAGCATATACCGGAAACGGAAATGCGAACATTCCGTTAGTAAACATGGAACAGACCGAGATGCAGACTACAGAGTCCTTAGGTCTTAATCCTTTGGCATTCCACGTTGCTAGACGTGCGCTTTAATTAAATATTATTAAATACAATTAAGCTAAGCGTCTTTCAATTAAACTCCAACGAACGGGTGCCTAAAACTCGTTGGCATCTTTGGTGTCTTTGAGACCAGAAGTAGTTCTAAAAGGCGAGAATGGAATGGAGGAATTTGTGTGCTGTAAACAACGTAGAGTGCTGCAAAACATGTCACAGAAATAGTTTATGGCAATGTCAAAGTTTCTTGTCAAATTTATTCAACTATTTTGTTTTCTCGTATATTCTTCTTTTTGTATATTTTGTTGCTCAAGGCAGCCCAAGAGAGGAAACAACAATAATAAAGCAACAGCAGCAGCAGCCAACAACAGCAGTAGTAGCATCAAAAAGAAAAAGTCCGAAAACTTGTTTTCCAGTCACGTTCATTTTCAATCAAGTGGCATCATTATATGCCAAACAAACTGCAGAGAATAGAGACTAATACAATAAGAAAATTAACTCTGACCCAAGTGGCCACACAGACATTGAGAAAGAGAGAAAGATACATACGAACGCTTGCCCTTAACCCTTTTATGTGGCCGTCAGCGGAGCTCCCTGGGGCTGTCACTCACTCACATCATCATCATCATCATTGACTGTTCCATTGTCTAGCTGCATGTGATATCTGAGGGATACTGAGGATGGATAGTTGTATTGTATTGAATAGAGTCGAGTCAGGAACCACAGCAAATTACGCTGGAAATCAAACTAAAACTGAACGCCTTAACCACAAACCAACTTCCTGTTCTAAAGAAACCAGGTAAATGCTATAGAACAAAGCCAGCAAACAAATAAACGAAGAGCATGCCAAAATGTAAAACGAACTTTGTTTTGTTTTTTTGGCATTTATTTGATTGAGATTGTTTCAACTTCTGAGTTGTGCAACTTCTAATAAATCTCGCAACAGATACATTTTATCTACTAAGCTTTACACTCAATACCATGTAAAATACTCACTAAATTTAACACATAAATCAATTGCAAATGAAAACGCAATTCGATTCCACAACTTTAATGGATTCATTCGAAGAATGACAGACCAACTGAATGACTTTAACGATACTTAACAAATTTCCAACTAATTTCAGCAACTGAATTACGTCATTGCACACAAATCGCAGCATTAAGTCAGCGACAGATTCAGCGATTTGCTGTTGTTGTTGCCATGTTGTTGCAATCAATGAAAATAAATTAAAGCGGCGATTAAAAAAGAACAAAACTCTATGCAAATGCGAGAGACTGATTCGACCGGTTTGAATGCAGGCCAGGTAGCAAACAGAGAAGGAGACACATCACACACAGTGTGTGATCAGACTCACACTCGTAACACTTCGCACACCAGGTAGCTAAGACAAAAACATGCATAAAAACTTAAATAATAAATGAAGTCAAAAGCTATTTAAATATGTAGCTAACTTACCCCTTGCCTCTGGGCCAGTTCCAAGGCAGTGCTGCTCAAACTGTGTTGCACATCATTCAAAATAAAATGCTGTGGATGAGAAAAGGAGAAAAAAAGATGGAAACGATTAAAAGGCAAGTTGACGCAGTTCCTTAATTTCTATTTAACGTGCAAATATTTTGCCTGCCAATTTTCCTCGATAAACGCAATTTATTACGCCAGCAAACTTGAAGCCAGGCTAATTTCATATTTTGCGACTCGCTGCAGGGCCATCAATCATACGCCATGTGAACAGCAGACGCAGCACAAACCAAATCAATGGACATAGTAGAGTGTGCCACCAAACACTCCCCCTTCTACTACCTCTACCTCTACCTCACTCTGCAACTCCTCCCCCCTTGCAACATAACTCAGTGCTGCGTACATCTGTGGGTGGTTACGTACACAATACATGCTACGTGCCGCATGGAGCATTGAGCGTTCAGCGTTCAACTTGTGACGCCCACAGTTATAGCAAAAAAGTTGCATGCCAATTGATAGCTAACAAATTTTCGCGCTACTACAACAACAACAATGAGAAACATTAGCACACCAAAAGACACTTGTGGGCAATTTAAATACTCTACTTTGTTTAGGGGGTGATACCATGCTACTTTAACATATTAGAATTGTTTGGATCCCTGAAACTTTAACTTCGAATATTCCTTTAAACAAAGTGATAAGTTCTCAAAAAATGTAAATGCACATGTCGAAATAGAAGAACAGTGGAACTGTATTCCTGTACGCATTATTCAGGATTATTCAACCAAGCTATATGGTCACACTTTCTGAGCTTCTCACTTTTTCCTTACAAAAGCATTGTGGATAGATGAGCATCATATTAAAGCTTATATGTAAATTATTAAATACTTGAAAACATAATATATTATATTGTGTTTTTATTTATAAATTTCGTATAAATTAAAAAACGATTGGCAATAATTTTACTTATAACAATTTCCCAAATTTTTGAGGTATAAAGCAAACTTTGTCTTCCATTTTCAGAAAAGGAAATGCAATGCTCCAACTTGATATTTACCATATAAATAGGGGTATGTATTTGATTGCATTTGCTTAATTGTGAATAACACTAAATAAATCATATTTGATTTTACAAATTGGATGCATTATTATGAATCTTAAAGCTTTCATGTCAATACAATAGTTGATGTCAATAGTCATGTCAATACTATAGTAATTATAGGTGTACTGTATTCAGAAAAACAAACTATCTTACAAATCTCCATAAACTATTTGTAACAAAAACATAAATTAATGCTTCATATATGCAAATTACACGGTTATATTCGAGTATGTAAATAGCCTGCGATCAAACAAATTTGACATCAATTGAATTTAGTTAATACAGAGTATAGATTATTCGTGTAGCGAGGTTTTTCCTCATTCGCAGACACTTTGGCGTTTTGTGTGTTGTTATAATCATTGTGGTTGTTGTCGCCTTTGTTGTAGTTGACACCAAACAACTCTATAACAGACCTCGCTCAGTGCCATTTGGGATTCAGTTTTGGGAGACTTAAACTTAAAGCTTTGCGTGTTTTGCATTTGCGCTAATCACTCAATTTTTGTTAGAGAAGAAGAGGGCGGTGGCGAGGGGAGAAGGAGAGAGGGAGAGTGAACGGAGTGATTCGTGTGTTATGTAAATTGTCGTTGTTGTTTAATGTGGCATCTTGTGTTTTACAAGGCACAAATAAAAAACGTGTCTGCCACAAGCTGCGCTGCTTAGTCCACTTAACAGCCTCAGCAACTTGATCATAATTAACAGCAATTTCAGCACTCACACACACATCACACAATCGCACACACGCACACTCAAACACATTAACACATTGAGACTGCACATATGTGTGTAATTAAGCTGCAATGACTGCCAAAAACGGGTTAGCAAAAAGGCTCTAAACGGTTTTTTTTTTGTTTTTTTGATAACTTTGCCTTTAATGGCTTGAACGAGCAGCGCAATTCGAAGCTGCCTCTCAACAAGACAGAGACAGAGACTGAGGCTGAGTTTGAGGCTGTTGACTGTTGTCTCTAGCATCATGGCTAACCAAAAGTGGCCAACAAATGATTTTTAATAACTTTGACACTCATTAAACTCAAATTACATGCATTTGATTACGCAGTTTTGCATTTGGGCCTCAACTTAAGCCGCTTATGTTTCTTCATCAACCTCATATGGCATATGGCATCGACACGACTCGTATGGCAGCAGCATAAGACCGAAACGGTAAAACCTCTCTCAGATCCTCTCACACAACATTATGGCCATTATAAATGAATTTTTAATGCAGCGAGTTGTTTGCCTGATGCTGACCAAGATTTATGCCTGGCCTTAAGCCCCTTTTGGCATGGTGTCGAGTTCAGCAGTCTCCGAGATTTCACTTGCCAAAGATTCTTATATGATCTATGGTATCTCCCAAACTTATGACAAACACATTAGCAATGAGATTTGGCTTGAGTGCAGTGAACGAGTGACTTCTATATTTTTTTACGATTTTACGATGCTACTTAAAATATATAAAATGTATGAAATGGCAAGAAGTTAACTGAATATATATTTACTCTTTTATACTGTTACTTAAAAGATATACCCAATTAATATAGAAAAATACTAATACCCTAACGGTATAAAATAATACTAAAATGTGTTGCATTTAGAATATTAATATATTAACTAAGTACTAAACCCAATTATTTAATGTGTCGAAGATTTCATTTGCAAAAGATTCTTTAGTGATGTAAGCGACATTTCAAGCTCATGACAACCACAATTGTAAGAAATTATCCTAAGTGCAATACCTAGAATTTTCGATCAATTCTTAGCGCTTCTGCCAACACATTTGCTATAATTATTTAGGTCGTTTAAAAATATCGACAGCTGTTTACAACCAACTGTTAACAGTATTTTAGTATATAGCTTTTCATGTTAACTTTGTGCATTTAACTCCCATTGTTAAGTGTTGATTGGATTGTCTGGAATGCTCGCTGCAAAGACTCATTTAGATTGTATATAAAAATAGTTGAGCCATTTCCTTAAGGTGCTTCAAAGGGCTAATGATCATAAAAGCTAATCAAATCATGTGCCTAATTAGATTTTAATTGGTTCAAGTCTTAAGCGGTCGGCGCTCCGTGGGCTCATTGAACTGTTTACATAATAAAAATTGAATCGCTTTTCGCGCAAAACGCAAAAAAAAACTCATTAAATCAACTTAAAGTTCTCACAGATGGGGGAAACTCGGCGATTCTCACAAGTTGCCAGGGGGATGGGGGAGACTTTAGGGCGGGAAATTGCAGATTAAGATGCAGTGCGTCAAATTAATTACGCGTTTCATTGTTGTTGCCGCTGGCACATTAACTTTAACGCTGCCATCGGCGTTGGCTTTGACTTTGCGAGTTTTGCTGTTTCTGTTTGACTTTTTGCTTGGACAACAGGCATTTAAAGCATTGTACCTGACGACCCCAGCAGCAGAGGGGCGTGTATTGCTCTTTTCTGTTTTGCTTCTTCTGCCCACAGCCCTGAACTTGACATTTATGAACGCTGGGGAACCTGCAACTTGTCATTCGCTACTAGCTGGTCTCTGCTCTTCTCTTTGTTATTATCGCTCGTGTCGCGACCATGTGCTAAGTTCTTTTTAATTACCCTCCAGTTCACATCTCAAACTCCGCACCAACAAAGGTGTAAGAATCTGTGGCATCTCGCTCAGTAGTTGCTGTTGTTATTCTTCTTGTTTCTTGTGATGTCGTAAAGTACTTTTTATGACCCATTGCGATTTGGAACGTGCCCGCCGCATGAAAATGCAATCTCGCGCTGGCCAACAAACCCAGTACTAGCTGCCCAGCTGCCCTCTAAACGTCCACACAGCAAGATCGAGATTTTATTAGGCCCTGAAGTGCTGTTTACGGATTCACTATTTTACTATTTTCACTGGGTGAGTGATTCAACTCATGGCCACATTATAGCTTGTAGGCCTAAAGTTGAAAATTACACGAATTCTGGCTACAAAAATGTCCAGTACGCAGTCAGACTGGCAACACTTACCTCAAAGCATAAAAATACAAGTACATATTTCGAAAGAAATGAAACTCTTAATTTAAATTTTTAATTTTAAATCTCTATTGAGATAGGTCATCGTCTTTCAGTATACTCATATGCATTTCAGTTGAAACACATAAGGGGACAACTTAAGTGTAAACAAAACATTATTATAGTATATAGATATACCAAATATAGCATTTGACATATTTCAATATTTTTCTGGTATATTTAAACGATAATACCGTTTTACATTGTGCTGTCATTATAGAAAATGGGTTGTCGTTATCGATTAGAACTTTTCTAGTTATTCTTTTTTTCTCTCTTTTATTTACAATCTGCCTGTTTAAACAATAGCTAATATTAAATTATAGAAATAGCAATACAACTTTTCAGTTGGTTGGATTTATCTATCAGGGAGATCGAGTATGAGGTCTCTTTTCTTGTTCTTACTATTCCAATTTCAAATTTCAGTTACTCATATTCCATAAGTGTTTTACAACATTTTTTAGTATAAGTAATTACACATAGAGAAACTGTATAAATTACACTGTATAATTAAACTCGAGCTTTATTACTTCATGCATGATTAACTTAATGTTCAGCAATATTTTAACTTGTTTACAATACAGATTGTATTAAAGAGTATATGCGAAAATTTGTCAGTTAGTCATTTTGTCATCACAGAGTGTGAAATGTGAATGAAACATCTAAATTGTGAGCAAATTGTTTGCGCCAAATTGACAACTGCGCTAAGAACTTTTCCATTACATGTAAATGTTAGATGGCAAATGCAAAACTCTGATATAAAGAAGCAGATGGCCAGGCAAAAGAACCGTTGCAATGGACCAACGCAAACACTTGCGAATGCTCGCAACGATCGCAAACCTGTCATCAAGAGTGACTAGAGGGAGACCCAGCAAATAGAATACTGCATTTGCAACGGAAGCTGAGCAACAACGATGAAGCAGCGATGAGACTCGCTCGCAGCATAAATCTTGATATCGAAACATTATTAACGTCAATTAATTCTAACTGTTGGTATGCCACACAAAACGCCCGCTGGGGTGGCCATTAAACAGTAGCCAAGTCAAGTCAAGCCAAGCCGAACCCAAACCCAATGAAGCCACTTGCAGGGCGGGGCAAATGGCAGGCAAGCGACGTGCCACAAGAACGACAACAAGATGAGCAAGAGGAGAGCAAGTGGTGATGAAAGCAGTGAAATTGAAGAGGCCCGCTGACTGTGATGGATAATTGCTGAGAAGAGACTGAAGAAGCTGCACTATAACTAGAGATGGGAATTACAACCAAGACCTAGCTAAGGTACTGATATTGTCATCGTGTTCCGAGCTCATCTCAAAAATACGAATTATATGCTAACAAGTAGCATCACATTCTAATAAAATTTAATTTTTTGTCAATTATATATTTTATATATTATAATAAAATTGAAACTAAAGAATTATGTCTGTATAAGATAAACTAAACTATCGTCATTCAGCATGTTCCCAGCTTATCTCTTGAAATGGAAGAGGAATGTGAATAATTTGGTAACAAGTGTTTTCACCGTCTATTAAAACTTTATATAATATACTATAATATGGATATTTAATGCATTTTTAATATAGAACACTCTAATATAACAATAATAATTTAATTAACAATAACTATTTGTCAACTTTGTATTATTGAACTAAAAATTTTCATTACTTTTCTTAAAAATATGAAAATAAATAAAGTGTCTGCATGAGCTGAATTACAGCTAGAGAAGACCTTTTCGTGCTATTGTCAGCGTGTCACGAGCTCATCTCTAGCTATCAACTGTTGCAATTGTTTCTGGTATTTTATTTTGCAGCTTATATGCAGTTGTTGCTGTTGTTCTTGCTTCGCTGTTATTGTTGTTGTTGTTGTTGTTGTCAACCTGTTTGCCATTCGCTTCCGCAGAAGACACATGAACACAGACAGGCTCAGCAAGTGCATGTATTAGTGGCTATGTATTAGTAGCAGTGTTAGTATTGGCTTTAAGTACTCGCTAACAGTATTTACATAGCTGTCTGTGTGCTGTTTGCCTTTGCTGTTTGTTTTTGTATGTGTTGTGCCTCCACGTTGGCCCACCTCACGATTTCAAAGCCGATTAATATCAGCCTCACGTGAGTGCACGCTTTGTTGTTCTTTTAGCAGTTGTTGCTGTTGCTATTGCTGTCTCTCTTGTTGTTGTTGCTGTTGGTGGCTTCTTCTTTGGTTTTCGTTTTTACAGTTGACTCTGCCTTGCAAAATTGCTTTGAACTTGAAAATTTCCCACGTGACAACGACGCTCGCCTCTTCTCGCGATTTCCCTTCTGTTTCTCTCTCTCTCTCTCTCTCTCTTTTTGTTTCTCCCAATCACTCTCCTTGCTCTTTGTGCCACATGTGCACCTTTTATTTTGCCAGCTGAAGCACCCGCTACCACACTTTAATCCCTTCTGCCTCTTCATCTAACTATGCTTTGCATATCACCGTCAACGTGTCGCCCCCACCTAACGGTTTAACTTTTTATAGCCGATGTCGTCGTAGTTTTTGTTGTTGCTGCTGCTGCTGGCTTGTAGATCTCATGGATTTCATATTTGTGCAACGTTTTCAGCGGCAAGTGTCGACTGCTTGGCATTGGCTAAATTTAATTGGATGAATTTCGTGTGCCATATCTTTCGGTGTCCATCGATGGCTGCGGCCTTTTAGCAAATTGTAATTGTCAATCGAATATCGTGAGCAATTTTTTTCTTTATTTTGAAGATTTTTATTGAAATTGTGGGAATACGAAAACTGTTTGGATGTAGCTCTTAGAAGTGCACGATGAGAAATAATCAAGAGATATTGTGAATTAACTTCAGATATTGTATTAATGACTTTGATACACTTTTCTTCTATGGCTAAATAAGCATAATTTAAGTAAATAGCGATTGACTGACTTTCGCAACAATTTTGTAATTAAAGTTGATGCTCGTGCTTTGTGTTTAAATGCAATTTTCAAGATGCAAGCAGACGACATTTCTCCACTTTGCCACCTGCACTACTTTCGCCCACACCCAATTGAGTATTTCCGCTCACAAGTCACTTGGCCACTTGGCCACTTGGCCATTTGCTCGCTTGTTCACTTGCTCACTTGGCCTGGCCATATTTTATAAAATGGAAAAGTCGAGTGGACCACCCACAGCCTGTTTTAAATACCAGCAAATGAATTGGCTCAGCCCATAAATAATAAATTTTGTTGCAAGCAGAGCGGAGCAGAGCAGAGAGCAGCAGCCGGCAGCAGCTTCGACTACTTCATTGCAAAGTTGTGACGTCTTTCTAGTGCCCAGGCCCAGGCACACAATTAAAACGAAGCACTTTAAATAACCTGAGCCCGGGCATCCCGAAACAACCTAACTCCTCGTCCCCGGAGACAGTTCTCTCTCTATCTCTCTTTTCTTGGCTATCTCTTTCTCTTGCTCTGTGCGCTCTTCTTCATACATTTTTGAGCAATCTCTAACCCAAATACAGTTTTCCAGCTCATATTTACAGTGTGCTCGCAACTAACAAAGGCATAGCTTACATGTTGCAAGCTCTACTATATCTCCGCAATCCTGTCTAAAGGATTCTACTGCCTGCTGGCCATGTATGTACATATAAGCCTTTAACTTTAAATGCTGCCAAAACGCTTGCACTATTTAGGCCAGACAATCAGTCAACTAGCGGCAACTGTACTTCGCATTTCTAAGTATCTGCTTCGTTATTCTTGACACCTGCTCGTATATCAACTGATTGAAAACTGTTCGTCGTAGGAGTGACACAACGTAAGCAGAGACGAGAGGGATGGTTGTGCTGGTTGCAACAACTGCTGCCAGCATTCCACAGCGCTAATTACATAAAACTTTACTTTGAAAATGGCGCAGTTGCATTTCATGGGCCTCCTCCTCCTCCTCCTCCACTTTCTCTACAAATGCCCTGGAGTTGAGTGACTAAGATGAGTCTACACCAGAAACATTAACAATAAGGACCAAGTTAAAAACTATAAAACTTTAAGACGTGCAACTTTCAATACAATTATGTAAGTTAAGAAAATGCAAAATGTCAGCTGCAGCCACTGGAAGACAATAACGAACGATCTTAATGGATAGTGATAAATCTATTGAGCTAGAATAATACAAGAAAATTTTAAACGCCTTTATAAGAATATAGTTTAAATAATAGAGTTTTCAATTCAATCCTTTCACTTTGCATACAACCAGACACTACAAGTGAAAATTAAAGATTGAGAAAAGTATTATTAATTCAGTATCTGATTTCTAATAAACTGAATATTAAAATTGAAAATTATATTAATTGCAATTTCAAAGTTCAAGTCTTACTGATATAACTCAACAAAACTACCTATCTGACTGTCTGCATGCATAATTTCTATGTTATTATAAGATCCCGAGCAGACTGTTTAAAAACAATAGTATATAGAATTATAGTTTCTCGTAGATCTTTCCATCATTACATAAAACCATGCTACACATTCTGAAGCAAACGATTTCAGTATCAATTGTAAAAGTTGCTATGGTCACACTTAACTGGAATGTAAAGCAGAAACGTACTCATTTATTTTCCATGTACACTTTTTGGCTTTTTGTATTTAAACGAATTCTTCTTTTATAAATAGTAATTATTTTACAAAGAAATCTTCGAAAGATTCTCGATTGATTAATTGTTGAATGCACTCCATTAACGGAAACATTCTAAGCAATAACACTTGCTCGTTTGATTTCTTTTTTTTTTTTCAATCTAACTCTCTGCTGGGTATCTCATTATCGAGCAGTTTCTTTGCTACGCTCTTGGCTCTGATGTTCATCTCTAGCGCCAGTCAGAAGTCCGCATTCAGTAGTGAGTAGTGAATAGTTCGTCTCGACTGCTTGCTTCCTACACGCATTCATTACACGTCTCTGCTGTGCTATTGTTGGTATTATTATTGTAGTTACTGCTGTTGCTGTTGCTGTTCTTGTTCTTGTTCTATTTTGTATCTGGCCACTTGTATCTTATAGTTATCTGCAACTGTGGCGGCTTCTCCACCGCTTTCACACACATGTGTGCTTCATGGCCAATTGTCTGCATCACAAAACAAAAACAACAACAGCAGTAACAACAACAGCAGCAGCTACTTCTTCGCTGCTCTATTCTATGTTCTGTCTTTGTCTCTTCGCTGTCATGTGAAACTCAGTCATTAATTTGGAAGCTGCTTTTACTATGTGGCCTGACATGCAAACACACGCTTGAGTTTTCTTCTTCTTCTCGTTTTCTCATATTTTGCATGCTACTCCTCCTCTCATGTTTTGCACCCAGTTCCCAGTTCTCTCTCAGCTCTCAGTTCTCCAACTTTGGAAGTTCTTGGGTCTGATTTTGCAGCATTTCCTTTTGTCTTGCACAAAATATGCATTATCTTGCGGCATCGGCTTATGCTGTCGCGCTTGAAGCTTTGTATTTAATTACTGTGCACATTTCTCAAATTTCACCTCGCATTCTCCCGCCTGTCATCTTCATGTTCAGGTGTCGTGGCTGTCCCAGTCGCTCTCGCTGCTGCTGTTGCAGTTGCAAGTGGCAGGCACACATTATCATTATCAGCGGCATCGAGACATCGTGCAGAGCATTATGCTCATTATGCATTTCACTTTGAATGATACTTCTTTTCTCTACCTTGAAGCTTGCTGCCTGGGAAAGTTCTGCGACTGACATCATTTTATGATTTTTATGGCATAAGGGAACAAAGCTGATTCCTCATTTACGATCTAAGAATTTTCTAAGCATATAAACAAGCCATTTTATTGCCGATTAACTAAACGAGTTCTTAGCAGCAAAGTTCTCCGAGCTCAGTGTTTATTATTAGTAAAGCGTTTGGTTTTATTGCTGTTTTAATGGCCAATGGCCAACTTCACTGTTAGCATCCTTTTAAGTATTATTACGCTGGGTAGAACAAGTATTTAAAATTCACGACATCGGCAATCGGCGATCGGCGATCGTTGGAGGCTACAAGGACCAGATGACACTTTTGCTTGTCGGATCAGAGCTCAGCGTTTGCTGATAGATTGCTGTGGGCAAAGATCAGGCCAATTAATGGACCGTTGGCCAACGTTGCAGTTGAAAACAGTTTTCCACTTTTAATTATGCGCAACTTGAGCAACTGAGCAGCAACTCGTCAGTTGCACTCTAGTTGGAAATGCAGCTGGGGCTGCTGGTGGCAGTTTCCATGTCAAGACAAAGACGATGTGCTGAGATGCAGGTGCAACAGCAGCAGCAACAGCCAACAACAACAACAGCAACAACAGCAGCATTGCGGTAAAATGCAATAAAGAGTTAGACGCTAAAAGGGGCATGCAAAATTGCCTGGCAAGTTGCATTCTCTCTTTGTCTATATGTGTGTGTGCCTTAATTAATTTTGATTGCAGAAAAACTTTGGCGGAAATGTTCATCACACGCCGCTCTGGCGAAGGCAACAAAAAAAGGCCAAGATGAAGCTGACGCTGAGGCTGAATAGAAGCTGCAGGCTGCCAGCACAAGATGAGATTTGTAACTGCTTTCTGCAGCCTGAGTTGCTAATTAATTGAATTAAATGAAAGACCGCCACAACGCTGTGCACTCTGTGTCGAGTTGAGTGGGCATCATCAAGCCCATCTCCATCGGATGCACTCTGCTATTAGAGGCCATTTGGCAATGCTCCCCTTACATCATCTCTCGACTGCACTTTACATGTAAATCAGGCAATGCGATAGTCCACACCCTGTTTGCAATTTGGTCTAATACCAACAAATTAGACCATACAGAGCTAGGCATAATATTCTTGCCACTATAATAGAATTATTAGACAGTAAATTGCCTGAGATTCGGCTGGCATCACGATTTAAACAACATTCGATTCGCATTATATCGCATTTGTTAGTTGTGACTTTGTTCCACAGCTCGAGCTGTAAGCACCAACTTTATTTATGGTTATAAGCCGCAATTGGAATGCCAACAGCTGCTCCACAAGCAGCGTTTTTCCATTGCATCCTCCCCAATTCCGTGACCATCGAGCAGCGTTGATGGCAACGCGAAGCCTGACGATGTCGTTTGGCAACGCATAATTCATATTCAGCTAGTCAAATATTGCACTGCACAGTGACGCAAATTCGAAAAACTAATAGGGATAAACTATGAAATTAAATTTTAAGGTATGATAAATAATGAGCAGAAGGAAGGAAGAATCATTTCCAGATGAGACGATGTCCGTCTGTCTGTCTATAAACAACTAAAATTCAGAGCATAATTTTTATCTGGAGTCTCGGGTTGTGACTCATACAATAATAAATAACTACAATTCATATAATTTCTACAAAATTCGGATGGTCAAATTTAAAATTTATAAATTATTCAGGAAATAATTTAATATGGAAAAAAACGGCTGTAGTTGGTGGATCGTTCCCTTGTATTTTATTTTCTATGGTATATTTTGAATGAAGTAGTATATCGGTAGGCAAAACAAAGATTCTAGTATTTTCAGTATACTAATTTGGGATGTTTTACTAGTAATGCCATACTATTTTATTGTTATTTAAAACGTCTAGCGAATACTCCCATCATCGAGCATAACTGTATCAACTGTATCTTTCGTACTTGTTTAATTCATATATTTTATATCTGCCTTCTCTAATTAACATACTTAGTTAATTTAATTAGCTATTTGCTCAAATCTGACCACTGTGCGTGGCTAGCTGCATTAAAGCGTCTCCCTCCACATCAAAGTGTAAAATGATTGTCAGCCCAACACCTCCTCCTCCCCCTGCTTTAAAGTCTTCACTTGTTAGGGACGTTGTTCGTGTCGAAGCATTTCAAAAATGGGCGCTCATTTATTTACGTATTATTTAACCATTTGGAGGAGTTGTACTTAGCTCACCCTTCCTCTCTCTCTTTCTCTTTTTCTCTGTCTCTCTCTTTGCATACAGTTTGCATTGCTCGGGTTTAGTTTATAATTTAATTAGCTTTGTCGTCGCAGTCTTATCACACAAATCCAGCTCGTTAATTAAACCAAAGCCCCAACTCCAGCTCCATCAGCATTTACGTAACGATAGGCACAGGATCAGCGTCAGAAGGCGAAAGAGATAGCAACACTGACAGCGCAAGAGAGAGAGGAAAAGAGAGAGACGAGAAGACAGACAGGTTGAGTTCAAAGTGAATTGGATGTCAGGTGGGTCAGAGCCACAGTCCTGAGCAACGTGGGGTTAATTGTCTGCCGTTTGCCAGTCACGAACAGAGTTTGGACAATCGATTTGAATTGCAATCGCAGACAGAGGGGCCGGGGGGGGGAACGGTGGGAAACGAGAGGGCTGGCTGGAGATGCTCCCAGAGCCTTTCTAACAGGAAATCCGTTGTGCTGTCAGCGGTAGCTCAAATTTATTTGGGGTCAACACCAAATGACCCACTAATTTATATGAATAGATTTCACAGCAACAATTTCGCACCTATGTCAAGACTCAAGATGAGTCGTCAAATGTTTATGCAAATAATTTACGCACACACAAAGCAAACAAAAAAAAATGTGGCGAACCAGAGAAACCCAAATAATATAAACGCTGCAAATGAATTCATTTAAGCTCGACTCAAACTCAAACTCGAACGTGAACGTGGTCGTGATTTCAATAAACAACTAACACCAAAACACCAAAACAACAAAAGCGGCCCCAAGACGACGGCAGACAGCACACAACAAACACTTGAGAGATAAAAGCCACCCGATGACCTTGTCAAATTAATGCCAAAAATGCCGAAATAGCGCGTCGAAAATACGCGACAAAAAATAAGTCACTTCGCTCTGAAGATAATACAATATTTCGCATTCAGACATAAGCGCTCATAATGAAATGATTTATAAATAAAGACGATCGTTTAATAAATGTGAAAAGCATAAAAAGTAGACCAAAGCGTCGACTAAAATGCTAACATAAGCGAAATTCAACTCACTTTTCAACGTGACAAAACGTTGGGTAAGTTTTTGTACAGAAAACGCAAGTTTCTTAATATTTGCAACTAAATTTAGTCATACTTATAAATTAGATACAGAAAAGACGCCTGACGAAATGAGGATTCAAATTTGAAAGCCTAACAATTTGCATTATATTTTGACAATATTGATTCAATCTTTAAACAAAAAAAAGTGAGTGGTTTATAATACATATCCAAATAATTATGTTATATGATAAACGAAAAGGGTCTTTAATTTTTTATGACAATTTGGTAAATATTTTATTTTACGACATATTTTAAATGTCAATTGCCAAACAGGAATATTTGGTAGATCAACAACAGCTGTAGATATAAAGTCTTTTTTCTTTACAAAGTTGGTATAAATGGCGATATACCAAATAAAGTTTTTGGTATATTGTAGTATTTTTAACGATAATACCGCTTTAACACAATTTTACGATAATACCGTTTGGCATATAAAATCTATACATTTTTTTATTTGTTATATCTATATAAGCATTGAAAATAACAACAATATTAATATATGAATGATGTGCATACGAGTTCTTTATCAAAATCAAACATCTCTTACTTTGATGTTTGCTTTAAATTAAAGCGACTGTTGACATTAATTAAATAAATAAATCTCAACACTCTTAATACAATACATTGATTTTCGTACACAATAAATTAAAGATAGGTTATTAATCGCTTTGTTTTCCATATTGAAAACCTCATTTGTAGCCAATAAACATGCATTCATCCATTTCATTACTTCATAGAGACCGCAAACCCGCAACGCAGCAAATGTGACAAACGCGCAAAGTGATCTATAAATCAGTTGACCAGACTCATCAATAAGCCAAGCCAAGGCACTCAAGAACCGACCGCCCGCTGTTAAAGAGTTGTCCCCCCCTCCCCCACCACGAAAATTAAGCCCACCTTTTGCTAATTGACAGCACTTAGCTTCCACTAAGAAGAGGGCACATGCCAAACGAGTTCATTTTGGTCACTTTAAGAACCCATTAGAGGCCCCTCCCCGACTCCAACTCTGAGACTCGAGTCAGCCATGCGTAAACTGTACAAAATTTCCCATTGTAGCTCCTCATTCTGTGGCAAAGGCAAACAAAGCAAAATGCTAATTCTGGGCACACACAAATCAATGGAGATTGGTGTTCAGTTTTCAGTGTAATGTTTGCCTGTCAACTTAGCGCCGATAGTTGAAAATCTCGACTGCACAACTGAATACGAAATGAAACTTAAACACGATGATGATGATGGGACACGTGTGACCTCACATGACCTGTGCTAAAAGGTACGCAGCAATCATCTCATTATGATGGACTGGAAATGTACATATGTATTTGTATATGTGGAGCAAAGAGTCGTCATCTCTAATCAGCAACAAGCAGGCTATTAACTAGTCCAACAGCTAATTGCTGGCATTAGGCCGCCTATTGTAGTGAAAGTTACGAAATTGTGTTTATCACCTGAACTAATCAAGCTAATAACCACTATTCTCCCCGTATATAACATAATGAATAGTTGACTCTCGAGTCTCGACTTTTGTTGCATGTCTAGGCTGTATTAGGAACAGGAAATGTTTTTGGTAAGAAAGTGTCGGAGCAACAGCAACAGCAACAGCAAAAGTAATAGTAATAATAATAATAATAATAGGAACGATGAGAGCATTCTATAGTTAGGTTCTAAGGTCTTTAACTCGCGACCCAATCGTCTATTGTGCATTCTATAGAGACATTAACAAATTGGCCACCATAAAGTGCGGTCTCATGTTTCAGCCAAACAAAAAGCTCGCACAAATATTAACCGAGCCGGCAAATAAAAAAGGCAAAAAGCAATAGCCTTTGTTTGATTTTTATTTACCTTTTTGCCAACACATTTTTAACGCATTCTGCGCATTTTGAATAATGAGCCGTATTTATTTAGCCAAATCGCAACTTTTGTTGATTTTATTATTCCACGAATTTTGCTGATGTATTAAATTTTAATTACCTGAAAGAGACAGAAAATGTGGCAATTAATTATATGTTTCAAATATCAAATTTAATATTCTAAAGTGTTATTTAATATGTATATTCTCTTAATAAATAATTAGCATTGAACGTAAAGTAATAAATATGAAATTCTTTAAGATATCACTACATCAATCACAAAGAAATAAACTGTGAAGTGAATGAGAAATTAGGAAAATGTTAAACTCAACCCAACAGTTAAACGAAACCTTTGAACCTGAACCGCATCTGAGCCTTAGAACCTGACCAGCTGGAAGTTGCCACTGCAACACGTACTGCCAACAGCTAACAGCAAACATTGCCATCGCTGCACTCGCTGGAAGCCACTCGCCAAATCCTTGCCAGCTGGAATGCCCATCCTCATGCTCCTCCCCACTGATTCAGACACCCACAATTGCAGACTGGTTTACACTGCAGCAGGGTCGAGCTTGACGAGCGACTGTTTACACAAACTCACACACACACACACACACTACACACACAGGGGCATTGCATTCGCATTTCATGTTGCATGCCCCATGCTCTTAGTACACGGCTTTTGTCGCTTTTTCCTGCTGTTTGGTTTACGCTCTCTCTATCTGTCTCGCTTGCTCAGTTCTTTCTGTCTCGCTTCTTGATGGGCATGTTAATGACCCTTGCTGCCTAGAGCTTTGTATTTAAATAAGTATATGTTCATACACATAGACTACTAATGTGTGTATGCACAGAGACTGCTGCAGCTGCTGCAGAGACTGTCAAACTGTGCATCCCTCTTAACTCTTAGTATGGGATGGCTGTAGAACGCCTCGTTGGGTGCCGCTTGGCGTCGCTTTCAATTTAGGCGTCTGCGCATAAAATTGCATCTTTTTGCCACAGCAATACAGAGAGCAGCACCCCGACTCGAGGTATCCAAATCAACATCATCAACTGCCCCTTTTTTTGTGCTAATTTATATAAATAATTTGTGGACGACGCTGTGTTTGTATTTCTATCTTTGATGTTCGTGTGAAACTGCATTAAGAGCAGCCCTATCACACATATAGACGAGTTTTTCTCACTGGTAAATGTTAATGTTGTCTCTGAACTTGACATGGCCATCAACATCACCAAACATGCGGCCAGTGGGTCGATGATTTTGAGCATAAGTTGTTGGCCAACAAATAATATTGAAACCACAAAAAAACCTAACACATATTTTTTGTTAAGTGGCTGGAAACGATTTCACAACTCAACTGACAAACAGCTTCAAATATTATAGCAACAGCAACAGCAACGAGTACAACAACTGCGCTTGCAATTGTTAGACTTCATGTCGACACTTCAGAGTTAGGGGCCTCAGCTTCAGCATCATCATCAACATAGAGTTATGAAGTACTCGAGTGCAGACGCTGCAGTGCACCGCTGAGCTCGTTAGTCCTGGTCTGGTCTGGTCTGCTCTGTTCGGGTTGGAGACTGAGCTTGATGTGGGCGTCTCTCAGTGCATGCCTAGAGAGTCGCAACCGCATCCAAAGTGAGTTGTAAATATGGCCCACACATGGCTAAACTTGAGTTGAGTTGAGCGAGTTTCGTCGCCTTTTTTCACTCTTTTTTCTTTACTTTTTTTTTTAATTTTTGCATTTGTACTCTCGTGTGTTTGTTGTGCACATTGCCCAACCAGATCCCACATACATACTCAACTCTGCTCAGCTCAGCATCAGATTCAGATCCACAGAGAGTCAGACGTCACGCAGATTTCTGCAACACGTACTTATCCCGCAGGCAAAACATTTTCAACATGCGACTGGCGTCTTAATTGGAAAGTGTATTTGCCTCTGACAATTATGAAGGTGATACATATACCACACATATATATACATTTATATTTGTTCGAGTCTGTTCAATTTGTTGATGGTCGATTGAAGATTGTCGCTTCTCGTTCGCTGATTGCTTGTTGTATTGTCGGCACTTGAGCTTTCACACGGACGCAAGACACAGACACGAAATTAAGTAATTTAAAAGCTCACTAATACCAGTGCAATTTCAAGATAAACTCATGCACTTGATAAACTCATGCACTTTCACACATATGAATGCGATGTATTCAGAGAAGCTTTTAGTTAGAGAAAGGAACTGAACATTAATTTAACAAAACTAAGTTCAACGCAGTCACTTCTTCACTCATTTAGAAGAGAACACCTTTAAAGACCTTTCCCATTTCACGCATTTTAAAGAACGGGTCCAGTCACTAGGTTAGTCATATAATTATCTTTGTTCGTTAACTCTTTTCTGTTTTTTGGATTTACCATGCCTCTCTGCTGCTGTGGCACATTCATCATTGACTGCATTTTACTCTGCCTTCACTTGAGGCAACTTTTCAACATAGTTTTTGTTGCGTTTTGCCCAACTTTCAAGCTGTGTGCAACATTTTTTGGCCTGTCAATTTTAATTAATGCAAATTGAAAAGCACACATGGGCACACACACACACGCATCGTTGTAAATTTGCCTTATCGACATAATTATGCAATTTCGACAATTGAATGAAGTCGGCCGTCTGTTCAATTTTGAATGTTAGTTAGTTTTAGTTCACTCTCAATAATTGCACAACCGAACCGATAATGCACATCAGCACTTTTAATGCACAGACAGATGCGTCAATGAATTAATTTAAATGTATTTGAAATTAATCAAATCCTTTACAGGCAGGCTGCCAATTAAATTTTTGTGTATGCAATTAGATTGCAAATTCCAAAGTGTAGCAATTGCATAAGATCCTCCTCCTCCCTCCCCGTCTATTTCTCTCTGTCACAATCACTGAAGCGAAATGAGCAACTAATTTCCAGACAAACATCAAGCAACAGCAACAACAACAACAACAACTATAAAAAGACAGTAAATAAAAAACACTTGAGCCTCCTCAGGGCCGCCAATCAACGATACATTTGTTGCAGGGGTGACTCGAAAGAAAAATACGGCGACGAAAAAAGCGCAACTTGAACATAAATAACTAAAATGAATTTCAATACAAATCCGAAATGTAAATGCTGAGCCATCAAAGCTTTAGATACGCCACAAGCCGAAGCAAAAGAAAGAAAATACAAATACAAAACAGATTGTGATATGAACAACACTTGAATACATTGAAAACGAAACCGAAAACCGAAAATGAAAAAAAAATATAATGTCGCATTATAAACAAATTCGAATGCAAAAGCATGAAAAACTTGGAAAGCATCGAAAATATGCGCAACATGCAAAACCTACAACAAAAGAAACCAAACCAAACTAAACGACAAGAAAATGTGGCAGGTGACCTGAGCGCTGAGTTGGAGCTGAAGACATCCAAGAAGCTGAGCCAGCAAAGTGCCTCAGTCGAGCCTCAGTCTTCGAATCAATAAAATATACATAAAAACGAGAAAAAACGAAAAGAAAAAAAGACTGTACAATAAATCATAAAAAATTACTTAAATCACGCGCTGCGTGAGAAATGGTTCGGAATTTCAAAGAGTGTGTGAAACGAAAGTAAAGACTACTTATGAACGATCAAAGAGCAATCGTAGAATGAATTTAGAATTGCCCCCAAAATACATTAGGCAGAATGATAAAACAAAGAGGAGAACGCCAAATTGTAATAACCCAATGAATGCTCAAATAAGAGAATGCTTGTACTTCTACAGGTATTGCTGTCTCTATCACCTTCACATGCATGTGTTCTTGGAAATCGAATGACGAGCGATGAGAGTAAAGACAGTATTGGCATGTTTAATAAGTATAAGAAAGAAAGACCCAAATACGAAATTTACATTTCCAGAAATAAGCGTTTATATAGAGAGTCGACTCGGCACCTGAAAAATTTTTGGTTTAGCTATAGAAAATATGAAATTTGGCTCAAAATGTAAGAATGTAAGAACAATTCTAGATTCCGTTTTAAATTAACTAAAATAAAATACTGATATATACCAAAATGTATTGAGCGATGGAACTAAAGACAATAATGGCAATAATTCATTAGGTATAAGAAAGAAAGACCCAAATACGAAATTTACATTTCAAGAAATAAGCGTTTTTGTAGAGAGTCGACCATTTTTAAGATACTTAGCACGATTTTGATTTAGCATTGAAAATATTTAATTAATTTAAAAATTCTATTTTCTGCTTTAAATATACCAAATAAAATACATTAAAATATACCGAAATGTATATTTGGTATATAGATATACTACTACATTATAATAATACCAGATTAGTTTTGCTTCTTAAAATAGGCCAATATTCAACTGTTTAATTTTATAATATTAACTTATTTGCATGTGCAATATTGGTATCAATTGTGCACAACGAGTAAGTTTAGTAACGAAAAGTGAACAATATAAAAATATATATTTGCATTGGGGCCATCGGGCGACCTTTTTGAGGTTCATTCAACTTTTGAGACAGACAAATTGAATTTAGTTGCAGACGTCTGTCTGTGCACCAATTTGAACATTTACCGCCCTTCATCTGACGCACAGAATCAAGTAAGTGAAAGACAGAGAGAGAGAGAGAGAACGAGGTGTAGTCGTAAAAGTTGTGTGTGCTAACGGTATTCGGACATGTAACCGAGGCGCTAACCGTCAAACGGTTGTTCTAATGACGCCAAGAACACATTACGCACATTACGTGTAAAGATGAAGCAGTCAAAATTGATTTCTTCGGCCTTCTTCGAGAATCTTGGCCCAGACATCGACACTCGAATTGGTGCCCCACACACAAAATTCATGCCAAAAGACCAACAAAAAAGAAGAAGAAAAAAAAACGAGGAAAACCGGTTACCGACCTTTAGGAAAGTTGTTTTCTGTTTGAGCTGAAGCCCAAGACTCCCAAGCATGTTTCCTCTTATGACTTTTACGCGTTTAATTGTTTTGATTAAAATTAAAATGGCGATCGCAATTTGAGCATTGAACTTGTTTTCGCAAGTAATAGGCAACTACTCAACTCCCAACTGACAGACTGATAGATTGACATCAAGCTGCTTGATTTGTGATATTACACCCACTGAACATTGGGCGAATGTTGTTGTGTTGTTTTTACGAACATCAATCAAGTGTCGAATCATTTGTCAATCATCTGTGTAGGAAATATCAAAACACAAATATTAAATAATTATTTATTGAACGTTAATTGTCGACAATAATATTGCAACAACAAAATGCCGTTAAAGGGGAATGCACAAATATGGAAGTACGAAAATTTGTGCAACGCCTACAAACGAGCTACCAAAATAAAATCAATATAAGGCCAGATTATGTGTCAGTTCGTTACCGAAATCAAAGATTCCACCAAATTACAGTCAAACATTGCTATGTTGCACACAAGATATGGGTTTTTTTTGGAATGTTCATATAGGAAAATTGAAAAATTGGAAAACTTACATCAATTTAAATTCAATTTGTTGAAGCAATGTTTGTTAGTACATTTTTAGATTAGAGGACTTGGCACATTCCATTTATTTGTTTAAGAACTGGTTTTTGTGGTCTCGTGTTTCATTTCAACTGAAACACAATTCACAGCTCTTTGCAATGTTTATGTTTTTAGTGCTTGCGTTTCAATTTCAGGGGAAAACTTCTGTCGACAATTCTGCAACTGGGATTGGGATTTGTGTGTATGTTACGAGTATGTGAGACCAGTTCTCTCGTTGCCTTACGGCGTAAATAATATTAACTTGACTAACGAATATTACATTCTGATGGCTTGTCGATTTCATTTCAGTCAAAACGGCAGCCATTTTGAACACACAATCACACACCACACACACATGCACACGCACGTACGCACAGTCGCGTTTGGAGCCTAAGCCACACTCAACAAGAAAAGAATGAATGTACTCGTACTCGTTTTGTGAATATACAAATACATCACACGTGCGAGGGCAGTTTGAAAAGAGTTCGTGCCTCGAATTTCATTAGCAAGTAAACAGCGCGGTATTAATTTCGAAATATAACTAATTAGTACACTGAAAAAGACTAAAATATATATTTGGTATATCTTTACTAGCGGTAATGATGTTAAAAGTTTAGTTAAAGAACTCAATCAGCTTTAAGAACTGATGTAGCGTTGAATTATATGTATAGGGAATATATGCTCATTCAAAATATACTACAAAATACGAAATATACCAGATTTTTGTATTGCGCAGTAGTTGTATACATTTTTCATATACTAATATATATATCTAAATACTTTTAATCTAAATAAAAGATTAATGTACGCAATTTAAGTGTCATTATAAAATCTGTAAATCTTCCGATATATATATTCCATATCTATATATTTACTACTACCTTTATTAATATCTATCTGAAAACATAATTTCATAATTATTCCATATTTAAGGAGCAAATTGGAGTTGTAAGTGTCATTATAAAATCAGTAAATCTTCCGATATATATATTCCATATCTATATATTTACTACTACCTTTATTAATATCTATCTGAAAATATAATTTCATAAATATTCCATATTTAAGGAGCAAATTGGAGTTTAAGTCAAAGCATACAAGATTTATTTAATGCAAATCACACATCATTCAAACCCATCCAAATATTTATCCCAGTTTATCCTTCGTAAGAGCCTTTTACTTTATTTGTTAGTTATTGAACGTCCCTCTTCGGTTTCTATACCCAGCCAAAAGGTACCTTTTATTTTATGCCACACCGCTTGGGCAAATATTTGAGGCCTTTTCAACAAAGATGGTGATGATGATGACGACGACGATGATGATGATGATGATGATGATGATAATAACGACGCACTCGTTGTCAACGAAACTGGGATTCACTGTTCATTCATTTAGGCTTTTGTTTGAAGATTTTGACGCACTTGTCGTAGGGTCTGAATATATGTGTGCTCATATAGAGGATTGATGTTGTTCTCGGTAAAACAAAAACAGACACTCAAAGACAACTGACACGTTTGTGCGATAACTTTGGGAAAATAAATTTGTGTTTGCTTGGAGTTTCAACGAAATGATGTGAATTTAATTTCTCAAAAACCAATAAAGAATATTTTATTATTGTATACATTATGGGCAAGTTAATATTTTGATTTGGCAGCTCTTAAATTGAGATCTATAGCTGGAAGATCTATGTAACCGGATACATTTCGTATTCAACGACTCCTTCGGACATGTTCACATAATCAAATCTCGCGCTGAAAGCCAAAGGCCTAAACAACAGCCAATCTTGTTACGAAGAAGAAGAAGAAAGGAGAAAAACACACACAATTATGTGCGTGTAAATGGTCATGTGTATCTGTAAATGTATCTCTCCCTATTCTGTATCTGTATGCGCGCGTGCATCTGTATCTCAAATTCGAATGTGTGTGTGTGTGTGTGTGTGTGGTTGGCCTGTGCTTCTTTGCTCAAATTGCCAAGGCCTATAAGCAGCCATCGCCGTGATTTGCATTTTAATGCGAGTGTGAGACTGAGTGCGAGCATGTGTACAAATATGCCCCAGAGGTTCTCTGGCCATGCCTCAGAGTCTTCTCTGGCCTCCAGGGAGTAGCAGAGAAAGAGAGTAAGAGATACAGATAAAGAGTGAGAGAGAAAAAGGAGAAAAAGACAAAACGCAACGCATTATGTATATGAAATTTATTACAAAATGTTTCGAGGCACAGCCACAATCATAACAATTGTGAACAGTCCTCATCTTGTGGTTTTCATAATTTGCCACAAAAAACTCTCAAACTCGAATGCGAATTCCAAAATCCAACTCGGATCTCTCGATGAGGGGGAAATAATGTTAAATGAGCTGCAAAATAATTGCTAGGCCAAGACAACGAGACTCGTTTACAGTTTGACAATCACTGTCGCGGGGCTGGGGGTTGCCCCAGAATAATGAACATTAAAGCATTACTCCCTCCCCGATGCCCCCACCTTCCTAACGTCCACCTCCCACTCAGTTGGCTTCATTATGTTTATTATTATCATGCAGCTGCGAATTACGCAATTTGTTGTTTAACTCAGTGAAAATATTTCTGCTTCTGGCCGTGTGCGCGGCTTAGAAGTTGCCTTTTAATTAAACTCCTGGCAAAAAGGCCCCCTCCTCCACCTCCTCCACCACGTCCTCCTCCTCCGCCACCCTCATTAGTAGTTGCCTGCCGCACTGATTGATTACAGTTAGTTACCTAACTGTTGCCTAACGGCCAGCGCGCTGTTTGCATTTTATAACCGAGTAACGCCTCGACTTTTGCGGCATGCCACGCCCTTTAGGTCTCAGAACGCAGCCCGTTAATATTCTATTAATTTTTCTTTGCTTTACTCTTTTCTGTTGTTGCCATTGGCGCTAAACGGGTTTTTCTTTTTCTCTATTTTTTTATTTTTTTTGTTTATTATTTTTAGCCCACTGTTGTCTGTCCTCCTCTTCAGGCGCTCGATAGTCGATAGTCTTCTTGGTTGCTTGCTTGCTTGCTTGGCATCCCGTCTCCATTGAACGCGGAAGCTCCATAGTACTTATTAAATTTCATTCTTTTTTCTTTCCTTTCGCCTCGCCTCGTCTCACCTCTCCTGCTTTGCCCCATTATCTTTGCATCTATGTATTCTCCTCTCTCTCTCTCTCTTTTGCAAAGCGCTTGATTGATTGATTGTCGTTCAGTTTGTCGCAAAAGCTGCGCGGAAATCATCTTAAGCCATTGCCGTCTTCTATGCTTCTTCTGTGTTCTCTTCGTTCGTCAACTTATATTCTTACACTTCACTACGTCTCATTTAAAACAGGTTATTTCATAATACAGAAATAATTAAATAAAAATAATTCTTTGTTTTATAAAAATTATTTCAACAAACTTCTAAAGTCTTCTTTTCCCATATTCAATAAAAGCAAAAAAGTGCGATAATATTTTAAATATATGCAAAAATAATATACCGAAGGTAACACTTTTCATAGAGTAGAAAATATACCAGATTGGTAACAAATGTCACTTGATGATATCTTTATTACTTGTTGAATTCAAAATATACCATATATTAAAGTCACTCAAAGCCTTTTTCTTTTGTTGCACAGTGTTCTTCAGTAGCTCGATCGCCATTTCTTGCTAACAAATGTCGCGCTTATGAAATATTTGAACCCATTTTTAGCTGTGGCCGTGCTTCATAAAAAATTAATAACAATTTCCGAGTCGCCGTTTCTTTTTTTTTTGCAGCTTATTTTCTAGGGCACATCAAGCTCTGGCGGCGTTATTAGTTTAATGTTGATCCATTCGTTTATCCATCACATTTCGCATTGAATTTAATCAAAACAAGAGGCAAACGTCCTTCACTTTGGATCCCATAAATATTTGTGTTGCTATCGATCTTCACTCTCACACACACATACACAAACATATACATAGACAGCTCTCTCATAAAACATCCATCAATAAAAACAACTTTTGAAAACCTGGCCACACCCTTCTCAAATAGAAATTCCAATGCATCGCACAAGCTTCGTCGCTTTCTTTGCTGGCATTGATTTTGTTTTCCATTTCATTTAATTTCTTCTTTGGTTACATTTTTTTTTTGCTTTGGTCTCTTCTACTTTTGTTTTTGGCATTTAATTTTAACTTAGTGTCATTTGATTGTCTTATTTTGTTTGCGGTGGCGGCGGCGGTGTCGGTGGCACTTTCTAAACAAAATTGAAAGCAACGCCGGGAAATTCATCAGCAAGTTTTATATAATTTATTAAGTTTTTATTATATCGCAAACTTTTCTTTGCCGAGTTTTCCTGCGCTTCGCTTGATTCACTAACATTTTGCTTTGATTATATTTTTTTACCATTTTTCTTGGCTTTCTTTGGCTGCGCCGTCATAATTCAAGACCACTCGACGCTCTTCACAGTCAAACAATTAGCGTAATTTAGTTGCACTTAAGCAACGGAAATAAAAATATAAGTTTTTTCTTTATTTTTATGTTTTTTTTCCCCCCGCTTTTTGTTGCGTTTTGTCAAGCTTTTTCTTTAGCACAAAGGGGAAATGTTGCAAAACTCTTTCAACAAATTATTGCCAACAAACGTTGTTTTTGTTTCTTTTTTCCCTGTGGTTTCATTTCATTCTGCTTAGCTTGGCTTGTAGAATATTAATCTAATAATGCAGTTTTAATTTAGCTATACATATTTTGCTAATTATTTTCGAGGCTTTTGTATTGCTTTTTAGTAGTTTCTCAACTGAAATTTAATTAAATATATCGAGCAATAAAGTTTTCGGCCAGCTTAGCTTGAGCTTAAGCCGCCACAGCCGTAATCCCAACTGCCAACAACTTGGCAAAGTTTCTTAGCCGTATTCTTAGCTGCTTTTGGCATCGCTTACAGTCCTGCCAAATCTCCGCATTACAACGCATTGCGTGTGTTTCAGATCCTCATACTCAGCAGGACAAACTTTACTTAACTGACTCTCCCATTTTACCACACTCGCCACACTTGCCACTTGCCGCATGCCTCTTGCTGCTTGCTACTTTTGGCCAAATGGCGTGACGAGCCCCATTAGGATTCCCAACTTCGAGTCATGCAAATGAAAATGCTGATTTGACGGCATTGACACACATTCAACCTTCCTTTTAATGAGCTTCATAAACTTTAATGTAATTTCTTGTTGTTGTTTTTGGTTCATTTTTTTGGCACAAGTACTGAGCACAATAATAACAAGAATAATGCCAATTGATTTGCTTATAATTATGTTGGCAACTCAATCTTTGGCAGCTGCTTCAATTATTATGTGCGTTCTTATCCTGCGGACATGACTTGCAGCATATTTTAGGTGGATGTGACAGCAATTTACTCCAATATTAAACATAATATATTATTCATAAGAACGCTATTGTGTTTAGCAAAGCGTGAGTTAATAATCTTTCAAACATCTTTGGAATAACTACAAATAATACTCTGAAAAATGTTTCTTATGAGTATATACAGGAAATATGAATAACCCGAAAATATGCGTACAGCAACAGCAAATATTTGCATGAATAATTCTTTGCAGTGCAGTGATAAAAAAGCAAACAAACAAGCCAAAATCATGTGGGGGAAGCTTCCAGGGTCATGAAACGACTTTCCATACTCGTAACGCTGAGTCGAAGGGAAGCGCGTGCAATTGAGAGCATTATTATCGGTCAGCAGTGAATACAATTATACAATGTTATTAAAATAAATTCCCAAATGGCGTAATGCAAAACAAATTGCCAGATAGTGACTTTGCCAATGAGGCAACTTATCAGTTTACTTATATATAGTTTATTTCTCTTGACTTTCTATCAACGACACAAATGTGTGCCACACACGATGTTTAAAGCAGAAATAAAATAAATAAATAGATAAAATAACAGCACACAGGCTTGGAAATCGAAAGAGTTGGCGGCAACCTTAATTACAGCCCCAGTTTTATGTTCGTTGCTGTTCTTATTATTATTATTATTATAGCCGTGTGTCGCATGAGATAACTTAAAGCCAGCTGAGCATACTTGAGTGCTTGAACCAAATCCTCCTGCAAAGTAATATTATGGATTTGGGTTCGATAGCCTGCCGAAGGTTACTCTCAATCGTATAAGTATTGTATGCGATGTATGCGAGTTGCTATCAACCGTAGTAATGTTATGCCTCATTCATAATGCAAAAAGCTCTTTGTGTGCATCATTTACGGTTAAAACCGCGCCCCCAACTACTTCACACACACACACACACACATTACGCCCACAATTCACATTTGCGTTTTTAGGTCCCACATACATACGGTGCATATATATTTTATCCTTGTACCAGATTGATTTTATACTGTCACAACATCTTTTAAATGGGAATATTCCTAGTTCACCATGATTACTTTGGAATTAACCTTTAACACATTAAAATGAAATGCCAATATATTTATTATATTCTAATAAGTCTTTCATCTCTGTACTAGATCAATTTTCATACTATCACTTCTATTGCACTTGTCCGTTGTAAAAATGTTCATCTATATCATAATGAAATGCAAAATTTGAATTATTTTAATATTAATATTATATTCTTCATGGTACCATTTTTATTTCTATGCTATCAACTAAATTCAAAAATTCCTAGTTTCCTTGTTTATCCTGTTTTCAAACCTTTCTTGAAGCAAACTCCAACTTGAACATAATAAAATGCAAAAACATTATTTAATTTAATTTTAATATTAATATTTTATTATATTCTACATAAGTGCATATATTTTTTATTCTTGTACCAGATTGGCTTTAATACTTTAAAATTTATAAAATAAAATGAGAATATTCCGGTATTCCTTGCTTAGCCTGTTTTCAAACCTTTTTTTTTCAAGTAATCTTCAGCTCGAACATAATGAAATGCCAAAATTGAATAAATTTCAATTTTTATATATTTATTGAATTCTAATGTTATTAAAGTTCAAGTATATTACAGTCGGGCATAAGAATTGTAAACAAAGTAGTTGCACATTGTGGTTGGAGACATTTTTCACATGCTTTTATTGATTTTTCTTTTTGCGTTTTCCATACGTACGAAGGGAAGCAAGCAACAAAGAGGAAGCTAAAGGAAAACCAAAACAAAAGAAAATGTTTTTTTAATTGCATTATGCATTCCACTGAAAATCTCATACATTTCCATACAAAAACCGACAGAAGAGAGCGAGAGAGAGAGACGGCAGACAGAGCCGCAAGTTAATTTCATTTACTGCCCCGGACAGGATATAAGTGGGCCGCTTACCGGAAAGCTGGGTGTGAAGGGAGATCATGGTGGGGAAGGGTGGAAGGTATGGGAGGATGGGAGGGGGTTCTTGCGGTTCTAGGGCTTGGCATTGTGCGATTGTTAATAGTTCGAACTCTGATTTTCACTGAGAGGAACTTGACGGCTTTAGCACATTTCCGTTTATATTGAAGTGAACTATGATTGAAATTTGTTTGAAAACGTCCCCAAGAAATTAGCACAAGGATTCATCAACTTTGTAGGATAATTATGCAATTCATTTCTGCAATTCGGAGCATGCAAATTAGGTTCAAATATTTAGCTATCAAATTAAGGTCTGCAGATTAATTAAATCAAACCCGCTACCCATTTTGAATCAATGCAAAATATTACGGTTTTAATTTTAGGAACCAAAATATACCAAAATAATATACCCATTTCAATAAACACATGTCAATGGCAAATTTGGCATATTATATGTGAAAATATACTAACTTCAAAATACCGAAAATATACCAAAATCGATTTTAAGAATCCCCTAGTTCAGTTTATTTAATATACTTCAATAGGGTTGAAAATCTGGTACTCCTACATGTTACATAATTTTGTCCAGCACAAAGTTAAATAGCCTTCTACAATATGGGTTAATAAGAATAAAAAATGCGGTATTATGTTTAAAATATACCAAGGAAATATATATTTATATCTATAATTTAAAGGCAGTAAAATGTCGAGGACTATTTAACTGGATGACTTCACTACAGTGGCTTATATGTAGATAAAGTTTTGCATTCAAAAGCATAAAACTTAAAGATTATTCAATTTAAAGACTGTAATCTTAAAAATGTTCCCAATGATTACAATGCGATAATAAAGTGGGTAGAAAAGTATATTGGCTGCCATACAATCCAAAACGACTTTTCTTTTCTAGCTTGCTATCTTTTCTTTTCCTATTCAAGGTATTCATTTTATTTTGCCCCTTTTTCAATCTGTTTGTTCATAAATCAGATCATCTTTGGCATTGCCCATCATTAATTTGATGCTCTTAAAGGAGGCTTTGGGGTTGCCCCAACAGCCACAACATTCGAAGCATCACGTGCACCGCACAATAAATCGCATAAGCAACCACACACGTGGCCCATCGATTGTGCTAAGCCTTATCAGCAGCTATCAGTGCAGTGTGAATAGGCTGATGGCTGAAGCTGAAGGCAGTGGCGCAATGGGAGCAGCAGTTGTCCGAACTATTAGCAGAAATAGAAGGCCAATAAAGTAAGTGCTTGGACTGGCGTCTGACAGTTCAATTAACTTGCCAAAAGCAGTGGAAATTTATGCGCTGCCAACGGAATGCAAAACTACTTAAAAGACTTTTCTAGGCGCACCAGTGAAAATGCGGAAAATGCTAATCATTTGCTCATTAAATGCACATCAGGCACAGCGTTAGGACATCGTGTTAATGATAAGACACCAGCCAAATGCTCCAAGCTCGCTCCCCCGAAAAACATCCCATCCCATCCCACAAAAGAAAAACACTCACGAATCATTTGTGGCTGCTGCTGTTGCCCGGGTCGGACAACAACACATCCCCAGATATGGTCACAGTCACAGCTGTTGTGTGAGATGCGAAATTGTGCCTCCACTTTTCGCACACTCTCTCTCTCTCTCTCTCTCTTCTCTCTCTTTCTCTCTGTTTTTGGCTCGTGCAGACATCTTAACTGCCTGTGAAATATGCCTCAGCTTCAGCCTGGACCTGATTCTGGTAATGGTTCAACTTGCGCTTCAGCTTCGGGCTTCTGCTGGCTTCTGGGAGTGTGCGTTGTGCCACAAAGATACGGATACATATCTCGAGAGAGGCGCCGGATGTCAAATCATCTGTTTTAAATCGATTTTTTCTGTTGTTTTGTTGTTCTTCCTATGTTGGAGTGTGTGTATGCGTTATGGCACTTTTTCCTTATTCTCCCTCATTTTTTTTATGCGCCAAGAAAACTTTTGTTTGCATGATGAATGCAAGTTGCCAGAGAACTTTCCTAGAAAAACTCAAGTATGATTAGCCCGAAAGGCATTGAAGAGGGGCGAAATACAAAAAGAGCAGCCCAAATGAAAGGAAAATCGCTTAGCACAAAAAGAAAAGCCCCCCCAACTTTGGCATAATTAGCTTCAATGAGTTGTGCAACTTAAGAAAAGCTCAAGTAATACCAATAAAAATAAAATAATATGCACAAAAAAGTGCGCACAAAGCGCTACGAAGAGGAATTCAAGTGATTTATATTGTTGGGAAATTCTAGAAAATTATTAATACGTTAGGTTAATAACTAGCTATAAAACAACCTTATCGCCCAGTTGTTCTATTATATTTCTTTCCTCTTTGCACTTTTTCAACTTTCGTTTACAAATTTCGTAAACAAAACAGTAAAAATTGAAATATTTCTGCTCTGCTAAACAGACTTTTTAAATGATGTGTTTTGGGTATGTAAATTAGCTTCAAAATTAATTCGCCATGCTTTTTGAGAATTCTTCACAACGATTTTATACTGTATTTTAATAACTAGTTACAAAAATTCAAGCAATTCGCCGCTGTCGACGACTTTGCGTCGTCTAATTTAATTGACCCCAAAAAGCGACGCCGAAAATTGCTTTAAATTTGTTGAGCTTTCAGCGAACGCGGCACAGAAATCATATCGAGAAGTCGGAAAAAAAAACAAAACTGACCACTCTGAACCACCTAAGCAAACTGTGCCCAAATCTCACATCTTGGAATCTGTTGTTGTTGTTGTTGTTAAAGTTGTTGTTGTTGCCGCCTACGGCCGACAATTTTTGCTCATTAAATAAATCAAAATCGGTTGTTTCTCCGAGTGACCATAAAAGTCAATTTTGATTTCTACTATTTTGGTGTCTGCAATTTGGTTGATAAATTTATGCAAATTTGGTGAAATGCGCAAATTGAGTGTTCACATTTGTCAATTTGTAGGCCACAAATGTGAATAAAATAAAAAGAAAATACTGCTTACAAACTTCTAAATACAACTCAGTAGAAACACTTAAAAAAATCCATTATCCAGATTTTGGAATAGTTTTGTTTAAAAATTTAGAAACACATTAGAGCAAAAAAAATAACAGAATACTATAAATCTATTGCAGTAGACATTTCACATAAAAAAATTGCCTAGAAATTTGAGTACTTTAGAAACTAGAATTACTTAAAAACAAAGTGATTACAATTTTTTAGCTTCTATAGCATGCTTATTGTTTTTTGTCGAGCATATAATTGATTGAGCCACTGTCTCGAGACTCGATAAATTTATCTGCTTACTAATCTCGCTTGCTTTAGCTCTGGTCTGGTCACACTGGTCAAGTGTACGTGCTAGCTAACGGCACTGGCCCAGAAATGAGAAGTGAGACGAAAATTCCTCACCAAAATTGTGCGACAAACGTTACGTGTTTTCATGATTGTATTTGGCTCGACGGAACATAGGTTTATGCCTATCTGATAAGAGCGTGAAATAATAATTGTACATTCACTTAACTACGATTATTATGAGCTGGCACGCCAATATTGTAAAATTGTCACAGTTATGCAAGCGAAACAAAAAGTAAATAAACAATGAGAAGAGCTGGAAGAGATGGCCCTCAAAAACCTGATTTATAATTGCAAATTATGCCCAAGAACTGCAATCAGGCAATTTGAAGTGTTTGCTCTCGCAATTAAACAAAAGAAGAGGAGAAAAGAAAAGAATAAGAAAAAACCCAAAGTTTGCAATTCTATCGCTTCGCACATTTGGCCTTATCTCCATTTTATGCTGGCGCCATAAAAGCACAAGCGAAGGTCAATAGAAGAGCAATAAAAAGTAGTAGTAGAAGTCGTAGTCATACTATAGTCTATAATAGGTGCGATAACGTCAAGAATAAGCGTGCAATGCAATGAATGGATGAATAAGTGTTATGCCAAAGATACTTAATTAGGATGACCATGTGCAGGTGGCATTAAAGGGTTTAATGGCGCATATACCTAATTGATTGGCTACTTTGCGTCCATTAATTTCATTCTTAAGTATGTACAATATAAATTAAGTAAAATAAGCTGACTTTAATGCAAGTTTATACTGTTATTCATCCTAAAAGTATTTTCCATCCTTTTTCTTTCTTTCTTTTTTTTCATTTTTGGTTTCTCTTTTCGAGTATATGTTGAGTTTGGGTGTTTATGGTCACCCACGAAACTGGATACTGACCTTTTGTTTAGCAGTTGTTGTTGTTGTTGTTGTTGTTGTTGTTGTTGTTGTTGTTGTTGTTGTTGTTGTTGTTGTTGTTGTTGTTGTTGTTGTTGTTGTTGTTGTTGTTGTTGTTGTTGTTGTTGTTGTTGTTGTTGTTGTTGTTGTTGTTGTTGTTGTTGTTGTCTTCCTGACAGCTTTTGTGGGGCGGCAATTTGTTTACTTTTTGCTTTGTATTCGTCTTGTATTATTGTTGTTATCGGCAGTCGGTAGATTTTTCGTTAAGTTTTCGTTCGCTTTCTCGTTCTCGCTCTCGCCTGGTTGTGTTAGTATTCGTGTCCCGCAAAGGACGAAGCTGCGTATTATTTTTTGCTCTCTCTCACTCTATCGGAGACACTCTCTCTTGCTTATTTGCTCTCTTTTTTTGGTCAGCCCGCGCACACTCAGAAAATTGATTTTCACTTTTGGTGAAGACTGTCAAAAAAAATCACACACACACAACGCAGGAATTTTCACTTGTGCCACTTTTTTTGCTGTTTTGTTGTGTTGGTGTTGTTTTTGTTTTTGTTTTTGTTGCTGCCGTCATTTGAAGTCGACTGCTGATGCTGACGCTGATGTTGCAGCAGGGGAACAGGTTTGCGCTAAGGCTACAACGAATTCTTCAGCCGGGCCCAAAAACAAATCACAAAACGGCCAGCAGCGTTGCCGGCAGCGGCGCAAACAGCCTTTTCCTACTACTGCCTTTTCTTTTTGGGCAGTCAGAGAAAGATGCTGCTGCTGGACCACAAGACTCGCACACAAACACAAACTCGATACGAACTCACTCAAACACACACGCACTCCGAACACAGAGAGCAACAAAAATTCTTTCGATGCCTTTGCCTTCCTTTACTTTGCTTTGCTTTTGATTTGGTTTGCTCTTGCTGTTGTTGTTGTTGTTGTTACTGCTGCTGGTGCTGCAGAGGCGAACCGGTTTTTGTTTTTGCACTACACTTAATATTTGTTAGCTTTTGCTTCGGCTGCAGCACTTGACAACAATCAAATATTGATAATTTCAATTTTGCAGCTGAACTAATTGAAATATTATTGCATTTGATAAGTGATTTAGTTGCACTCGGCGCTTTAACATGCGTATGCACCGCTATTTCGATTTACATTTGCTGCCCGCTTTGCACACCCACTCTTTAACACTTCTTCGATATTGCCGTTTCACTCACACACGATTTGGCCGCTAACATAGCGCAACGCGCTGACACCAACCGTTCCAAGTCAAAGTCGTTTTCAGACTAATATCAACTCTTATAACTGCGACCTGGAGTGCCACTGTTATACTCAAAATGGCATCACTTACCCACAACAGTCTGACTCTTATACTATCTTGTACGCATAATCGCAGTCTGTGAATGTAAAGAGCACTTTGCTGCGAAGAGCAATAGGTGTGTTGTGTTCAGGTCTGTTTTGTTTTGTGCAGATAATAAGTATATTTTTAAACAGTTGGTCATGTTAGATTTCTACATAACCATGTTATTGCTATACCACAAATGCTGTCAGTTAACACTGCAGTAAAAAAGGTAAATATTGCGAGTTTTTAAACAAAATTCGTATATTGTTTCAATATATACATCATAATTTATATTTTTTTAAATTGTAAAAATTAGATTAATATTGTGGTCTATCATGGAAAAAATATATACTAATAAAAAAATTTAATAAATTGTTGATAAAATTAAACTCAATTCGCAAGTCACAACAACAAAGCAAGTTGTGCTGACAAATACAAAAAATTAATCTAATATAACTAGAGAACAATATGTATTATTTGTTTACACACAATTCATTTATTTATTTTTTTGAATTAGTTTATCCTCTTTATGATCTTGAAATAATTCCAATTTCAATTTTATAATTTTCCATTCACGTAGAACTTTTTAGTGATCTTTTAGAGACAACTAGCACCATGTTGTAATCCCAACCTCTCCAACGTTTCAGAAATCCTGAAACGAGTCTTCTATTTCGGATTTTTTTTCCCATGTCCTGACTAGTTACATCTGCACAAATAACGGTAGCCGCTGTTGATAAATGCTCCAAGTTTCAGACTTCAGTAATGTGGCCTAAGAAGTTAAAATTATTTATGGCATATAATATTTATAGATAGACTTTAAGCTTCACCTGCAAGGATAGATCTTCCTTATTTATTGGATGGCAGAGGACGCCTATCTTTGTCCTTGTTAAAGGTCCGCTTTGACTTCTTCGGCGGGAAGCAAGGCCACTGGAATCAGTCTAAATGCTTCGCCCTCCAACGTAACATTGCAGTACACTTCACCTGGCAACGGTTCCGTCTGCGGGCTCAACGGTGTGACCATTTGGAGCACTGTAACGGGACCCTCGATGAACTCGGACTTCTCTTCCTTGACTTGTGACTCCTCATGCTTGCGCTCCATTTCTTCCAGGTCCTCGTAGGAGAGGCCAGTTAGATCATGAGCTGAGATGTCTTCCGTTGGATGCTTGTTCGCCATATGTCGTCGAAGATGCGCTCGAGTTGCAGCAGCATAAGCGCAACAGGGACAAGGGAATCTCTTGGATCGCCAATGCTCTTTTGTGTGCGTTTTCGCATGGCGTTGCAGGTTAAAGAGTCGCTTTGTTGTATATGAGCATTTGGTCACCGTGCAACGAAATACTACAGAATATTTCTGTTTGATTTTGTCCGATTCCATTGTGGGAACAATTAATTCCACTCTTCTGTCTGAAATTGTTTTGTGTCAATTGTTTCTGGTGCGTTGGTGCTGGCACTATCGGGGCATCGATGTTTCTGATATATCGATATATTTCGCAGCTAAATAAAGGAAGCTCATACATTATTGGATTTATTGATCTTGAATACATTTTTTTGATTAATCATATTATTTTTATACAGCATTTTAGTCTTGCGTCCATTATTTTCTGCTATTTCTTTCGGAAGTGTGAAATTTAAATACGCTTGTTTTCGATAGACACATTTAAGCGAAACAGCAAATACGATTGATTTTTTTCTGTAGTGGCGGTCGGTCGATAAGGCATATTCTGTAGAATTCTCTTAAGAGCGATTTGTAACATGCTCTCTTTGCTGTTGCTGTTTCCCCTTTGTTGCCTGTGTTAACCGCCGCTTTGCGCCGTTAAATTTGAATTAACATATGAACTTGGTTGGCTGTTTACAGATTTGCACTTATATGATGGCATGCTCACTGAAACTCTTATATTCTATTATAAACAAGAACTTCTCCAATATATTTTTACATTCAACAGAGAGAGAGAGAGAGATGCTGTTATGCTGTTATTTAACAGCTTTTTGCTGGTGGTCAGTTTGGCATTGAGTAAAAACATCAAAGTTGGCAAGCTAGCCACCCACTCGCCCGCTCGCCATTAGACGCCATAGTGTGGCAAGTTCTGGGTCATTTGGGCACACTCAGCCAGCATTGCCTTTACCTTTAAGGTTTATGTCGCAGCTGATGCTGTTGTTGTTGTCTTCTCTGCTTTCCTCTGCGTCGTTGACATTCCAAGAGTGTGCTGTGGTTCATAGTAAAAGAGAGGATGGTGAGGGGCTTTGGAGCGGGTGTCTTGAATTGCTGTTCATTGTTTGGGGTGACAAGCTATTGAGAACATTTGTTGCCGGCCATTTGCCACATTGTTGCAATAGTGTTGTTGCTGCTGCCACTCTTTCGATTTCTTGAGGCGCTTGATTGTGGGGCTCTTTTTATTGTGGTTATTGTGACCTGATAACGAAGTTAACTCTGAGACTTTTTGTATATCACTATTTATATAATACTTTTATTAATAAATAACTTTTAGCTTGCCCAAATAGACAAGTTCCAAGCATTTGCCTAGTTTTTATGTAAATCGTTTTTTGGTTTTGGCAGGAAATGAAATTTTACCATCAATAAACGTGAGCCGCAGGATGAACCCAAAGGTCAGGCCGAAACGGGGCGAGCTGGACACGATGCCAGTTTTTTGGCCTGGCTATGGAAAAGTTGAAATGTTGCATGCAATGTGTTTCATTAGCCCCCACCTCTGCGACCACTCTTCTCCTCCCTCCAACATCGCACGCTTCAATTTGGCACACATGAATTTTGCTACGCAATAGCTTTCAAATTTCACGCCCTATTAGATCATACGTTTGGCAGGGGGATAGAGCGAGAGAAAGAGAGTTGCATTTAAATTCGGCCATCCCACTCACACTCCCACCCACTGCTACTGACCATGCAATTATCAGTGATGCGGCGGCAGCAGCAACAACAATTGCAACAGCACCAACAGCAGCAGCGGTTGCGGCTGATTAGAGGCCAAATGCATTGCGAGTGCATCCAGTTTGGAGCTCTAAATGTACTTCCACTTCCAATTCAATTCATCAGCTTTTGATTAGCTTGCAAATTCATTTCACACACGTTGCAGAAAGGAAGTGCTTAGCCCATTTCCGTTTCCTGTTGCCCAAAATGCTGCTGCCAAATGAAATTTCACAATGTAAACTCTAACTTCCAGGCTCTCTTCAATGCACCAAATAACTGCAGCACTCATTAATATGCAAAAATTGAAATCAGATCGTTGATCGAAATTGCACAACACTCGAAAGGCTTTTAATTGAAAATGGTTCAGTTCTCAACTAAAGCGGTGTACTTTTTTTTTAATACTCATATTATCGACCTGGACTAAGTAGTGAACTAAAATGTTTGTGGTTGGGTCAAAAGATGCCGACAACGCATGTTATCGTGTTGTACAATAAGCGGTAGTTGTTGTTGTTGCTGCTGCATCTAATCTGGTTGTTAAACAAGCAACAGCAATATGTGGCCAAGCAGTTGCCGCATCAAGGCTTCAGCATTAGCTTTAACGGAACGGTTTGGAAAGAAAACAAACGTAATAGGAGATGGCAGAGAGCCGAATGAGTCGGGCACATGGAGCAATAGGAAAAGATATGTTTCATTTTTTTTACAGAAGAAGACGACGACGCGTCTTTGGAAAGGTTGAAATTAGCAGAACACAACAGCGACTCCCGAGACGTCGTTGTTGTTCCAAGGAAAATGCCGTTTGTTAATGTGGCTGTTGTCGCTATCGTCTTTATGAAATCAGGCACGTGTGGTAAGCACTGTGGATAACACATATTATAAGGCACATACTACATACATACATTGTATGTGTTACATATTATGTACATAACTATATTACTATGTTTTGTTGCATATAGCTGAAAATAAAATTCAGTTATTTATATATTGTATTTCACAATCCCGTTTTATTTATATTTTACTTTTATGCAATAAAATAAGATAAAATAATAATTAATCTTTTTTACATCAAATTTAAGTTTTTAAATTAGAAATAGTTTTAAAAATAGTGATTCTATTCTACTAACGAGCGTCCAATGTTGAAAAAAAAATTAAAGAGCTTTTTAATTTCAACACCTAATTAAATACAATTCTTTGCGCTTTATCCCACTGTGCGACGCTACTCAGATAAAATTTTGATGCGCCAACTAAAGCAACAACAACAATAGCAAACATGGCGGTCCAACTAGATGCAACTGACAATGCTTTGTAGTTGTTGTTGTAGGGTCGATGCTTATCCGAGCATGTAAGCAGCCTCTTAACGGCTTGCATTTAACAATGCCCCCTCCTCCCTCATACCCCGCCCCAACACAACTACGCATATGATGACCCCACGTTGCACTGTAGCCAGTACAGTTTGGCAGTCACTGCCGCGCTCATTATGCGATTTATATACTAGCAGCTGCAGCCTCTACCTGACTGTCTGTGTCTCTGTCATGCAGCTAGCTTTCATAACGTCTAACCAGATACATACATACACCGCAGAAAAGTAGCAGACGAACATACAATAAATAACAATCAGGTAGCTGCCAGTGGGAGTAGTGTTTGCTAGACAGAAACAACTACAGAAAGGGGGCAATGCAGGGGGGTGCCATAAAGGCGCAGCTGCGGGCAGTCAAAAGCGAGACAACAAGTGATGGTGGTGATGGAGGCCACCCGCGTAAGCAACGAGGAAATATTTTTGCCTAAGTTTACGATGTGTCTGAGAGTGACAGTGGATTCGCAACTGCGGCTGACCACAGTTTTGCAGCCACATGGGTCAATTTGTGGACATTTTTGAAAAAGAAGCACAGTGAAAGTCCGTTGCTGCTGCTGCTGCTGTTGCTGCCGCCTAGTTGATGGCTGTCAAACTGTGAGGCATCCAACACGCCTCACTAACCTCGTGATTTACTATGCTAAAGACACAAACCCAAGTCGGGCCAGACAAACCGGCTGCAACAGCCGGCAAAAACGCCAATAACTGACTGGACAAAAGGCTGTCAGTAGCGGGGGAAGGGTGTGGGGTGTGGCATGCGTTTTAACATAATGAAAATGTTTGGCTACATTGGGCGAGAAACACAGCAACAAATTTGCATCAAATTTGCATTTTTTGTTGCCACTGCAAGAAAGTGAAAATTGCATAAATAACACACACAAGTTGCAAGTAGCTCTAGCAGCAGCCAGCAAACAAAATATTGAAGCAGGTCAGCGCAAAATGAGCGAAAGTGAATCAATGCATTGCGAGAGGAGAAAAGAGAATTAAGAAACCTGAAACAGGAAACGCGCCGAAACATTTTGCAATTCGCAATGCCTCTCGAACTGTGATGCGTGACAAACGACTAAAAACAAACTCTGAATTGATCCAAGCCAACTGCAATAAGTACAAATAATAACTTTAGGTAAATTTTGAGGAGAAGTCATGCAAATATTTAAAGTTCAACCCTGATACATTAAAAAAAAACCTCACAAATGAGTTTTGGCATATTGAGCTTTTTATTTTTCGATCTTTTTAAGAGTGGGAAAAGCATTTTATTATGAAACGGAGTTTCTTAAGCTTTATTTCTTATCTATTTATCGCAGATCAGGAAGTTCAGAATATATTTTAAATTTTCTTATTGCAAGCTAGGTCATACAATTTATTTATTTAAAAAAAAAAACGGAAAATCTAAAAAAAAAAACATTTTATTTAATTCAAGGAAGGAACAAAAAATATTTAATCCAAACTATTTAATATAGAAAATTTGGTAAGTAACACAAATGAAAGTAAAGGAATAAGCAATTTGGTAATAATACATACTGTAACTTTTAAACATCAAATTATAGAATAGAAAATTAAATTTTGTTTTTAGATTTTGATTTCTTATATATTTATATTGTATATAAACAATAATATATGTAGTACTTATAACAGTTAAATAAGCTAATTATTAAATTGATTGAGTAAAATGTTAAGTACTTATAAATTACTTACAATATTATGATTTTCAAATAAAATAAATAGATGTTTATTATTTCCAAATACTTCGAAGCTTTTCGCATTTATTCCCAAAAACTTTTGACGTTTTATTATCTGTCCACAGGATCTGCCACCTCAGGCATTCCAGCTTTCTAACATCTCGGAAATGGCTAACAAATAAAGTTTGCTCAATATTGGAACCTTATTTTTTGTTGGTATTAATTTAATTCGAAAAATTATAATTTTGTAACTTAGCTAATTTACTTATTTACTTAACCATTGACCGGTTAGGGGATTTATTAAGCTGTATTGTAATTATGCAAAATACGTTGTACCCGAGTAAAGGAATTAGACAATAAATTTATGTAAAAAGCACAAGCTGTAAACTGTCACGTCGTCAGCAAAAATGTTCGCGGCACCAGCAGGAGAAACCATCACCACGTGTTTAGCGAAACCTGCCCCCAATCTTGTTGCTCGTTGCCTCCAGCAGATAACCAAACATAAGGATGGAAGGTGGCGGGCGGGTTTCGGGCACTTTACACGAATTACTCGCGACCCAAGCACATTGTAATTCATATTATTCCGCAGACGGAGGAGGCTTGGAAACGGAGGAGAGCCTGTTCCATTTCAAATCCTTGGGGACATTGTCAGTGCTATGAGCTATGAGTTGATATTTATTTTTAGCACATTGCAGATGCCTCAAGGTTGTAAGCTGGCAAAGAGGAGGCTGTCGTGTCTTGACTTGGCTTGTCTTACGCGTCTTTTGTGCGTAAGAACAGTGCATGTCAAACTTTAGTCCAATGGTCTCCAAATTGCTTTACGAGCTAGTAAGCACGATGTAGGAGCTCTGATTGCGATAGTCGTGCAGGCTCACGCGTTCATCTGCAGGAAGATTTAATGACCGTAAAACTTTGCGTGGGATAAGACATTGGAATAAAATGCGAATTTGTTTTGGGTTACTTACATGGCAAAGGTTCCAAGGTAATTGTTGTTACAAACTAATTAGAAATTACTTGCTTTTGTGTAGTAAACTTAATAGCTCTCAAACCGTTGCTTACTTGATAGTTGTACACTAGACGTATTCACTGGCTGTCAAACTGCGTTTTAAATTGCAACTGCAAACTATCATCTTATTTTTTTAAGTAACTTGTTACAAGTATTTACCAAATAGTTTCTCTTATTTAGTGATCTTTATTGCTTTAAAACCGATGTTTACCTGATAGTTCTACACTGGACGTATACATCCACACAATGACTGTCAAACTGTGTTTTCAATTGCAACTGCAAGCTGGCAACTTGCCACAGGACTCGCAGTGCCTATGTATTGTACAGTTATCAGCACTCGCTGTGACTTCTCTGACAGTTGCACTATTTTTTATGCGACACATCCTTGGTTATTTAGCACTTTGACGCTGTGTTGGTGCAAACGTCAGGAATGTTCCACTACGTCACATCACATGAAATATGAAATCAAGCGCTAACGACGCGACACCCCAAAAGGCAAACAAGTGTCGGCGTCGACGTCGGCGTCAGCGCAAGGACATCACGTGATTGCGAGGTAGTGGCCAATTCCCAAGCCGTTTTCGACTATAAAGCGAGAGTGTGTTTAAGATGAGTCCTGCAAGTGCGAAATCCCTTGAGCAAACACCAATAAAGCGCGACTTTTGAATGTGAAATCAGTTGCAAAATTAAGGACGAGATGCGTGTCAGTTGACACCCAGAGGGAATCGCTGATAGTTTGTTTTACAAATGTATCCATCTCCATTTCCCCTTCCGACCCTCCCCCTATCTGGGTCCCGCTGCTCTGCTCTTCCATTCAACATTCAATGGGAGCAGAGAGCTTAATAACATGCAAATGATGTGAAAATGCACAGAAAAACGAGGGAAACCCAAATGCCACTTACATTTTTCATACAAACGCTGCAATTTCGCAACGAGCTCCCCACTCTCTTTCTTTCCCTCAGCTATCCTTAACCTATCTATCTGGGTTCTGCTTTCTATGCATTTCACTATATTTGGCTGTCTATGTGTGTGTGTGTTTGTGTGACACTCTCAATATTTTTCAAACGCAAATAGAAGACTGCAAGCGAGGCGACCATCTGATTATGCAGCAATGATTGAGTATTTGCTGGATGCAGGGAAAAAGTCTTGCGAGTCCTGCGGTTTCTTATCATCACTTTACTTTCCCAGCCCGACAATTGCATTTAAGCGAAGGCAACATTTAATGTTCCTTTCTCAGCACTTTAATATTGATGTGATCAACAAATTTAACTTCAACTGAAATTTAATTTAAAAATTGCACATCCTTCGAAAATTCTTCCGCTTACAAAAACTAAATATTGAATTCCAATGTGAGTTTTATTATGTTAAAGTATTACTAACTAACCACTGGTTCCACTTTAAAATGAAATAAATTAATAAAAATCTGTGCTTTTTTGAAAATAACCCAAAAACTTAAATATGGAAATTAAAACTAAAAATGTTATGTTCATTTGTTGGAAGTAAATCACGACTCATTTAATATGGAAATTAAAACTAAAGGCTTTGAGAAACAGTCTCTAACATTTTTTTTTGCATTCAATTTCAAATTTGTCGACACATGTCCAAGTCGTGTTTCGAATTGAGGTTGAAGTTGTATCAGTTCAGTGTGTTAGCAACTGGACCAACTGCAGTCAATAAATTGGCGAATATAAAACTCCTCAAACCGCAGGTGGTCAAACGTTAAACGTTGAAAATAAATCGAAAATCGTTGAAACATTTTTTAATCAATTAAACTTTTGTCGATATTCAAAGTTAATCACCTGAGAGATATTACTATATACTATATATAGTTTTTCGGGTCTTGACACTTTTATTTTATTACAAATAAAAAAAATGTTTTGGCTTTATATATTATACTTTATATGTTTAACTTTCACTTCACTTAATCATTGTTTTTATTAATGCTTTAATCCTTAAGCCACTTGCTCTTAACACTGTCAACTTGGCCGCGTTACTAAAAGTAGTCCACAGAATGTCCAATGATTTGACCAAAGTGAAAAAAGCAGCGACGCCAACGTCAAGCTGCAGCACAAAAACAAAAAAAAAACTCCACATTGTGGGTACTGTACACAAATATAATTAAATATCTATAAGAGTATCATTTGCATACTGGCAAACACATACATATGTATATTTTATGCTGCATATCTATGTACATAAGCAGACAAGCACTTTTACAAAGAATATATGTAGATATATATTTATTTCATTTTCAATTTGCAGTCTTCTCCTTACGATTTTGCTGATTAGCACAAAAATGTTGTGAGGCCAAGTGGACAACAACTTGAGCATAAGTTGTGGTTGTTGTAGCTGCATTTGTTGCTCTTGTTGTCATTGGTGCACTTCAATGAAATTTTAGCCTCACCGCATGCAACAGACAAGAACCCGACTATGAATGACGGACTCTCAAATACCTTAATTTCATTTCATTACAATAAAGGGATTTAGGATTTACATATTTCATATTTTAACCGCGATTACTTAAATTATTTTCATCGCTCTTAATTAAAAGTTCATATTATATAATATAGTTAAAATTATACTATATTTCCAAAATGGTAGCACTCTAATATAATAAGCAACAATTTAATAGACTGTGGCTGAATAACAAATACATTAAAATACATAAAAAAAAATTATCTTTTATTTTTAATATTTATTCTCAACTACTCAAAAGTGCGTAATTTTCACTAAGGAGCAAACAAATTTTAAATCCTGGCAACCAAAAAATATTTACTTGAATATTAAGTCGGCTCCATTTGAAAATGTTGGATATGCCGCATATGGGGCAGATGAAATTTGCAACGGTCAGCGAAAAATGTGAAATGCATTTAGCCTGTTGACAGTTTTACATGCACTGCCGCAATATGCAGCGTGTGAAACTTAGCTTACGTAATGATAAAGCCTCTTTTCCTTACATGTGTACCAACATACATGCACATGTATATATACAAATTAGTTTGGATTCCCATTTGGATACACGCATTAAAGTTGTCATTTAGAAGTTGGGGCCAACATAATTGATGTTAGCTGGAATTTTGCAAATTTCGCAAGTGCTGCTCATTTCTCACGCCATCGTCGCACCGGTGTTTCCTGTGCTGCTGTCGCCGACTGCACAAGCAAGCGACAAGTAACCAAAAACTCTTGAAAGCAGCTCAGGAATTCGCTCAGATTGCTAGACTTACAAATGTACATGGATGTTCATAATCATAAGTATATAAGGAATACGTGCATACAAACTCGTTTCGTATCGACCGACTTGACGATACACAAATCGTAAATGAAAATGATTCGCATTTGTTAGCAGATGTATCAAAGATTCAACATATTTTATTTACACAACTCAAATAATGTATCTCATGGCATAGTTGAAGATTTCATAGTCAAAGTACATTCTAATGCATAGCTTAATGATTACTTAAAAACAAACAGCAGCTTTTACTCCACGCCCTTTCCCTGTGTTGGCGTTCGTATTGAGGTTGATGACGTCGTCGGCGTTGCCTTAATGATCTTTGAATCTTTGGCTGGCTGTGTGGCAACTGTTACAGTAGGTGACTTGGCTACAGCGCCAATATTAAGCACACGACGCACAGCCGCACCACCGGGTGCAATAGCCGGTATGGTGGTTGATCGATTAGCCAACATTTGCACAGGTTTAAGACCAGTTGCAGATTTTAGGTAAAGGTTGCGCAATGGCTTGCCATCACTGCCAATCGCTGTGGATGCCACAGAGCTGTTAATCACCTGAAACTGTGGAAACGTCTTGTTTCCCAGACTAATGACGCCGCCTGTTTGACGCAGTGCACCACCAGTTGCGGCATTAATCACTGCCGTCCCAGATGTCGTCTTGATTGTTTGCAGGTTCAAGGTCTTGACATTGGCTGCATCCAGCACCACTTGGCTGCTCGTTGTGGGCGTTCCAGCCGCCGTCCCAGCCGCCTTAGGACTGCTCACAATGCGTATGGGTAACGCTGTGGCGCCACTTGGCAGCCGTGTTGCAGTTGTTGATGACGTTGGTGTTGCAATGGGCTTTATGGTGCTGCGATTGATATAAACAACCTTGTTGCCAGTGCCGCCGCTCACAGTGCCACTCTGTGTGGTAAATAGCTGTTGTATGCCCTTGTTGATCACAATATTGCTGCTCTTTGCGCTGCTGATAACGCCTGTGGGCTTCACTGGATTAGTGGCCTCCTTGATGATCTTATGACTAAGGATTAACGGGCTGCCCGTTGATGTAGCTGCAGAATACAAATATTAATTTCAAAAACTACAAATATATTTCGTCTATACTTACTTTTCAATAGCTGATCGGGTTGTGGCTGCTGCTGTTGCTGTTGTTGTTGATCGGCAATGTTGCCTTCATTGTCCGCAAACAAAATTGGCATATCAATGATATTCGAGAGATCCACATTGCCGGCTACATTCTGTTGTGGTGCAGCCACATTCTTTGTGAGCTGCAACATTGCTAAGCCACTGGAATTCTTAATCACTGTATACTTTTGCTGCGTCGTCGATGATGGTGCAGCGGCAGCAGTTACGAACTGTGTTGTTTGCCCCGTGGGCGTCTTAAGTGTAAAGATTTGCTGTCCACTGGATGCTGGCAATGTTTTCACAATGCTTCCAATACTGGTCGGTGTTGCAGCTGCTGAGGAAGTGTTGGTGTTTTTGCTAATGGTGTAATTGATTAGCTTACTCTGCGACGACAGTGTTTTCAATTGTACAAATTGGCTCGAAGGGATCATCTTGATCTTCGTTCCAGACGATAGTGAAACAGTTGTAGGCGCCGCTTTGGACATAGTCTGTGGTGTCTTTGGAACAGTAGTGGCAGCAACTGGTTGCTGACCATCTATATAGTCAAGCGCTTCCTCTAGCATATTTTCAATTGAAAGATTCATCTCCTCGTTATTAGGCGTAGTTTTATCCGTAGAGCTGGCTTTAACGCCAGTGGGAACAACGCTCGGCAACGGGCGTGTCCGAGGGCGTCCAACTGTAGAAATGGAAACTGTTAGTCGATGAAACGGGGGATGATAACAATCATTTTGTTGGGCAGGGACCGTAAATTAAATGAAAATAATATGTTCTAAATATACTATATAAATATTATAAAAATAACCATTACGGTCCCAATTTATAGTGATCAGTAGTTTACCCTTTCGCTTGACTGCAAATGGATCGATGAGGCGCGGTGGCTTTGGTTTGGGTAACTTCGGCACACGCGCATCTTAATGATTAAGATGATTAGTTGATTGGTGCAAATGAATTTGGGTGGGGAATTAACGTGCAGCAAACATGCAAAGGAGGACATGCGGGTTTGTATTAAATGTGGATTAATAGCAATGATATTCGATTGCAAGTGGCAAAAATGAACTTTTCGATATGTTACTCACTGTGAGGCACGAATTTGGGCTTAGTTGCTGGCACGCCGCTATCCTCCTGACCATCTTGCGCCTTACGCTTGCGGGCATGTGTCATCTGCGCCTTGTTCACATTGCCATCCGAAAGAACATGCTGTTGCTTCGGTGTGCGTTGATATGAATTACTGCCCAGAAGTGAGGTGGGCATGCGTGGACCCGGAGGATTGGTCAATGTCTTGTTAATAAACTCGTATACCTCGTCCTAAAAACGAATATGGAATCGAAATTAAAGTAAAATTGAAATTATCAGAATTGTAATGTGCACTTACCACCACCATGGAGTCCACCATGGCCTGAGTGACACCTTCAATGCGCCGCTTGCTCTTGGGCACACGCAACGCGTCATCGGCACTGCCAACGACGACCAGCGAAGACTCCGACTGCATGCGTTCGCGCAATCCCTCCATTTCCTCTTGACTGCTGCGTGCCGAGTTCTGACCAATCACAAAGAGAATCGGCGCCTTTATATCCAGCAGGCGGTCGTCAGGTGCTCCTCTTGGTCCGCGCAATGTATTGTAAGCGAAACCCATACAAATGACACACGCCACGCTTTCCGACATGGCCACTTGAAGTGCCAAAGCTGCGCCTGCATTAAAGCCAATCAGAATAATGCCACGGTTGGGATTCTCAGTGCGTAGTTCGTGGATGCGAACTCGGGTTAAGGAGACTATTGTCTCAGCCACCTGATCCAGATTCTGGCGACCAATGCGATCGTCTGTAGTGAACAATACGGAAATAAATTAGAAAATATTCACATTAAGATAAACAGCAATGCTTACTCGAATTGGGCAATGTGATCTGCACAATTTGTGAGATGGTTGCTAAGGCCTGGTACCAATTTTGCATTCGATCTGGCACTGGGCCGCTGGTGGGCATCGTTGGCAATGCCACCATAATGGCATTATGCGCCAGATGACGCGACTTTGCCAATATTTCCGGTTCCCAGCGCTTCTTCATTACAGGCGCCAGCAATTCTTGGCTATTGTTTAGTGGTCGACTGAATAACATTTTATCCGTCAATGTGGGCAGCTTGCTTTTCAGCGTTTGCATAATATCCAAATACGAAGCCATATATGAGGGCGGCAGATGCTCCATGAGTAGAGCGTGCAACCACTGTGTGGTACGTGACTCCCATGCAACACTCGCCAAAGCACGCCGCATTCTAGAGCTGGATTTGTCGACGGCCACGCGACGATGCACTGCCTCATGCTGACGTTTATCATTAGCAAGCCGCGCCAACTGATCTTGGTCCAGTATGGTGGCCACCTTATTGAACAGCACTTCTTGCGTATACGTCCAGCCAATGCTGAAATGATAAAACGAAGATTTTAATACAAATATTCCCAAAAGTGTGTGTCTTAAATAGAGAGTTTACCGATTCACACGTGCTTGCCAATCCTGCTCGTCAGAATTATTGTTTCTCACATATTTAGCAATACGTGCACATTCGTTCATCATCTCCTTGGCCGCAATTTCATCGTAGGGCGGCACATGCGCTATATGTTGCGAGTCGCCAGAGTCCTCATGATTGGGATACGTGTGACACGTGGGGCATTGCGGTGCATGCCTCACAAGAATAGTGCGAGCCACAGCCAATCCATTGCTTATGGAAGAGGCGTCCGCACGCGGAGCATCACGCATGTAAGCATGTTCCATGGATGCCTCACTGGGTACGGAGATTGTGCTGGACTGGAATAAAGAAACACATATATTAGCGAGAGTAAATATGAATGGGGAATGGAGATGATGGATGGTGTTAGGCTCATGCATGATGCTGGTTATGGGCGTGAATTAGGATCTTAAGCCATTGCTATTGCTTGTGTTATTACACTCTCTGTTGTAATCGGAAGCGTTGTCGTCACTCCTGATGCTGATGAAGATTTAGGTGGCGAACTCAAAATAGACGCGGCGCTTCCCAATTGGCCGGCTTTGACCACATAAAATGATGTGTTTGTTGTATTTGAAGAAGACGTTCCTGGCATCTTTGTTGTTGTCGGAATTGCAGTTGTTGATACTGGAACTGCCGCACGAGTTATGCTTGTGTTCGTTTGTGTGTTTGTGTTGGCCTTTGGCTGTGTGTGTGTTTGTAGTTTTGTGTATTGTGTGCCAGCCCTGGCAATAAATTTGCTCGGACTATATGTAATAATCGAAGAGCTGCTGTTTGTTGTAGCTGACTGCAACAATTTTGGTTTCTTCTCCATCACCACAATTTCATTTTTGCCGTTTTTAATTTGTTTCATTTGTATCATTTTCATGTACTGTGTGGTTTTTTTTTATGTGTAAATAGATATTTGTTTTACTCTCTGACTACAGGGCTTTCTTCTTCTTGAAGTCGTGATATTGCGCTCTTAGCGGTGTTTCTTGAGGTTCGCGAATTTTATGCACTTGATTATTTAAATTTAACTTAATAATTAAAACGGATAGTTGTAAATTATTGAATATATTTAAAATATTTCTTATTAGTCTCGTATTTTCTTTAGAAATCACTGCCTGCGTATTCGCAATTAAAACATGGCGTGCTCCTAGAGGTGTTGCCAGTACGTTTAAAAACTATGTAACTTCAATGCTATCTGGCAGCACCAAATGCTTCAGCGATTAAAATAAATAAGCAATTTGCCACCAAAAATAATTCAACATGCACTAATGGCAGTACATGTACATATAATAATTTATACAACTTGAATTGGTAACTTACTGATTCACTGGGCGTAGGAGTTGGAGGCTGTATAGTTCTATTATGTGGATGATGTTGTCCACCGTCTTCATGGGCAACATTCTGCCCAATGTGTCCAGCTTTTTGCACAAAATCATTGAAGCACTCGATGAATGAAGTCATTTCTAATGCACACAATATAGAATTATAGACTTGAATTCAAATGCACGTTTATAAACTAGTAAACAAAAGCCAAAACATTAAAAAGCAAGTGTTGCTTGATCAAAATAAATCCAGATTTCAAAAGTGTTGCCACTCTATGCAACAAAAACGTTTTGCAATACTAACATTAAACAGCTGTTTACCTATCATTTGAGATGATAACGTCAGTCGCAACGATTGGTCTTTTTGTATTTTTCGACGCAGACCCATCACTAGTTAGCGTGCTAGTTTTGTTTTCAATTTCCTTCAAACGTTTTGTGTGTCGGTGAAATCGTATTTGTGGAAAATTTGTTGTCGTCCATCATGGAGGAGCTGCAGCAATTGGAGTACCTGTCGTTGGTCTCAAAAATCTGCACAGAGCTCGACAACCACTTGGGCATTAATGACAAAGACTTGGCCGAGTTCATCATCGATTTAGAGGAGAAGCATCGCAGCTACGAATCTTTTCGCAAGGCTCTGCTCGACAATGGTGCCGAATTTCCCGATTCACTTGTGCAAAACTTGCAGCGCATCATTAATTTAATGCGACCCACACGAGCCGGCGGCGATGCAAAGTCTGGAAACAATGAAGACTTTAAAAAATCTGATAAAAAGTCGCAGTTAATGAAAATGTTTCCTGGCTTGGCGTTACCCAATGACAAATATAGTAGCAAGAACGAGGAGCTGGAGGACGAGAAAGATGAGGAGCGCAAAGAATCCAAGAGCAAACAAATTTTCAAAAATACAGAAATGAGCGACGTGGATGCAGCCATGCTGGAATTGGAGGCTCTGGCACCTGGAGAGAACAAAATGGAGCGAACTGAAGTTAAAGAGAACAAGAAGAGGCAAAGATCCAGCTCAAGAGAGCGTCACAGGCGCAAGGATCGCGAACGTAGTCGAAGTAGGGAGAAGAACAGGAGCAGAGAACGGGGAAAGGACAGTGATCGCTATAGGGATCGAGATCGTGATCGGAATGGAGATCGTGATCGTGAGCGGGAGCGAGATCGCGATAGAGAAAGAGATAGAGATCGTGATCGTGGTAGGGAACACCGTCGACATCGCAGCAGATCCCGCGAAGATCGCGATCGTCGCAGGCGCCGCTCCAGTTCTCGAGATCGCCACGATCAAAGAAGGAAACGTTCCCGATCTCGCGATCGAGATCGTAGCAGTCGCCATCAGCAAGAGCAAGAGAAGATGCCGCCACCGGCGGCTGCGATGTCCGATGATCCCGAGGCGGGCAAAATCTACTCAGGCAAGGTGGCCAACATAGTGCCGTTTGGCTGCTTTGTGCAATTGTTTGGACTGCGCAAACGCTGGGAGGGACTGGTGCACATCTCGCAACTACGAGCCGAAGGTCGTGTCACCGACGTCACCGAAGTGGTGGCTCGGAATCAGACGGTCAAAGTAAAAGTCATGTCCCTAACTGGACAAAAGGTGTCGCTCTCCATGAAGGAGGTGGATCAGGATAGTGGGCGCGATCTGAATCCATTGTCACATGCCCCTGAGGAGGATGAAATGTCACTGCGAGATCGTAATCCGGATGGACCATTCGCCAGCACCTCATCCATACTCAACTTGCAGGGCCAGAACATTGATGGCGATGAACATGAATCCCGCAAGCGGGTGACGCGCATTTCGAGTCCCGAGCGTTGGGAGATCAAGCAAATGATTAGCTCTGGTGTCCTGGATCGCAGTGAAATGCCCGATTTCGATGAAGAGACGGGATTGCTGCCGAAGGATGAGGATGATGAGGCAGATATTGAAATCGAAATAGTGGAGGAGGAGCCGCCTTTCCTCTCAGGCCATGGACGAGCGCTTCACGATTTGTCGCCTGTGCGTATTGTCAAGAACCCCGATGGTTCTCTAGCCCAAGCGGCTATGATGCAGTCTGCGCTGTCCAAGGAACGTCGCGAGCAGAAAATGTTGCAACGCGAACAGGAAATGGAAGCAGTGCCCAGCAATCTCAACAAGAACTGGATTGATCCACTTCCCGAGGACGACAGCTCACGCCATTTAGCCGCTAATATGCGTGGCATGGGCGCCGCTCCACAGGAGGTGCCCGAGTGGAAGAAGCATGTTATTGGCGGCAAGAAATCCTCGTTCGGCAAGAAGACAGATTTGACGCTGGTGGAGCAGAGACAATCGTTGCCCATCTATAAGCTACGCGACGATCTCATTAAGGCCGTTACTGACAATCAAATACTGATTGTCATCGGTGAGACGGGCTCCGGCAAAACAACCCAGATCACCCAATATCTGGGTGAATGCGGCTTCACAGCCAGGGGCAAGATTGGTTGCACGCAGCCACGTCGTGTCGCAGCCATGTCGGTGGCAAAGCGCGTGGCCGAGGAGTACGGTTGTCGTCTTGGACAGGAGGTGGGCTACACGATACGTTTCGAGGATTGCACCAGTCCTGAGACGGTCATCAAGTACATGACAGATGGTATGTTGTTGCGCGAGTGTCTCATGGAGGCGGAGCTGAAGACCTACTCAGTCATCATGTTGGACGAGGCTCACGAACGTACCATACACACGGATGTGCTCTTCGGGCTGCTGAAGACGGCGGTGCAAAAGCGACCCGAACTCAAGCTGATTGTGACGTCGGCCACCTTGGATGCGGTCAAGTTCTCGCAGTACTTCTTTGAGGCGCCCATTTTTACGATACCGGGTCGCACGTTTCCGGTGGAGGTGCTGTACACTAAGGAGCCTGAAACGGACTATCTGGATGCCTCGCTGATTACCGTCATGCAAATCCATCTGCGTGAACCACCTGGCGACATCTTGTTGTTCCTCACGGGCCAGGAAGAGATCGATACTGCCTGCGAAATCTTGTACGAGCGCATGAAGAGTCTGGGTCCTGATGTGCCAGAGTTGATCATCCTGCCTGTTTATTCGGCGCTGCCCTCGGAGATGCAGACACGCATCTTTGATCCGGCACCAGCTGGCAGTCGCAAAGTGGTGATTGCCACAAATATTGCCGAGACTTCACTCACAATCGATGGCATCTTCTATGTTGTTGATCCAGGATTCGTCAAGCAAAAGGTCTACAACTCCAAGACAGGCATGGACTCGCTGGTGGTCACTCCCATTTCACAGGCAGCCGCCAAGCAGCGAGCTGGTCGTGCTGGACGTACTGGACCTGGAAAATGCTATCGTCTCTATACGGAGCGTGCTTATCGAGATGAGATGTTGCCAACGCCAGTGCCAGAAATACAGCGCACAAATTTGGCCACGACCGTGCTGCAACTGAAGACAATGGGCATCAACGATTTGCTGCATTTTGATTTCATGGATGCGCCGCCCGTGGAGTCCTTAGTCATGGCTTTGGAGCAGTTGCATTCGCTATCGGCGCTGGATGATGAGGGTCTGTTGACCCGTCTTGGTCGTCGCATGGCCGAGTTTCCATTAGAGCCGAATCTGTCCAAGATGTTAATCATGTCGGTAGCACTTCAATGCTCCGATGAGATTCTGACCATTGTGTCCATGCTCAGCGTGCAGAATGTATTCTACAGACCCAAGGATAAGCAGGCGCTGGCCGACCAAAAGAAGGCCAAGTTCAATCAAGCGGAAGGTAAGATATCACTGCATGAAAAGTTTCTATCTTTAGACTAAAACGCTAACAAAATAAATTTACTAATATCCTTGCTTATTATTTCTGTAGGTGACCATCTAACTCTGCTCGCTGTTTACAACAGCTGGAAAAACAACAAATTCTCCAATGCCTGGTGCTACGAGAACTTTGTACAAATCCGAACGTTGAAACGGTCGCAGGATGTGCGCAAGCAGCTGCTCGGCATCATGGATCGGCACAAGCTGGACGTTGTCTCGGCTGGCAAGAATTCGGTGCGCATTCAAAAGGCCATTTGCTCGGGCTTCTTCCGCAATGCAGCTAAGAAGGATCCTCAAGAGGGTTATCGCACTTTGGTTGATTCCCAAGTGGTTTACATACATCCATCGAGTGCGCTGTTTAACAGGCAGCCGGAGTGGGTTATATATCACGAGCTGGTACAGACAACTAAGGAGTACATGCGTGAGGTGACCACTATTGACCCCAAATGGTTGGTGGAATTTGCGCCGTCATTCTTCCGCTTCTCGGATCCCACCAAACTCAGCAAGTTCAAGAAGAATCAACGTTTGGAGCCGTTGTACAACAAATATGAGGAGCCCAATGCTTGGCGTATATCGCGAGTACGACGGCGCCGCAATTAATTTGTACATTCGCTATAATTTCGTGTGTATTCAATAAACTCTTAAGTAACAATTTACAAAATTAAAACATAGGCTCACAGTGTGTGGTGCATTCAATTAATACCCTTTGTGCCCGCGGAACCGTTGTCGATTATCCAACTAAAAAATGAGGCAGGAGATGGTTAATCTTCGCCGATTCCACACTTTATCAAACTCACCAGGGAACGCTTGCACTCGTAGAAGGTGTTGCGTAGAACCTGGCACTCTGGAGGAACACTGTTGTCCTGAAGGCACTGACGCGGAGTCTTCTTGTCCAGGCGGCAGCACTCGCTCTCCAGCAGACACATTTTGAGATCCGCCCGCACGCCGGCACAAGCAGTTTCATCTAATAACTTTTCGTTTCCCTCGTAACGCATCATTTTGATTAATAAAACAGAAAAATTACTCGCTTTGCTATAAACAAATTTGTTACAAAATCGGCAACGACAAACAGCTGTTACTCTCGAGTGTTAAAAAACGGTGCTATAGTAAAATATGGGGGTATGGTATATTTAAAATGTGCAACTGCGGTCACACTTTTCATTTGTTTTGCTTTGGCAAACAATTATCAATTTTTTGTATCGTTGTTTAAATGTAGTTCCTAGCTCACAGCATTTATAATGGTTTATGATGAACGAAGCGATGGCAGCAGCTCCAGTGATGCTCACGACAGCTCTCAACGCAGCATGTCCACAAAAATGGGAGCTCAGCAGGTCACAATGCCCAAGCACATTCCGTTTCCGGAGCATGCAACCACATCCGAGTGGTTGAGCGAGCTAATCATGTGCGCCTTTACGATGGGTGCAGCCATAGTACAATTTATAAATATTTATCGCACAAACTGGTGGCTACCAGAGCTGCATACACGCCACATGGTGGTAAGGAATCATCTGTCTTTATAGTCGCGACATTGAACTTACTCAATGTTTGTTTACTTATAGAACATTGAATTAATTGATCCCTATTTGCGGTATCTGATACTCATACTGAACACACGACGATTTCTCTACTGCATGCTGCTTGCCAAGTGGAAAAGTAATGAGCGACGCTTTCTGCGATTAGGCATCAAGTATGGCTTCGGCGGACTTGTCCAGGCAGCTCTTGGTTATTGTGCGCTGAGATTATATCAGCAGCACTCTCTTGTATTGCTCTTCTTTCTCAGTTATCCGTAAGCATTCCTTTGACATCACTTTTTCTGTCATTACTTACAATATCTTTATTGCAGCGTTGTGGTTTATCTAATCATCTTTGGCTTTCAGCTGGAGCCTTTCATGCGCACTCGTTTTGAGCTACCCGGTGTCTACATCAATGACATGCCAGTCCACAGCTGCACAACAAATGCCATTCAAATTCGGGATGAGATTGAAACGTTGAGGCACGATTTCAACAAACGCTTTAAGCAGTTGATTTTTACGTGCATGCTGAATGCATACTTGGTGCTTATTCCTTGTATGCTAGCGGTGAGCGTCCAGTACAATGTAATGCGTGCCGCTCAGCACTGCATCATCGTCTGTTTGGGAGCATTCAGCTTATGCGCAGTCTTCCTTTATCCAGCTAAATACAGCGATACGCTGCATCGCGCCACCCTGCACTTGGGCAGCTGGCAGCGCATGGATCGTGATCCACAAGCGGCGCCGTCGCAACTGATTGTAGCAGCAAATGCGCAGACCTGGTCCAAGTACGCTGTCTATGGCCATGCGACGGTGGTTAAGCACAATGGTGCTCTCTATCGCAGCCATGGTCTAGTCACAGTGGCGACTCCAGGAAACGCGAGTCACGTCCGTTTCTATGTAAGCGAATCAATAACCCGAATTGTACTGCATATTCATTTTATTTTATTTGCAGAAATTGTTCCACAATCCCACCATCATTTACTCCACACTAGCCACTTTTCAGGGAGTTGTGCTGCTGGTGGAGATTGCCTCATTAAGCGCGGCCAACATTGAATGGCACTTTGTGCTGTCCGTTAGTTTTGTGGCCTTCACTAGCATGGTGGCCTTCTTCAAGCTGGTCAGAGATTATTTAATTACAAAACATCTCTACAAGGCAGAATGTACATCTATTTACAATTAATACAGCCAAAAACAGATCAAATAAGACGTATTTATAACAGACACTCAATAAACTTCATATCCAAAGGAAATGTACATGTTCAGTTAACCGCTATGCGAAATGCCTTTGCTTTTGTCCCCATAAACCCAGGAGCTGCCTTGCTTATGGTCTCGCACCTCAATGCCATGGCGAACCAAAATATTCCGTAGCTGATCACACATGCGAAGCAGTTCCAGATTTTTGACACCACCCTTTACAGCCTCTTCGCGTAGCTTGCCGCGTATCTGAAGAATATCGGCAACCAGCACATCTATATCCACAGCAGAGGTCGTCTGTGCCTCCTTCTGGGCATCGGCAGTACCCAGATGTTTAATGCCCAAGTTGTGCATGGATGCAGTGACAAAGTTGCCAGCTGCCAATAGCAAATTAAGACAGTATGCTGGTTGCTGCTCTGCATCCGCTTGTTGATCGTTGATGCAGCGACTGATGCTGCTCATCTGATCGATTAGAACGCTAACAGCACGCGCAGTATCAAAGTCATCGCGCAGACTGTTGTCGAATTCAGTGACCATGTGCTTCAGCTGTGCTTCCAAAGCACCCTCATCGAGATATTTCAGTGGTTTCTGGAACTGCATGTATGCATTGAGATCGGCATTAAAGTTGATAAACTTGCGCAACGTTTGACGAGCCGTTTGCATCATTTGATCACTGTAGTGCATGGGATTGCGATAATTCGACAGCAGACAAGCCATACGAAACTCATCGGCCGTGTAGTGCTTTAGGAACTCTGACAACGAGATGGTGTTGCCCAGAGACTTGGACATTTTCTGCTGCTCACCAGACACAAAGAGCTGACCTGTGTGCAGCCAATAGTTGACCCATTGCTTGGTTTTGTAGTGGGCACAGCATTGAGCCTCCTCATTCTCGTGATGGGGAAACCGCAAGTCTAAGCCACCAGCATGGAAATCCAGTTTGCTACCAAAGAACATACCCGCAATGGCGCTGCATTCAATATGCCAACCAGGTCGACCATCGCCACCCCAAGATGACTGCCAGCTGGGCTCGTCAGCTGCCTTTTTCGCTTTCCACAGTGCAAAATCAGCCGCATTGCGTTTATGCTTAGGTTGCTCCTTTGGCTCGTCCGTGCTTATCTTCTGAAGCTTTCCGTAGTTCTCACAAGCGGACACATCGAAGTACACCGACTTATCCTCGGTAACATAGGCTTTGTTATCACTTAACAGTTGCTCTATAAAACGTTGTATTGCAAGAATGTTAGCTGAAACATTGGCACGCAAGTTAGGTGGCTTCACATTCAGCAGCTGCATATCGCGAGTAAACTCAGAGTCAAAAGTGCGCGTCATTTCCTCCCAATTGCGTCCAGATTCACGACTACGCTTGATAATCTTGTCGTCGACATCTGTGATATTCATAGCCGTGACCAGATTGTATTTAAAGTAGTCGCGCAATATGCGCTGAATTATGTCCACCTTTACGTAAGTGCTGGCATGTCCCAAGTGGGTCGAATCGTAGACTGTTGGACCACAAGTGTACCATGTAACCATCTGTGGATTGCTCAGCACCAGCGGCACTTTTCCGCCCACGCTGTGATTGTAAATGTTTATATCTGTGTGTTGGCCACAAGGTCTTTGCCAGCTATATCTGCCGGTCAAAGCATCCTTCACATTGCCTCCCTTAGTGCCAAGCGCTCGACGATATAATCGCAAGTTGCGCATGTGAAAAAGCACGCATTCTTCTAGCCGGCAACTGAGAAGGGAAAAAAGGAATTATTGTCAGAAATCTGTAGTGATAAATATACATCGAAGTGTACTCACATTTTTAGCATATTTATTGATTGCTTAAAACTCTATAATTTAAATATACATAAATGTTTACGAATGCATGTGCATTCAAAATATTTTGCTCAAAACAAGCAACAGCTGACTAGCGATTTACGATAACCACGCCGAATAATTGAAATAATCGCAAGCTATCGAAAATCGGTTTTATTTTTGGCAGTTACTTTTTTGTATTTGAAAGTAAAGTTTTGAGCACATAAAGAAAACCTTTACAATGCAAACGTTTATGACAGTAATTTCAATGAAGTAAATATTATTTTGTTTACGATGAAAGACATAGAAAACCAATGTTTTTTTTTTGTAAGTTTAATTATTTATGTCAACCATATGTATTGCTTTAATTTAACTTTGTATGGACATTGTTACTTGCTGTACTATTAAAGCAATTTATTATTGCGCTATAAAACTTAACAACTGAATAAACAGAATATAAGAAATCGTAGAATTCCAGCATTAAACATAACGACAATTCCGTCATGGTACAGTTCTGAATGGTAGGCTAAATCAATATAACTAACCACTCTTTAATAGCGAAAATCATACGCACCACGTGCTTGGACCACAGTTTGCCAAACACAATGCGTAAGCAAAAACGAACTGGCATTGGGGTCAAGGATATTAGGAACAAAGCAGGTTGGGAAATTTTGTTGGCAGGCCAAAAGGAAAAGAAGAAAAATAGCAAGGTATTTTTGGGTAACTAAATTAAATGTGAGTTAGCCATTTGTGTTGACAAGCTATGGAAAAGAGGTTAAGTTAAATTGCAAGCAAATTAAAAGAGAGTTACAATAAGGCGACACATTTTCGCCCTCCAATCCCAATTCCAAATACCTTTTAGCTTGGATTTACCCATTGTGCAATGGTCCCTTTAAACGGTAATTACAATTTCACAGATTTTCCAGAACGGGCTTGGCCCTTTTTGTTCACTTTATGAGCAATTGATATTAATTTACTGCGCATTGCTTATGTCGGTCAACTGAGTCGAGAGTCAGAGTGAGAGTTAGAGTCAAAATCTGAATCAGAGCCAAAGCCGGTCAGAGCCATGAGCACATCGCGTGAAAATATTTGCTCGCCCAAAAAAATTATAAATTAGCATGAACAGCTATCAGCTTGTTGCTACAAGTACGAATTGCATGCCCCACCTTGTGCTAGGGTGCAGTTTAAAATAATAGAAATTAGATTGAAAGCCTGGGCAAGCCAAATTTGCTTTTGGGCAAGCTACCATTGATTAAGGTCAGCTCAACGATTACTAATGCTCTATGAATGTGTGTGTCTGTGTGTGTGTGTGTGTGTGGGCACCAATCAAGGAAGCCTAGCCCTACTAATAATGCAACTGCAATTGATTATGGTATTGCTAAATCAAAAAAACAAGAAACTTTCTTTTGTTTATTCGGGTATGGAATCATTGGAGTCCTAACGTACTTCCTATCAAAAATCCGTCGCCTTTATCAGAGGTGAACTAACAAAAATTTGTGGTTTTAAAAAATATATAAAAATTATTCAAAATTAATTGCTGCATTCTAAACTAAAAAAAAAGTTGAAACGCAATCAGCTGCAATTGAATTAAATACCACAAAACAAAAAAAAGTAATTCAGATCTACGACCATAGAATGTCAGTCTAACTGAAAGTAACAACAACAACAACAGCAACACACAAGGGGCACAGTGGCAACAACAATAGCTGGTGGCGCACCGCCAGTGGCAAGTTTTCATGTCCAAGGCGTATTTATGTCAACCGGAAGTAGGTTTACTGACCCACGTATACGTTTCAGCGGCTGGCTAGCCGACTTTCTAGGCAACCGACTTGACTCGCTCGACTCGACTCGACTCCTTTTGGCCACTTCGGGCCACTGCCTAATAACGTTGACTTGGCTGGACAGCAGACAGCAGCAGCAGCAAAGGCAAAGCCGCTACCGCTACCTTAGGCTGAGACCAGGACCGCGACGACGAAGAACGTCGCGACGTTCAAAGTATAAGAAGGCATTTTCTTTTAGCGGTTTAGTTTTTCTACGAACGGCGAATGCATCGGATCGATGCAAAAGCGCGTTGTGCTGCCTCTCTCTTGATACCGATTTAAATAACTCTGTATGTATGTGTGCCTAGTTGTACCACATCGTGTGTGTGTGCGTGTGTGTGTGTGTGTGCACACTAAATTGGCATTTTTGAAATGAACATTCCAAAACCAATTGTAAATTAAGGCGTCAACTTGAGCAAACATATAATTAAGTCAGGGCAGAACTAAAAAAAATACTACGAAGCAAAGTTACTTTTCTTTTACATAGCTTAATTACTAAATTATTAAATTAAAAAAAAATGCAAAAAGTAACAAAGTGGTAATATCTTTTACATCTCCATTGTGTGTGATAAAGATTAAGAATAAAAACCCAGAAAGAAAAAAATTTTAAAGTCTATGTCCAAATTGATATCAATTATATCACATTGTTAACAGTGTTAAAGAAAAAGTCAATAGTGAAAACGTTAATTTCAATTTCGCAGAGCAAAGCGAAAATCGTAAAGTTTTTAACCTGAATGGAAATTTGCTATCACGACACTAGCCAAGGATTTTCCCAGTGCCTGTAGCGAAAAAGCGTTGTATGACTGTGTGTTGCACACATTAATAGTAGACGTTCTTTTTTGTTGTAGTTATTTTGTTGTTGCTGTTGTTGTTGTTGTTGCGACTAGCATTTGCTATTGTTTTCATGTTGCAACAGTGCGCCGTAGCATGGCAAGTCGTTGGTCATTCAAGTGCTGGTTGTTGACTTGTCGGCGCTGCACAAGGCAACGCTGCACAAATTGTTGCTATATTTTGACCCCCTATGCCAAAGCCAAGGGGAAGGCAGTCTGTGCTGTGCTGTGCTGTGCGGTTCTGTTCTGTGCTTAGTCAGTGTGCTAAGTGAGTGTAAAGTCCTAAGTCACACACACACTCCACGTATGCACCCGTGACAACTTCCTAACACACGTAGTTTAGATGGATGTGTGCAAACATTTTTACATAATTTTAAAGTTTGAACTCAAACAGCCGAGTTCAAGCAGTTGTTAGATACTTTAAAACTTGCCTTCCCCACAGATAACTTGGATACGCATATTTCACCTAAGCTGGCCTATATACGAGTAGTGTACATATAAATGACGTTAGCACATGCATATGGAATCATATTTGTATGTTTGTCTATATGCACAATTAACTGCATATCGCGTGCCACAGTCATACCAACAGGTGCCACGCGGCATGCCATTAAAACAAGTGGACAAACCGCACGCTATTCAACCGAAACTTGCAGGCGGCTCTCGTCCTCCAAATACGCTTTGCGGCGAATTTGGGCGGCGAATTCACGGCTTGTTATGCTCACTCTATCTAAGCGAACTCGTCCTTCTTTTTCGATTAGCGGTTTAATGCTTTGAGTGACGGGAAGTTTTTATTCATAAATTCCAGTTTGATTTTCATTTCATGAAAGTTCACATTTATATGCATTTAATTATTAATTAAATATATTTTAAAATGAATGACACATTTTTGGTTACATTTTATCTAATCCAATTAAATCAATCAATATTTATTAAATCTACTTTAAAATTTTAAAAATTTGTTTTTTCAATTAATGCAAATAAATAGTTTCAACAAAAAAAAAGTGTTTTTTGTTTTCATTTATAATTTTTAAGTTAAAGCAATCAAAAAATTGGAATTTTTATTATAGTCGTTAAAAAATATTTATATTTTTTTTATTTGTAAGAAAACTTTGCTGTGATTACGTCAAATGATAATTATTTTGTAATGCTTTTTTAATGATGTTAATAATGATAATACAAGGCGGAAAAACGGTTTTTAAATTTTTGCAAACTTATTTTATGTGCAATTAATAATTAATCAAATCATAAGCGGAAATCTCTTCCGTAATTATATATTTGCTGTATTATCTTTACTACTAAGGGAATAAATTTTCCAACAAATTGTTTGAATTCACTTTTCGATTTGCTAACACATTCAAATATAAATTAATATTTTTATATTCGCCATATTAAATGAATTTTCACCCATATTAAAATTACAAACTTTCATTTGGCAACCGGTTAGCATCTAAAACAATTAATATAATAAGATTTGAAGTGTGATTCGCGAAAATTGATTAAACAGTTAAATATTGCGGAGTATGTTGCAAGCATTTAAATGGAAATATTCAGTGCAGCCGAATGCAAGCAATTTGCCACATGCAACACACAAATCTTACTCATAATCTCAACACGCACAAGTTATGCTCTCGTTAGCGAACATCATAATTTAGAAATCATAGAGAAGAGCTTTCGACTTGGCAATACCGTGTTGCAAGCACCAATGAACAAGTTGAGTGGGGAGCCAAACAACCATTTGTCAATACACTTAAACGGTACAGGGTATAAACATTCGCTGAACTGTTAACTGTGGCTTCCACTACTCACATTGAGCTGTCTGGGACTTTTATCAGCTCAAATAGTAATACTTGTATACTCGATGCTCTCGCTATTAGAAAATACAATAGAAATATAGTAAATAATAATTACAATTTTTCGCAAGTTTTGGCTTCGTACACTTCGTACGAGTGCATTGGCAATGAAAATAGCTCTGGTTTTTTGTTTCCCCCGTTGTTGGAAGTGTCTTCAGTCTTCAGTCGGTCCGTGAAGCTTCGCGTGTTTGGTGCACTGACATTGTGCATTGCCCAGAAGGTCTATCTGACAGTCTATATGCCTCTAAAATTGGATATGTACGAGTTGTAAATATTTGTTTGGTTCGTTCAGTTGCGCTTCGCATAAAGCGTAAAGTATTTCACGTCCTTTCACACTTTGCTTACGTACCGTCGAAGGACTCTACTTCGTTTGTAAAGTATTTAAAAACAATTTAAATTGTTTTAATTTTCACAGTAGTATAATATAGTTTCTATTCCATCTTGCAGTTAAAACTATGGCATATTTTCGAAACTAACATTGAAAGCGATAAAAACGTGTGCTTCCCCCTCAAGACGTTAAAACAGATTCGATTGCCTCAGGAGCAGAGACTGAGAAGGAGAGCAGCACAAATGAAAAATCATGCAGCAGACATTGTCATATTCATCATCGCCTTCACCAACACTCATCTCGACGATAACCCATCCTGTAAGGTCCGCACCGAGCCGGCCTCATTCTACGGACACCTCCACGACAACGACCAAGCCAGCTATCATATCGGTCGACTATAGCTACGATCCCAATAACATAATGTCACCATCTGCCCAGCACAGCAGCGCCAACTATGGCCGCAATCGGGAAAACTCTGATGCAATACCGCCCGAAGTTCTCTACTTGGAGAGGGAGAAGTCGAGCACCAGTAATCAGCCCTACAGCAGTCTGTTTGGTGATCCAGTGCCCCCACCGCAGCCAGAGGATTACTTTGGCACCGCAGCGTTTGAAACAATACGAGCTGGTTCCGTGGACATGCCCAGCTCAGAGGAGGATACACTTATTGCAGCAGTTGCGCTCAATACACTTATCGGGAGCGATGGTCGACGTCGGCTTTTCTCCAATGTCCCCTACACCAGCATCAGCGGTAGTCGAGCTCCAACTTTATCTCACTTGGAAACACCGACGCCGACCCTTACTCCAACTCCCACACAGAGTCTACTGCCGCTGCCTCGACTGCAACCGCCTGATATTCAAATCCTCCCCAACTCTAGCGGAGGCTCCAGTTCGGAGCACTTGGATTCACCCAACTTTATGCTGCTTACGCCACAGGACATTGTCAATAAGCCTGATGTGTATGAACTGGAGTACGAGCAGCTGGAGTCAACGATGGGCTCGGCTTACACTACAAGGGAACAGGAGCCTCCGAGTCGCCTTAGGTGAGTGAAGTGAGATGTGCAGAAAGAGTACTAAATCCTTGAATATTGCAGACCCATTTCTGGTTCATATTCGAGCACTGGCCTGGATTGGTATCGCCGGGAACCGTCACAGTTCGCAGAATTCAGTCGCATTCCCAAGTTGCGGCCTAGCTCCAAAATGATAATGTCCATGAAGCATGAAGAGATGCCACTTTCACCGCTTGCCACCATGCTGCAAGACTCGAATGGTTCGAGTAGTGGCGGCGAGGAGCCATTGGTTCCTCCGCATGCAGTAGAGCTCCCAATGTCCTTACGGTCACCGGTGCCAAACAGAAGTGATACGATTCCGACTCCCGTAATGGACATGGATATCATACTCTCACCAAAGCAATATCTGCAGCAGCAGCAGAGGGAGATTATGCGTGATGCCAGCGAAAGGCAACGACGGGAGAGCTTTAACACATCCTATGGGCCCGATACACCTCGATCTCCGAGCCTAAGTCATAGTCAATTCGTCGAGTCCGGCAATGACATGCATATGATGCAAGACGACCAAGGCTCGCGAGTGCAGTCTATTGCTGGAGAGATGTCACCGGTTGTATTCAAGGACTCTGTCGCCACTGGCGGTGATTATCGGTAAGGTAGAGTGCATAACTTCAAGAAATTTTTCACTATATGAACTTTTGCCTCTCAACAGGGTGGGAGATACTCGTCTGCACAAGAAGTCCTCGTTTACCATACTCTCAGTACGATCTCCCAAATCTTCGCTAACCCACAGTCCTAGTACGACGCCGGTTGCTCAGCGGCGACTTCGAACGCCCGCTGGCAGGCACGCGTCAATACAGTCCACCACTACCTCGTCCACTGCAGTGCCACCACCGCCCGTTCGGGCGAGACGCAAGTCTCTGACTGGAACCCGCCTACCGCAACTGCCTCCGCTTAGCAACCAGCAGGCTGCCGATGATTCGCCACGCCCCTCGGTGCAGTTCAACATGAGCGGACGTTATAGTCCCAGCAAGCTGGCCATGCCAACGAAAGGCATACTGCAGCAACGGGATTCGTTGACATCCTCGGTTGATACGTACACGCCGCGAGTGCAGCGTCGTGGATCTATTAACAACAAAGAGTCCTCCCAGGGACTGTCAGAGCTATTTGGTCAACGCATTAAGAGTATGGAAACGTTGCCGTTGATAACAGATCCTTATCGCAGTGGTATTCCGCGGTTTCACCGTTCGGCCATGGAATTGGACAAAGAGACAGCAATTATACCACCGGGCTCACTGCCGCGCCCCCTGAAGCCAAATCCAAATCCCACTCGCAAGCAACGCGGTCTGCTCGGCGTTGTTAACAGGCAAGACGACTATACCCGTAATCCTCCGCGTTCGAACTGGTTGAGCCTGGACGATTTGATGGTCGGTACACGTTTGCCAAAGTCCAGTTTGGAGCCAATGCGCATGCAGGCACGTCGACGCTCTAGTTCCACGTCGCCGGAACGTCGTAGCTCCACACAAACGGCATCGGATCGACGCAGTTCCAATTTGAGTAGCATAACCACCTCCGACTTTAGCTTCCGCCGACCTTCACTCTCAACACTGCCATCCACCACACAACGTCGCAAATCGATTTATCTACCGGGTGCTAAAATGTCAGCAAGTCCGCGACGCCAACTCATAACCAACAGGGATCTAAAGCAGCATAACAAGCGCACTAAGATTGCCAAGCCGAGTACGCTTTCACCAATAATAGGCACTCCCAACAAGGATATACCGCAGAGTCCATTGCATGGGGATGCGTACGAAGCAGCGCATATGGACACTGCGTCCGAGTTGTCCGCACGTCGAGATTCCATATCCCGCATTCCCGTGCGCAGTCGCCGAAACTCTGTGTCAAATTCGCGTTCGAATTCCCCTCTAAAGGACTTTAGCAGCTCCCATATTTTGTCGGGTCGCAATTCACAAGCGAGTAATAGTCGTTCACCATCGCAGGCAACGCATCGCAGTGGTCTTGATACCCATGGCCTAGGGATTACGGATATCCGATTGACACCTACCCGATTTAATGCAAGTCGTCCCACATCGCGAGGTCCTCCCTCCAGACCAGAGTCTCGCATAGCGGATAGCAATGATATGTCCATCAATTCTCGCGCTAATTCTCGGAGCAATTCCCGGGCAAACTCGCGTGCTAATTCCCAAGCTAATTCACGAGCCAACTCTAGGCTCAGTGTACGTTCCTCGTTGCGATCGACAAGCCTTTCGCCAGCAACCATGTCGCGTAATAGTCGTAAATCTGACATCACGCCCAATCGCAGAAAATCCATTTCAATAAGTCCTAAAAGTGGAATGCTTGGACGTCGAATGTCGCTGAGTCCGTCAGGAAAGCAAGGAAAACCAATTGTCAAGAAGGATGGCAAGGAGTCAACTATGGCAAGTCAACGTCGGAACTCTCGCTCCCGTATACCGACAAGTATTAATCAAAACGGAAGAAAATCCGCTTCGCCTTCTAAAAAAGCAGAGGAGCGAGGAAAGTCCGAGAAGTCAAAATCCCCAAGGTCCCCGAAAGGTAAAAAGATAACGACAACATCGACGAAATCAAGCCCCAGGGAAAAGTCAACAAAAACTGAAAGTGCCAAAAAGAAGACGTCGTTAGTTAGCAAACCAGAGACAAGTGTGAAACGAACTGTGTCAAAAACGTTACCGGCGATGCCAGGAAAGAAACCACAAGCATCGAGTCAACCGAAGACACCCATTTCCCAGAAACAGAAACCAGAAAGTAAGCAGGGAAAAAATGGAGAAAAATCCACTAAGCCCACAACTAAAACCAACGGGGCAAATGGATCAAGTGGATTACCCAAGCCCCTGGCAAGAACTGGTTCCCAGATGAATACTAAAAAGGCAACAGCCGAAAGTCCTGAAAAGAAAGCGAAGCACAAGGAATCGCCGGAAAAGGCAGAGCATGCCAAGGACTCAGCGGCAGACAGTTCCCAACCATTAGCTGTCCATGTAGGTAACGCAGTATTGCAAGCGGCAGAAGCATTGCCAGCTGTTCGCAACGAGGTCAACGCTTCGACCACTGCTGGTATCAAACGTCAAGGCTCGAACATGTCAACATTGGTGCGAATGAGTTCCCGACTCAGCTTGGTAAGCAATAAGAAGCGTGTGGATTCCGCACAGAATCGTAAGGTGACAACGGTGCCAGAGCAGACACAAGAGACTGAGGGTAAGTTTATTAAGTGGTTACAATAATAAGGATTTTGTAACGTAGTATCAATCGGAAATATCTGTAGTAGGCAGAAAGTCGCACTGAAACCCCTTACAACAAGAACATATGTTAACAACCGAAGTCCAAGTTTGCCGTTTAGCGATTATAAATTTAAGATATAACAGACAGGGAAACAATATTAGTCTTAGAGATTTTCCTGACCTTCCTTTACTCCTCAAATTAAGTAATTGTGAGAAAAGCTTTAAGGCTGGGCACTATAATTTTGGTAGACGTCTTAATTTCGAATGATTTAATTGAAAACATAAAAGTTATTCAATAACAATACTTATAGAAAGTATCCTACAGCCGAGCACTTTCGTCTATACCTTTCTTACATATCTACTATTCAAATTTTCACCTGCAGTGCCAAAAGGTCATGCTGCGCAACTTGCTACTACTGGACAATTGACCTCGAGTGATGGTGGCTCAGGGCAGACTGCAACAAGTTCTAGTAACTCACAGAAGACCTTAAAGAGTGAGGCAAACAAAACGATTAACGAAAGCTTAATCGACCCCAAAAGCCATGAAACCGAAGCCGGACACGCCCCCGAAACTGGCAATTCACCTAGTCCCAATGGTCTGACAGCGACAGCGAAGCCGCATGACTCCATATCTCGTCTCGATACAGCAGACGGCAGTCATGCCCAAAATAGTTCAGCGGAGATGCATAAGTCCCCCTTGCCTCCCACACAGCCCATTGAAGCATCGATATCGGTGTTGAATGCCACTGAGACGGATTCGGCAACTACTTTAGTTGGTGGTCAACCTGTAACTGTGAAACCAGAGATCGACTCTGAAAGACCCAATGTTCAAGCGGATCAAGACTTCAAGCATGCAACTCCGCCACCCGGCGAGGATTTTCAAGTGGATGACAAGCGACTATCCCCTGATGGTCAAGGTTCCACAGCAGGCAGTGGTGGCATTGCAAAGTGAGTAAACAAATATTTGTACAAACTATGAAATATTAGCATATTAGGAAATTGATAAATAATGCTCATTTGCTTATGTTGGTTTATTTATTTATAATGAAAAATAGTAAGATATCTCATTAATATAATTTTATATCATAGATTGAATTCACAAAGCATTTTTATAGTTATTGGACATTATATAATATACTTATCAATAATTTTGAATGAATTTTGAACTTATAAAATGTACTCTAATAGAAAGAAATTTGCTTACAAATGGGCTTTCCAAAGGGAATTCCCAAATACTGGCATTCACTACCAACTCTTGACCTTTAATTAACTATTGTGCAGCATAAATACTTATAGTTGGGACTTTTCCCATTTGTTACCCTCGAAATATTTAATGATGTAATTTCTATGATTGTTTTCGTTCAGGGCAAACACTTAGCCTCGCTAAAAATTGTCATTTGAAAAAGTTTCTAGGACTCGTCCGAACTGATGGTCCGTAATTCTAAATTGGAATTTAATCGGATACTCTTGCTACACTTTGTACGAACTTTTTGCCAAGTGCTTATAGTCTCCGAATAAAAACAATTGCCAGGCTTACACGTAGTACATACACCCCTTGGCCAGTAAATTTACATACCCGGAAAGGCCCCAACAACACTAAGAACAACTCCACCAACTTGATACGAACAACTTTAGACCGACATATAAAAAGTACATATATATATAAAGTATATACATACATATATACATATAAAGGAGTGTGTATATATTTAAATGTGCTGCCTTGTGGGCTGCCAAGCCACTCATAAATGCGTCAATAAATTTACGAACCACCTGGTGGCGGGAAAGTGGTATGGTTAGGTTTATGGGGGGGCATGAGGTCTGGGGTGAGACCATACGAAACGCCTTTAAGGATATCCGTTCACTGGCTTGTCGTCCTCAACGTTGTCGTGAGCGTAAGGCCGGCGTCCTTCAATGGAATCACATGCATACCATATACGAAGTGAAGAAAATGGGTGACCGACCAACCAACTAACCAACCAACCAGACGAGGTGTTCACACACACACACACACACAAGCACACACAGGCGCAGACGTGAAGAACCTAGCACTATTTTTGTGGCATGTCCAAAGTTTCATACCGCAATAACAAATCAGTTTCTACCGGACAATCGCGCCAAGCGCAGCACAACAGAAATCACTCCAACCAAATAAAAAGGAGAGAAATTAAAAGTTAAAAATTTTGAAAATAATTATTTTACTAAGTAAATGACATAGTTTGATTCTTCAGTTTTAAAGTTAAATTAGTGTTGATTTAGAAAAATGTTGACGAAAAAGAAAAAGAACTCGGTCATCTTTAGCATTGATCTGCCGCAGAATTCCTTGATTGATGCTGACAAATATCTATTTAGGTAATCACCATACTCGTAAACTGCATTATAATCTCTGCATCTTAATCAGCAATTGCGCAATGCTTAAGTATTTTTTGTTGGTTGCTTGATTCAGGCCCAATAATAAATATGGCGACCTTTAAAGTAAGTTTGGTCGTTGGCTTGTTGGCAGTACTTAACCAGAAGTCAAGCCATCGCACATTTATTAGCGTGTTGAGTTTCCCTTTCGGCACGTGCTCGACTGGAAAATTGTGTAAGTGAGAGAAGAAAATTAGCAGAGCAGAGAGAGAGAGGGCGACAATTTGTGTGAGCGTTTAATCAACATACTTAGCTATGAAGTTTTGCCTAACACAATACTAACTGGCCGACCTTGAACTTAAAGTGGGATTAATAACCCTAAAAGTGCGTTACAATAAATATTCAAACCACTTCGGACTCGGACCCACGATTCAGCTCAAGCCTATACTTTGTCGTATGTTATGGATACACCATATTGTAGTTTGTGCTCTCGTGCACTTCATCTTTATCGTATCAAATGCGATAGTCATTAAAAATGCTAATAGCTGTAATAGCAATGCACCGTAGCAGAACACGAAATCGATTTGCATAATAAAAGTCGTACACTCAGGACTTTCTTGCGACAGACGAAAAGACGAACGGACGGACGGACGGACAAGAAAGTCGTATATGCCCTATGCAAATGTTATCCATGAAATCGCAAGGTCTACGGTAATTACTAGCCGTGTTATTATTTCCCCCACTGAAATATGCATATCAATACTAGTTACTAGCTACATTTATCCGATAGATAATTTGCACAGTAATTCTTGTAACCTTTATCAACTGTCTAGCAGAAGCAGCAGCCAGGAATTCCTCAAGGATGATGTGAAGAAAGGCGGCATCTGTCGTTGCTGCACCACACTTTGTATGCGTTTCCGTCGATCGCACTGCATGCGTTGCTGTGGACGGCGACAGGATCGCATGAATGGTTCAGTTGAGGAGCAACCAGTTCTCTCGAGTGCTCGCAGCAGTGCTACGACAACTTACATGGAGATAGTGGACGAAACCAAGTCCGACAAAAAGAAATCTCGTTGTTGGCCCATTTCCAATTGCTGCAAAAGTTGTCGCAAAAAGCCAAAAGCAGCTGGCGAAATAGTTGAAAAAGAGACCAAAACCAGCACCACGAGTGCGGAGCCAATGCATCAATCGGCTGCAATGCAACGACCACAGCAGCAGGGCAAATGTGGGCTTTGCCTGAGAAAGATTTTCTGTTGCCGATCAGTGAATAAAGTTGATCCCGTGACTGGCGATGAAACCGAGCTAAGGAAATGTTGCTTCTGCATACCGTGTCGACGTAAGCGGGGAGCAGGCAACCGGACAGAACCCAAGGTTGCATGGCGGGATCGTGATCCAGAACTTGGAATTACGGCATCAGATGCAGCTATTGTAGAAGGATCTTCGATGGCACCATCCACAGCGGGACCAACAGAAGACGTGACCAAAATGTAAGAGATTACTTTAACTAATTTATTAAAATTCACTTGGATTATATGATTTTAGGAGTTGCTGCCGACGTTTCTGGCTCGCGCTCCTCTGTTGCCGCAAGAAACCACGACGTGGCTCCGATGCCAGGCGACAGAGTATTAAAGCACCACCACCCAGTGAGGTAAGTAAAGCCGCCTGTTGTTGATGCAATAGTTTTTAACATGACATAACTCACATACTCTTTTAGGACACACGTCGCAAGTTGCATAATGATCTGGTGGAGTACACATCAAAAATGAAGGGGGCAATTCCTGTGCTGCCGCTGTACTTGGCTTGGTTTTGCGCCTTTTGTAATGTCATCTTTCCTGGTCTAGGTGGGTTATTTAACTATTTCTTATTATTATGATGCATGCCATGAAAATCAAGATAACAGTAAAGACAAAATAAATATACGTGTATTATCCAAGTAGTAAATAAGGATCAAGCATTTCTTTGGCTGACATATTTTATGCACACGACATTAACTATTAAATTTGTTTCTATGCCTTTCCTATTTTATTAACTTATTAACCTTTTTAGGCACTCTACTATCTGGACTTTTCTGCTTGTGTGTCGGCATCCCGAGATTCTCTCAGTACGACAGCGCCCGCGCTCGGATTGGATCTTTTATCATTAATATCATTGTAGCGGTATCACAATTCTTTTGCGTACTCTTCTGCTTTGTAGGTTGGGGTTGGTCTATTTGGTGGGGCGCTATAATGCTTAGATGTGCAAGTGAGTTCAGTTTATTTTTTAACCCTATAAATGTAAATACTCTTGACACGCTCTTAATATATTTTTAGAAAAACTGAGTAAAATCAAAAAGGTCGAACGACTTGAGCTTGAAGAGGAACAGCGCCAAGCTGAATTAGCAGCTGCGCAAGACGCACATCGTGGAGAAACTGAGGCCGCCAAAACCTAATGGCCTAAGGAATAAACTATTAATATTTTGTCTTAGCAAATATTATCATTCTCGCAAAAACACTTCCAAAATTTCTTCCGGAAAACTAAGAAAGGACAGAGTTATCTATCTGAAGAATTAAAATCGTCAAACTTCCAACTTCCTAATATGTGGCGAAAAAAATTGAGATTCCAAAAAATAAAATTCACTTCCACATGTACATACAATATGTATTATAAGTATTTATACAAACTTTTACAAATAAGTGACCTTACCTATACATAGTCCTTTAATAGTCATACCATGAAGCGTCATAGGAAAATAAATATTATTTTATTTACTAATAAAGAAATGTTAAATGTTGTACTCACATAATCATGGTTTACGACAATATTTTTGGTTAATTAAATAAATATTATTCCAATCAAGAAAATTTGGTTTAAATCCTTACGCTTAAATACAAGCTTACAATTTAAATATGATAACAGCATTTGTTATCGTTCTATGCGATCTAAACGTATTCACGTGATTGCCTTTGTTGCATTCACATGAAACTAATATACGACAGGAATGCATGAAATGATTTATCGAGTGTCGAAAATCGATTTGCACCAAAATTGAAAGCAGTATAACCACAATAAAAGAAAAAACTTCTGTTTTGGTATATTTAAAATAAATGTTTACAATTTCCTCTTAATTTTTGTGAATTTGAGGATATTTATCGAACTCGCCTGCTTTCATTTGAATATTTTAGAAATTCTTTTCCAAAAATTACAATTTAAGTGTTACCATGAAAGTGGTATATTCTGCGTCATAAAATAGTATTTTGTGTATTCGTCTTACGGTCACGCTGCTTGCAACGCCACGCGAATAATATTTCTTTTATTTTTTTGCAAATAAATTAAAAATTATAATATCCCGAAAGTAAATTGTTAATCATGGCACATTTAGTGAAAATGGAAAACGGACAGAGCCAAACCATACAGGAAATGTTGGGCTGCATCGAGCGGTAAGTACCAAAAAGTTACGGGCATTAATCAGCCGTCAACAAATACACACAAACATAACCTCGTTTCTTTGCGTAGCTACAATCCGGATCATTTAAAAATATTGGAATCGTATGTGCAGGATCAGGCAAAGAACAATACATACGATCTGGAAGCTAACTTGGCAGTACTTAAGCTCTATCAGTTCAATCCGCACATGCTTAACTTTGACATTACCTACACGATTTTGTTGAAATGCCTCACGAACTTGCCGCACACAGATTTCGTGATGGCCAAGTGTTTGTTATTGCCGCAGCAGATGAAGGATGAGAATATACAAACAATCATCGATTTGGCTGACATCTTGGAGCGTGCTGATTTCACGCTGTTCTGGCAACGCGCCGAAGTCAATCGCACCATGTTCCGTCACATAACTGGATTCCATGACTCGATACGCAAGTTTGTGTCGCATGTTGTTGGTACCACTTTCCAGACCATTAAGAAGGATCTGCTGAAGGAACTTTTGGGCGGCATCGAGGATTCTACCCTTGAGAACTGGATTAAGCGTAACGGGTGGAAGCATCAGGGTCAAGATTTGGTTGTTGTCGCAACACAAGACGATAAGATTAAAACCAAGAACATTACGGAAAAGATCGAGTTTGACAATGTGGGTGCTCTGATGGCCCAATGTATCTAAGCTAAATAAGTTGTATCAAAATTTCTTACTCATAAGGGAATGCCAATAAAACAGCCGAGGCAAACAAACATACATTTATACAACTAAATATATTTTTATTTGGCGGAACTGATTCGAGATGTTCCAATGCAAAACACACATACGTATCCTAATACGATTTATAATTAGTCAACTTTAAGAGTCCATAAACTACTTTCTTACTCTACTATGTACTACTACACTCAATTTGAAGGCGGGCATTTATGACTGCTTCTTGAACTTCTTTAATATGGGAAATATTTTATCGAAGGCATCGTAGATTTCCTGTCGCACCTTGGCGCCCGTCAACACCACTTTGCCCGACACAAAGATGAGCAGCACTATACGTGGTCGCACCATACGATAGATAAGTCCAGGAAACAGTTCCGGCTCGTAGCTGCTGAAGTTACAATGCGTGAGTACGAGGCCTTCCAGACGAATGGGGAACTTGACATCGCAGGATCCGACCATATTTTGTATCTTAAAGTCTAAAAACTTTGCCTGCAAATGTAAACTATTAGGCAAATTCGAGAATTGAAAATTCATTTGCATACCGGGAATCCCAATTTTTGTATGATACGTGCGTACTTTCGAGCTGCCAGTCTCGAATCATCTTCACTTTTTGCACCAGTGCAGACCATTTTTCCAGAGCTGAAGATCAATGCAGTTGTGCGCGGTTCACGAATTCGCATAATCACAGCCGCAAATCGCTTTGGATTATATTCGGCATTACGTGCGTGGAGTGCAATTTTCTTTAAATCTAATTTACAACATAAATTCACGGTAGACACAATGTTCTGCAGCTGTGGTACAATGCCAGGATCCGCTGATCCTGGTGTTGCAGGCGTCATTGGTGTCGAGGGTCCCATGGTCTGGTGTATGTTGCTTAATGAGGAATCGGGGACGCTTCCCAAACCACCTGCACCTCGTTCCGTCATTGGCATCATGTGCGACATCATGCTCTGCGGCGTCTGCGGCTGCATCAGAGATTGCGGTGTGCTGCCGCCAGCATTACTGACTTGATTCTGCTGTTGATACGACGCTGATGGCTGATAACTTTGCATTTGCTTGTGCGGCAATGGCAACGATGGCTCGTGACCAAATAGGCCACTGCCCCCACTTCCATCTGGACCACCTGTTACATTGTTGGGATCAGATTGTTGTACGACTGCGCTCGGTGGTTCTGGTGCTGCTGGATGATAAACTTGATGTGGTAAGGCTTCTATCTGTTGATCGGGGTCGAGGCTGTGATGAATCGGCGTGGGTGCATGCCCAATGCTGGGTATGGAAAAGCTGGGACTCAGCATGTCATCCATTGCACCAGTTTGTTATTTTTCCTCACTGCTGAAAATCTATTTTTGCGCTAAATTGTCGGTGAAAATTATAATTCACGCAAAACGTAAATGACAGCCGCGTCGTTCGTCAGGGTGGCGGGACAATGATTGTGGTAATTCAGCTCAGGTGATGTGACTTTGCCATCGCAGCCCTAGCTGGTTCCGAAGATAATTCTAGTATTTTATTAATACATTTCATAAATAACTTTCAATAACATATGTTCAAGTATATTATTTGATTATATATTATTTGTAATACATATTTGCTCATATATTCGTATTTGAAAAATAGTTACCTATTATCAAATGTAATTGTTAGAATCTGTAACTGTAAAGACATCAATGAATAAATAATTTGATAGATAAACAAATAAATAAATATGTACATTTCGTATCCTAGTATAACAAATAAAATACTGAAGACTTATTTCAAATATGGTCGATTGCTTGCGAAATTGATTAATTAAAGATTGACAATATACCAAAAATTACCTTCTGATATTTAGACGACACTGACTGCTAGATTTCGTTTCGACTATTTGGAAATTCTATATGCTTATTATTGCTCTGGAGTATTGCATTTATAAAATGGATACCAAATCGACCCATAAAAGTATCAGCTGCTGATAAATTTGTCTAAAATTATTGAGATCAGCCTATTTTAAAGTTAACTATTTATAGTTAAGCATATGTATAGTAAACATTTAAAATTCTGTTTGCATCAATATTCCCTTTATTTGCAATGACATCATCCATTTTGAGTACAACATCCAAAATTAGTTCAAATTAACATTTATTGTGACTTCTAGTTCAGTTTCATTCTGTTAAGCGCAGCTGCAGCGCTAGGCTAGCCAAGCAGTCACTAACAGAATTCATTCAAGTACGGCTGAGCAATGGAGTAGACGCTTAAAAATCAGTGAACCAGATTGCTGGTTCATTTTAATGGACCGTTCAGGTGAACTTGTTCTGAACTAAATAATACAACTCTAACATTTACTGCGTTCGGTGTGTGCGATAAAAGTAAAAATACGATTTTCAGCAGTAAAGAATTTAAAAAGTAAAGAAAGTATTATTAAAACACATGAGAGCAATATAGACATACATATGTGTTCACATCAATTCAAATGTGAGAGAAGCGTCAACCTAACAACGCGTAAAAAGAATGTTGCGCAGTGCGCTAGCAATTCAATCGAGCCCTGTAAAAGAAAAAGGCAACAGTCAAGTGCGCGAGTGTGAGTGTGTATATACGCTAGCATATGAATAAACACATATATACATATGTATGTATATTTACTTGGTGAGTGTGATGATCCAACCAGAGGTGCTTTCGGGTCGTGCTTTTTTTTCTCCTATTCCTTATTGTATTCGTGACACAATTTGAGATACATATGTATGTATGTTTGTGCACATTAAACAAAGCTTAAAAATGACAAAATCAGATGAATAACGAAAATTTGTGAATGCATATAGTCTGTGTGAGTATACATGTGTATACTATAATGAAATTAGTTTTCGGCCAATTACTAATACAAAATAAACGTAAATAAAAAGAAAAGAAAAACAAATGTGTGTTGCTAACAATGATTTGTGTGTTTGTGCGTTGTCGTCTCGCCCGTGCCAAAATATTCGTCACGCCCGCACCTCTGTATCCAGCAGTAAGCCAGAGCAAAACAATATGGCTGCCGCCGCCACTTGTTGGATGTTTTAAAATATTAACTATGCAGATTTTGAAATATGTGTCTTGTTTTTTTCTTTGTTGTTGTTGTTTATTTGTTTTAGTGAATAATTAGAGAATATTCTATTAAATGATCACGTTCACATCCCCAATTGTTTTGAACACTATATACATGTGCAGTGTATACATAAGCATTTGTTTGGCTGTGCTAGTGCGTGAGTCTGTGTGTTTTTGAATGTGTACATGCATGTGTATGCATTTCAGACTAACTCACACACGCACACAATACACTAACACCCCAGAGGTACTTTCGTATGTGAAAACTTATTCAATTAAATATTTGCGTCCCAATTTATATTACAAGTTGAAAGTTTACTTCATTCCTCACAAATTGTAAATGACGCGACTTGCGTTTTAATTGTACTCAAATGTAAAATGCGCTGGCTTCTTCGTACAATGCAGTGCAATGCATTTAATCAACGAATGCATTGATAATGCCCCCACTATCGTCTCAGCTACATATATGTATATAATACTTGTCTGTATGTATGTACATATATCTCTGTACATACACTTTATATAGTATGTATGTGTGCGCATTTGTTTTGTCACTTTTGTATTTCTTAAATCATCGGGTGCTACGTTTTTTTTTTCGGTTAAAACCAGTTCCTGTCGCGACACGCCTCCCAAAATGTATTTTGTTCTGTGCTTAGCAAAGCTAGTCAATATGTATTTCCAACAACAACAACATAGGCGCGAATTTAGCGGAAGTTTTCAGAGAGCGCTTTTCAAGAGCTTAAAGGAGAGGGCGGCTCTCTAGTGTGCGTGTCTCTGATTATTTTGTTGCACAGACGGCAATTTCCCCTTGGGCGACACGAAAAGAGTCAGTCAGTCCGTGATGTCAGTTGGTCTGTGATAATTCAATTGTTTTTTTAATGAAAAAAAGCGAATAAGAAAATTAATAAAACTAATGCGTTGTATCAGCTATGGGTAGTCACTTTAAAACGACACTTTTCAACAATTTGAATTGTTTGTAACATTTAAAGCAGAAAATTACGGAACGTGTTTCAAATGAATTTTTAATTACACAAAACAAAAAACTAATTAAGCTCTGATACGAAAATTCGTAAATTCGTCGTGTTTCAGACGAATTCAGTGCCTTACTATCGAGATTTGGATATCTATCGTATATTAAATACTCATTGAAATAACAATCCACCGCCTAAGGAAAGTGCAAGTATTCATTGCAATTCGCTTCAACATTTGGATTTATTTTTGTAAAAAACATCGCAAATTACTCTATGGATGACCCATCAATCAAAAAACGGTAAGTAAGAGATCTCCAAAAGCATGTATAACTTCAGAATTCTCACGATGAAACTTAGAATTTTAGATTTAAATGAATGCTTATACATAGATCAAAACAATTAACATGGAAAACATAATTAGTTTGTCACGAAGTGAATTCATTTTATCTCGACTAAATTTGCAAACTTATATATTGGTATATGCAAATATTTGTGGCACTGATTCGGTTTGCTACGTTTAGCTAAGATTAAATTTTAGACACGTTTTATTGTGCCTTAATCAATTTGTGAACGTTGTTAGTTTCAAAAATCTGAACAACATTTCGCAAAAGCTCTTTTGAGTTGTCTTCGTTCTGGCGTGCGACGCCTTTTTTTTCCATTTTCTTTAGTACATATAAATATGATTATTGTGGTTGCCTGTTTCCTTGGAAATGCGAGTATACTGCTTCCAGTTAAGATAATGGGACTTGATATGCTTTTCATATATAGTAAATGCATCGACATGCAGTGCATGCACTCAAGAAAATACATGTACATATGTATACAAAAAAAAACTTAAGTGTGTCAGCTCTGGAATGAAGGTTTTTGTTTTCGGAGTGTGCAATATTTTCATTTTGTAGTTGCTTTATTATTATTTACTTATCCTCTTTTTAAATAGTTGGTATTACGTGCCCTTATTAAGGTCTATTGTGTAATTATCTATTAAACAATAAGTCAAATATGTGATGTGCTAAACTTGAATTTAATTATTTTTTAAATTTTTTGTATAATATAAAAGTTTATAAACGTTCTTTAAGTTGCGATTAATAATTATACTCTGTATCAATAACTATCACTTGCATTATGAACTAGAATCTTAGATCTCACAGATAATCTTGAATGGTTTTCAAAAATGGGGGATTTAATTTTTTGTTTCTACGGGTTTTATAGCTAAAGATGTGTAAGAATTTAACTATGTATGAATCTTTGTTGTTTGTGTTCTCACATTTTTTAATATTTGATTTTTAATATTTAAAATACATGCACTTATGTATGTAAATATACTACAACAAATTAACACTCGACCATAAAAGGAATTTCAAAAAGAATTTGACTGTCATTAACGATAGGCTAGAGGTTAACAGTAGTTAAAATTTCAAATAGAAAATGTAATTTTAAAATCAATTGCAAAATAACAACTATACAGAGAATGAATTGTTTATTTGTTGTAGTAACCTTATATAAAATTCTAATTTTATAAGACAACAAAAGATAATAAATCAATTGATTTAATGTCGAATTTTTGGAATGTTTATAATACTATACAAAGATCTTCATATGCATGTGTATATAGGAATTGTTAGTCTGTAAAATGTGTACAGAATGTACTGCAAAAATGTTGTTTATTTTAAGTTCGATAGAGATATTAATTTGATTCATTTCTAAAAAGTTTCACATATGTATGTACATATGTCACTTAAATACATCATGTGCTATAAATGTGATAGATATATAAGCTAGCTCGAACTAGATTAGTGCTACTTGTCTGATAAACTGAGAGAGACCATCCGAGTGGGAATGGGGGGAACTCACCGACTGTGGCTTTAAAATAAATACAATTGATATGTATCATCGATAGTGTCATCGTATTTTTTGCAAGCTCTGGTGAATACGAGTGTATTTAGATATTCATAGGCATGTGTGTTTTGTAGACATGTACTATGTATGAATTCAGTTGTAGTACAATCAATTTATGCAACAAAGAGCATACAGAAATTAAATTGTATCTATTTTATGGCTAATTTAATTTGCGCTCAATTAAAAAAGGTCAAACAGTGGTCGTTTTGTTTGGTGAGTTGATCTCGCTTTGGCTTTGGCCGTGGCACTTGCTATGGACATGATTTGTTTGATTCGCTCTCGTCAAAATTCCACCACAACTACATACGAACCTAGGAACTTACGATCCACACCCACATCCATACTTATCCCAGTGATTAGTCCGCTTAATCTGCTTGTAAAAGTATGTAACCATGTAACTAGTAACGGGCCTCGATAATTGCACTGAACACATTGACAGACGTCATTGTTATGCACTTTTGTTCATTAAGGGGAACGTAGATCTCTCCATTGTATCATTGTAAATGTAAATCTTATTGATAATCAGTATCTAAAAATGGCAATTTGTTTGTTTATTGACATATGTAATGTGTGCTAATGTATATCTTTCTTCGATTTTTTTTTTGTAATTGGCATTTTACAGATTGATCGATTTTGGTACCGATGACCATGAGTACGATGAAGTTCAGGAGCTACCAGAGGAATCAAACAATCCGTTATTGCAGCCAACAAACGCGTCACAAAGTAGCAGCAGCACTGGTGACAACCCTGGCACAGCCGAAGTTGGCGGCACAGCGACAGCTATTGTGGATACGCCGCCAGAGTTGCCACCACCAAAGCAGAAATCTGTAAAGAATTCAAAGAACAAACAAAAGCAAAAAGCCAATAAATCAAAAATACCACGATCCCCGTCCTTGGCCAGTAGCTTGAGCTCCTTGGCCAGCAGCTTCAGTGGCAGCCATAGCAATAGCAACAACAATAACAGCAACAACAATAACAACAACAACAATAGCGTCCCACCACAGACGCCGCCGTTGCCAACCAGTTACCAGCAGCAGAATAAAAAGAAGGCGAAACATATGAATGGTGCGGATAATGATGGTGGTGCAAGTGCTACTCCGGTGGCCGCACCCATCACCAGCCCCGCATTGTCCAGCAATCTCCCGGATCGCAAAAGCAACGGCAGCAATAACAACAATGGCAATAAAGCGGGAACTGGTGATGGCGTTGGCGATGTCAACAATCTGGAGACGACGCCATGCTCATCGGGTAACCGGCGACCAACGATACAGATAACTCCCATTCCCCAAGTGACGACTCCAACCACTCCAAATCCAGCATCACCAAAAAACTTTCAGTATTTAACATTAACTGTGCGCAAGGATGAGAATGGCTATGGCATGAAGGTTAGTAATTTAATTATATTTAAGAATATGTGGCGCAAGCAAAATATTGTGGCTTAGTATTCCAAACGATTTCAAAATCTCTTTTTCTCACAAAGCTTACATGAGTATTAGGTATTATTTATACAGCAAACATAGTACAAATTCTGTACATTAATTGAGTCAACTTTTAATAGAAAGCATCATTTATTTAATTAGTATACTGTTTGCTTATAGTTAAAACTAAATCTAAAGGGAAAATAAGAGTCATAGCTAATTAGGCTTTCTGCAGGTTTACATTTATCTTTAGCGCAATAATTATGTACATTGACTATTTCAGTTTGAGCTATGTTCATTGGTTTAATAGAAAAGTATTTTTACTTTCAATATATTGTTTACTTTTAATGTATTGTTTTTTCGCCTCCAACAAAGTTGGGAGAGCTTGTATCCTACAATATTCCTCTTATCTAGGTCACAAGCTTGTTATAAAGTTATAACGATCAGTATATAAGATCTCTCATTCAATACCCTTCACACTATTAGATCAGCGACTGCTGCCTGACGCATACTTTGGATTCAGCCTCTAAATTTGCATTAAAATCGAGATAGCTACATACAAACAGAATCTATATTTAAAAGCTGTCATCAAACGTCATTTAACTGAGTCATCAACTGAATCGCTGTTTATGCTGTTTATCATTCGCAGGTCTCCGGCGACAATCCGGTTTTTGTGGAAAGTGTCAAACCCGGTGGAGCAGCTCAAATAGCTGGATTGGTTGCTGGCGATATGATTTTAAAGGTAAATACACACTTATCAAATAAATAAATTGTATCCATGTGTAATGAGACCGTTTATCTGTTTATTCTAGGTTAATGGACAAGAAGTGCGGCTGGAGAAACATCCAACTGTGGTCAGTTTGATCAAAGGTGCGTATAAATATCTCGGCTGTGAATTGAATTCCCACTTTTTGCAATTACAAGTCTTTAAATGGCCCACTGTTCAGGATTTCATCACGTTGCTTGAATAGTCTACTAATACTATCAGTTGCCAGAGCATCAGAACCTTTGGTATAAACTATTCGAGTCCTTCGACACTCACATTTGCGGGGCCCACACGGATCTCGTTTGGGGCACACGACTTTATTGTCGGACCAACCATCTGCCTCTCTGCGTTCGCATTTGGGACATTTACATTTTGAATCAGGCACTGCCTTTTTATCTTCTGGCTCCTTTACGCAATAGTCTTCACTGTAAGGCGATTTGGGGGCATCTTTTGGAATAAGTCCCGGATCATCCTTTGTGTTTGGTTTTGCTTCGGAGCGTGGCTGCAATGGCATCACTAGTGTCTTGTCATCGATGATTAATTGGCGGGCTTGCTTTTCCTTCTCGAGCTTACGCTTCCTTTGGTACTCATCGTATGCTTCATTTATGCGACTTGCGTATTTGGACACAATGCCAGGGATCCATACGGCGACCATGTGCACGTATGTGGGGCACATGCTAAGGAAGTCGAATATTGTCATCACAGCGCGATTGTAGTAATAAATGCCCAAATATGATTTCTCCCTCTCGGGTGGCAAATCAGGGACTTGAATGTTCAAGTATTGACAGGCGTGCTGGGCATATGGTAGGGCGCGATCTCTTGATTCGTTGTAAACCTGGACAGAATCATCCGATGAGTCCCAAATGTTTAAGCGACGCGTGGCCAAAATGACAACAGCAACGACGCTGGTACGCAATACTAAATCCAATATCATCTTGAAATTTGTGGGCAGAAAGTTATTGACAGAATTTAGAAATGTACTGAGAATTTGTATTGTCGAAATGGAAACATTAGCCGCCTATGCAAGCTTTAGTTTTTGGCAGGTGATATCATCTTTAATCATTGGTGGCTTTATGGGTCTTGTCATGTCCAACTTCATATGAGGCGTTTTCGTCTGCATTTCCTTTGAACGTTGCACATCCTTGAAACTGCTCTCACTCATGATGCTAGCGGTATCTTTGAGAAATGAATTTTTCCAATCGGGCAGGCGATGGGAAAAATATAATCCTCTCTCCATGGCCTGATTGTAATCATTGTGACCTATTGAGCACAATTTACCGATCGTTAACAATTCGCAACCTTTGACAATTTTTGTCTTAAACTGCGAAGACACATTGAATTCAGTATCTACATTCGGATCAGCCCAAATCCCCATTTTCGTGGCTCCAAGAATAATGCCTGTGAATATGCCTAAACGTGAAAGAAATTTATACGACATTCTGTTGTGTCTAAAAATGTGAACTACAATTAAGGTGCCAGCAAATTTGACATGAATTTTTATTACTGCTGAAAATTTGGAATGAATATTTTAGTACTTGGAGTTCGCCTACTTTGCTGGTGGATTGCCGTTGATCAGTTGATTGAGAGTATCTTGAACATCCTCGGTGAAGCGAGAACAGTATTGCGGCATTCGACTAATTTCTATGAAGCTGGTTCTTACGCTGTCATTCCAACCGTCGATCCAGGATTCTCGCCATGTTTTAGTTGAGTCCTTATTGACACTGCAAAACTCATTGCAGTACTTCTGCTTCATTTTCTCCACATAGGGCTGCAATTGACATTTGGCATCCTCATAGATTAAGCTCGTTCTATCTGAGCTATCCCAAACACCTAGTTTCCTGGTCGTCCAAACGGTTCCAGCTACAATAGCTATTTTCGTGAACAGCAGAAGGACCATTGAGCTGAATGCAAATAATATTCACAAGTGATAAAAAAAAAGTAGTGAAATATGAAATTTTTGAGTAGAGTACCGCTGTATCGCCTACTAATCGTCATCGCTTTTAAATAGACTTTTTAATTTGTCCTGCATAAGCTGTCCAATGCGACGCCAATGGCCGGGTATCTTTTGAAGTGACTTCCATGTACCGCTTAATGCTGATTTCAATTCTTTAGCCCACTCTGGGTCACATGGTTCACACGGTGGCGGCTTGCTGTCGTCCTTACCGAAAAAGATTAATTTGGGCACAATGACTCGATTCTCATTACGGATTTTCGCGTTATCTTCAGTGTCCCACAAGCCCAGTTCCTTGGATATGTATAATGCACTAGAAGCTACGGCAAATTTTAGTAAAGTCAAAAGGGCCATTTTACTATACTTCTCAATATCTGACAAGCTTTCCAAAGGCTAACTTTTAATAATGTTCTTATATTTCTAATAGCTTCCACAATTGTTGAGCTGGCTGTTAAACGAAGTCATAAGATGACACGGCCAACCTCTGTCGGCATTGTACCCACAACTCCGATACTCTCTGGACGTGATCGGACCGCCTCAATTACTGGCCCACAGCCCGTCGATGTAAGCAAATGTTAATCAAATTGACACGAACCTTAAATAAATATATATATATATTTATATTTGCAGAGCATAAAGCGACGGGAAATGGAGACGTATAAGATCCAAACTCTACAGAAGATGTTAGAACAGGAGAAACTGAATCTCGAGCGTCTTAAAGGCGATACAAATAACCCCAGCTATAAATTGTCGGAGGCAAACATTCGGAAGTTGCGCGAGCAATTGCGCCAGGTGGGGGCTGAGGTGAGTCGTCGAGCCTGTGCAATCAGGCAAAACTATAGTGTCTTTTCATCTTCTCGTCTTGTTCTTGCCGTTCGTATCAGTGTACATACATACTTATCTATATAATACATATTATATACACAGATATATGTATAATTTTCGATGTCGATCTTCCGCATGTGTACATTTATTTATGTATGAAAAATATTTGCACACCATTTGTTTTTATGTCTACCTGCTTTTTGATTTTCAAGTCCCACGTTCCTATATGGATGCATACGTATAGATGTGTGCGTATTTTTGAAATACCTTCCTTAATTAGACTTGTGCGAGAGGGAGGGAGGGGGAAAGAATCTGTGGCAGATTCCTAGTCAGTCAGTCAGTCGGTCGGTATGTGTCAGTTAGGGAATCTTTGGCTTTACCTAATTCATTTTGCATTGTTCAAGCAAATACTTAAAACCAAATTTAACCGAATTAAAAATAACTAATATTACTAAACAGCAGACACAAAACAGCAAACCACAAATGCGGGTCTACTTGGACAATTAAAAACATACTTATACACATATATACCGTGTGAAAGTGTATCTATGTATGTACATAAGTATATACGAACTATGAATACTCTGAATACTTATTTGCATTGTGTCTCCCTCTCTACATACTTATGTATACAAAAAAAAAAAACGAATTGATTAAACCTAAACCTAACGTAAACTGAACTTAAATTGCATTTAGGATACACCAACAATAAAATATCAAGCAGCTGCTGCAAGCGACAAAAATTCCGAATTACTAATGCACAATCAAATTCTAAATTTGTCTGCGTCCTCCGTTACACCTCATCACAATCAGCAACATCACCTTCACAACAACAACAACACGAACAACAACAACAACCATCACCTCCACCACCACCACCAACACCAGGCTAGCACACCACAGTCACACCAAACACAACATTCATCACCTGCATTCCTATCGCTATTGCCACGATCGCTTTCGTCACTTTCGCTGGGAACGCGAAAGAATAAGATCGATAAAGACTTCGTATCATCGCCATTAAACAACACAACGGACCTGTTGCCCCATCAACGAACCGCGGATGTCATCAATTCAATGACCCAGTCCCTGCATCAAGGATTGCTCCAGAGTGTCCAGCGAAATTCGCAGCAGCAACTCGTGTATCAGCAACAACAGCAGCGTCTGAAGGAGACATTGAAACCGAACTCAGGATCGAAGAGTAAAAATAAGTTTTCCATCTCAAAGAGTTTAATCGAAGAGGACATACCGCCACCGTTGCCACAAAGGAATCCGACACCGCGACAGTTAACCTTGGACTTTGGCAATAGCAGCAATATGCATTTGTTTGCTCCCATCTCCGATCTGGATCGAGCTGGCAGCCCGCAACGCAATTCGCCGCAATCGAAGACATTAACCGACAGTCCTGCCAATGTCAATAACAACAATAATGGAAGCAGTGGCAGTGCCAAAGCGAAACGTTCAAAAGTCAAGACAAAAGCTCTATCCGATCCCAAAATGACAACGCAAATGTTTTTGCAAATGGAAACGGCGAGTGGGGGCGGCACAACAGCTGGTGCTACAGCTGCAGATATGGCTGGCAGTAGTGGTGGCAATATCGATGGGGATTGTGTGCCACCGCCATTACCACCGCGTCAGCCGGGCATGTTATCCGAGGAGGGTAATCGCGGTAGCTGCCAGAATCTCAACAGCGTTCGAGCGCAACCAAATTCCCTAGGTACCGTATACAATTATCCACTTGTTTCCACCTGCACTGCGGTGCAGAGCGACAATATGAAGGCAGCTTTTCCACTGTCGCAGCGACCAAATATAGTCAAGCAGTTGCAGCAGCACCAGCAGCAACAGCAACAACAACAACAGCAACATCAGCAGCAACAACAACAACAACTCGCCGGCACTGCAGTAAGTAATCAAAGTACTCTCTCACTTCTTTGTCGATAACATACTAAACGAATCAAATTACCATTATTGATAGACTAACACACATTGCTTAACACACGCTGATTCAGTATACAACACTCATCTCTCCACTATTTACGTGTAGTTCTTTTGCTTTTCCTTTATCCACTGGTATAATTGCTCTTATTGCTGAAATTATCATCATTTATTCATCATTTATTTATTTGTAGAAGTTGTGTTTTTTGCTTGTGGATTTTATGGATCATCCAGTTACATCTTATTGTATATTCATTTAACTGTTTATTGATCACTAAAAGCAATTAATACAATTGCAGCAATGGGATAATGGGCTGTAATTGGCATTTATTTACCTTGCAGCCTTGAATTCAGGGGCCATTAAATTGGCAAACTTTCTAGATTATCATTCCGTTTGTCCGTGGCATCAGTTTATTCAGAATTGAATTATCAAGTTTTTTTTTTGTAACCCATGATAAGCTCTCAAAAATTTCTTAGAATGTCTGCAAAAAAGTATTGACTTTTCGCTATCTTGAAATAATAATACAAACCGAATGCAGTCTCTTGTTTACCCGTTTTATGAGTGCAGCGGGAATAAAAAACGGGGAAAAAATGTTTATCTAATGCGTTTCGCGGGGAATATCTGTACTTATATGACCTTTATTTACACAGTCTATATATCTGCATGTGAATGTATATATGTATACTTACATACTGTATAAAATGAACTAACAAATACATAAATGACACATCAGCACTCGCACTCTCTATTACTTCTTGAACTTCCAGCACATAAATGACACATCAACACTCTTTTTCCTCTTGGTATCCCCAGCACACTCTTCCTGTAAATGTTTAATGTATGATTTGATATATTCTGAATATTTTTATAATAATCAACTATCACAGTTTTGGATTTACAAATATAGCACGTTATGTATCTTCTTGATTCCTCTTAAGTTCTACGTTGTTTATCTATGTAGTTGCATACCTTTGTAATGGTAAAGTATAAAATTTTAATCAATTTTAAATTAACTTTTAATAGGCCCTAGGTCAAACCCCGCAGCTAGCTCAAATGAAGCATCGACGCGTTGGTTCTTCACCGGACAATATGCATCCCAGACATCCAGGTAAATGCGACAACAAAATATGTAAATTCAGAGTATAATTGATATTTCTATTTTAAGATCGTTTGGTGAAAACCACTTCTGGCTCTTGGGAGATTGTTGAGAAGGAGAATGAGATAACGCCACCGGGAACCCCACCGCCGCCTTACTTAACCAGCTCACCTATGCCCGTACCTGAAGATCCGAACGAGAATTGCGCTGGCGGTGCGGGCATTTTCATAGAATCACATCACTTTACGCCTATGGCTTGTGCTACGTCGCCATCGCAACAGAATCTACATTCCAGCCGCATACAAGCGGCTCAATCGACAGACACACAAAAGGAGATTATTTCCATGGAGGACGAAAACTCCTCCGATCAGGAGGAGCCATTCATTGACGAAAACGGACCGTTCAATAACTTGACGCGTCTGCTTGAAACCGAAAACGTTGTTTTCCTTGCGGTCTTCCTCAACTATGTGCTTTCCAATTCGGAACCAGCTCCACTTCTCTTCTACTTAATAACCGAACTGTATAAAGAGGGTACGTCCAAGGATATGCGCAAGTGGGCTTATGAGATACACTCGACATTCCTTGTACCACGAGCACCGCTATCCTGGTATCGCCAAGACGAGTCCTTGGCAAGAGAGGTCGATAACGTACTACAGTCTGAGTTCGATAAAGTGGAAATATTGCGTACCGTCTTCCTGCGTAGTCGCAAGCGTGCCAAGGATATAATCAGTGAGCAGCTAAGAGAATATCAACAGAAGCGTACCGCCGGACTGGGCACCATTTATGGACCGACCGACGACAAGCTAGCCGAAGCAAAGGGTGACAAACAGCGTGAGCAGATCGTTGATAAATATCTGATGCCCAATCTGCAAGGATTGATGTAAGTACTTTTGATCTGAGTTGAATTCGTGATTGCTAATATTTAAATTTTCTTATAGTGAAGAGTTTGAAAAGGATTTGCCTCAGGAAGATGCTCGAAAGCTTGCCCTATGCTTGGCACTTTCAACGGTCATACATCGCATATTTACCACACGCTCTCATCCAAATAGCATTGTGGATCGCGTTCATCATTTTGTCAGTCGTGAAAAGAGTTTCAAGTCTCGTCTAATGGGCAAAACTAGAAAGGTATGCTTCGCCAATGAATTTGCTAATATAGTTAATTATTGCTCAGCACACTACTTATAATAGAGAGATGTGAATATAGAGCTTATAAAAGAAACTCCTGCAAGTTGCAAACATAATTTTATTATTTTCGTTGTTCTTAAAAATTGTATTCTGATCGCACACTAATTGAGAATCTAATAAGATTAGAATATAACTTAATATAACTTTCACTAATGCGCTATAAAGATTATTGATGAAAATATATATAAGCTACATGTTGTCAGAGTTGTGTAGTTAGACAGAGTTTTCTCTAATGCTTTCTGAATACTGACAGAGTTTTCTCTAATGCTTTCTGAATACTGCTTTCATTTTTTACAACCTTATTTTCTTTTCTTAATTTTAAGTCGACTAACTTTATAATAACCCACTTAATACGTTGAACTGTTCCTCGTTTATTTTAATGCAACATGTGTATTTCTAATATTTTTTTCGATTAGATGGTTGTACGGGGTCATCCGTTAGTATTACGTCAATACTACGAAGTGACGCATTGTAATCATTGTCAAACGATTATATGGGGTGTAAGCCCGCAAGGTTATCATTGCACAGGTAAATAAAAACGTTATTATACATACATATATCAAACTTACAATGACTGTGAACTTTCTATTGTTTTTCTCATTTTAGACTGTAAACTAAACATTCACCGTCCATGCTCGAAAGTTTTAGACGAAAGTTGCCCTGGGCCACTTCCCCAAGCAAAACGACACCCGCATAACGACAACAAAATCAGTAAATTCATGGATAAAATACGGCCTCGTACCAGCGATTTTATAGCAAGTGAGTATCTACTCGAAAAATATAGTGAAATTATTTGCTTACTTACTTCAATTCCTTTGATTCAGATGAAAAACGTGCTCGACAGGATGAGGATATGGATGCAGATTTAAGCAATGGTAAGTGCAGGTGTATTACGTCTTTGAGCTTTGATAAATGAATTGCATGTGTTGAATAGCTTCCCGCAGAGAGCTTCTCAGTTGTTTATACCTTAATACCCATTAAAAATTACCAACTTAAAAAGGGTATATTGAAGCATTACCCTATAATTTAAATTGAACAGACAGCCAGACATATTTAGACCCCATTTTAAAGATTCCCCCTTAGTTGTTCATTTTACTACATTATAGCAGCTATAAATTTAAATTTGAATGCCAAATAAATAAAGGAACTAATCGGGAAGCGCTCATCAAGCATCTATTGATTTCTGATTACATTGTACATAGACGTATTTACTTATATTTTCCTACTTTTGCGGGAACATATATAAGTGTGGGGTATCTCCTAGTAAATAACATTGAATGAAGAGCTCCTTTTGTTATTAATTACAATTGAACATTTAAAATGATCAGTTAAATGAAAAGCGGAAAATGAACAGCGAACGCTGAAAGGCCAATTTGTTTAAACTTGAGACGATCTCCGATTTTTGTGGTTTTTGTTTGTGTTGAGTGTGTGGAGACTTCTCTCATTCCGTTTTTAGTTCTTGTTATGAGCGGTCGTGCGTTCTATCGGCATATACATTTCGCAATATTTGTGTATTCAATTTGTATTTTATATATTGTAATGCAAATAAAATAAAAATATATTACAAATTTTGATAACATTCGGGTGCAACTAAACAAATAATACTCGATTGTGTCAATTGTGTTACAAAAATGAATTCTTACGTTTAGTGTTGGTTTTTGGAAAGAAGCGCAATCAAAGGCGCATATGAAAATTACATATGTACACAAATAAATAAAAGCTGGCAATGAATTCATATTCGTGGTAAACACGATAAAAGCAAAAGTCAAGTTCTGTTTATCTTTAATGGATAACTTGTACATACGCGCGTTCCTCTGTGTGTGCCATATGTATGCCTGTTTATAAATGAATCGTGAGCGAGCACAACTGAATGCAGATGGCAGCCAAATCGAAACAAAAAACAAAATTTATTAAGCAAATATATTGTTTAAATTCTAAACGCAATTGAAAACCAATTTGCTCTGTTGTCTTACCGCGAAATTCCTTAAATTGGTATTTTAGTGAAGTTCGAAAAAAATAACTCATTATTCGGACACTTTAATAAATTAAATTTTTATAATTCTTAATATTTAATATTGGTTAGCGAATATTAAGTGATTAACTTATAAATTTCTGTCTACTTCCGCAAAATTATTTGTCTTAAACTTAAATTTACCTTATCACTATTATGTCGTTTCTTTTTTGAATTAAGTTCTTCGACATAAAGTTTTAATGCTGGAAACGAATGGATTAACAGCATTCTTTCTAATTGTGTATATAAGGGTAGCAAGATTTCGTTATGAATGAAATTGAAATTCCATTAAATAAATACGTTTTTGTTGTTGTTTATTTTCAAAACGGAAAGATAAAAACAAATTTTTGGTTTGTCCGTGATTCAGAATTATATTGTTTTCAGTGTTTTTCAGCAACGTTGAAACAATTGAAATCAAATGTTTCGTGTTTTAGGCTGCAATAATGTTCATTCAAACCATATGCGGACGTGTATTTGTGTGTGCGTGGGAATATGTGTGTGTTTGCTCAATGTGTGCGTGCCCCCAAAATAATTTCAATGTGTTTACTCTAGTTCCTATGTAGATACTTTTTGTTTTATTTTAAAACTTCATTACGAAAATTTTGAATTGAATTTGCAAAAACCCTAGTGAAAAATATCAGCAAATATTTGAACTATATTATTGAATTACTGATAGTGGATCGTTAATAAACGAAAAATGTAATAAAATTTGATTTTCAAAGAAAATGTTGAACTCCAAAAGTCAAAGGCGTTTAATGGGAAAATGTTAACGTGAAAGTGTTTCCCTAAATCAACCCAAATGGATAGCAAACACGTAACAGCAACGCATTCCGTGCGTCGCAATTCCAGCATTAAGCGTCTATTTTCATGGGGAGGTCAAGGTGAGTGATAAGCGGGCTCATTGATTAATTTGTTCACTGAATGAGTTCATATGTGTGGTTTTCAACAACTGCGAACGTTTTTAATGATTTCTAACATGTGCCAGAATAGTATAATTAAATAAAAATGGGGATCATTAGAAATATATAAATTATAAAATAAATATATAAAATTAACAAACATTGGAAACAAATTTATATTGTATACAATCATATGCAATAATAATGCCATACTTATGCATATCTTGGCTTGTATGCACATCTGCTTGAATTTGCTAGATAAAAGTATTTGTCCTGGCGTCTGGATTGACAACGAACAAAGTTTATCTGCATATGTATGTACGTATATGACGTAAGCGGAAATTTCCGTAGAAAAGGTGGAGTGCATGAAATTGAATTTGCACTTCAATAGAATGACACTCTTTGCATACATGTTATCCCTTGGATGTAACATAAAGAGTTCAAGTTTTACTTTAAACTAATTTCGGATTAACTTAAAATAATCCCTAGGTAGAATATTAAGCTAACATTTGTAATTGATTCATTTTGTAATTCGATTTCATTACAAGAATTACAATTTATTTATGGCAGTCGGGTATTTAGTAGTTGAACAAACTGGCTTATAGCGTGTCCGCATATTTTCCTTAATAAGCTTCTGCATAACTGATCAGATCAATGTAATGTTGTCTCTTTCATTGTTTCTCCATACTCATTTTACGGTTTCTGTGCAAGGTATAGACAGCAATTAGCAATTACAGTTTATTGACACACTTGAGCTTTTTTCAAGCTTGCGTCTATTTAACTCAAAAAAAAAGCTTGGACAAAAACCAATACCTTACAATTGATATTTGCGCTTTGTTTGTCTGGGGATCGTTTGCCAAATGGCACAAAATAAAGCTTTTCTGTTTGATTTTACATTTTAGCTTTAGTATTGTGCTTTCGGTCTCGCGATGAGGCACACAAATTTATTCTTAACGATTGTGTAATTTTCTATCAGCGACAAAAAACGATTGTGTTTATATTATTAATGATGTGCGCCTCAATCTACAAGCGTAAAATAGTTGATATAATGTCGGTTAGCTTTGCGGTGTACAATGCTCGTTCAAACCAAAATATTGTATATTTTTTTAATATTTGAAGTGTTGATTTGTTGTTTATGACTAAGAACGGTAGAAGAAATAGCGTGTGAAAGCAAATAATCGGAGAAATTAATGGCAATAAAAATGACAATAAAACGTATTTAAAGAGTGACTAAATGCAGTTCCACTGAAAGAAATAGAGTGTGTATTTCTGATGTGCCATATAAAATCAAAACATATAAAATTATTTTTATTTGTTGCTTGCCTTATTTGGTTTGAAGCTTAATGTTTGTATCTGTGTGTATAATAATAATTGAAGCACTTAAATCAATGAAAATAGCAATAATTTGTCTGTACTTAACAATCTTAATAAAATAATAAATTATAGCTTAAAATTATTGAAAATCTATAAATATTCTTCTGGGGCATCTTCTATTCTTCTGTCATCGACTATGCCACAATTAAATCTAATTTACAAATGTCGATCGTGTTAAAGCTCATAAATCGAAATCATGAATTTAAATGGTGTTTATAAACGCATTTTCGACCCCATTTGACGAAAAGAAATAAACATGGGACGTGTATATAGCCGATCGTAAAATTTTTGAAAATTTTCTGCATTTTTACACAAAAGCTATTTATATATTTGTCCATCGAATGTACGTACACAAGTACACACACGTTTTCCTATATACTACATAGAGATACATACATAGAAATGAATTCACATTAAATGAAGACAGATAAATACACACATACAAGTACAAACGTATATGCTTTAGTTATTAGCTCAATAATTTTTTATATTGTTATCCGAACATTCTGAAAATTTCAGGATATATTATAGACAATTGCAACGAACCGAATCACCGTTTTGTATTAATTGTTAATATCAAAGGAGAACGTGATTTATACACAATTAACAAACTATTTAAAGAGAGAGAGAGAGAAAGATAGAGCGAACTAATGGGTCTTGAGCACCTGTCAGATAATAACATTTGATAAATGATTGGGGGCGTACTAAATATTGTTGACAATAGTATCGAGTACTAACTAACCAATTTGCAAAATGAAGACGTATAAAAATAATGCAGATAGTGATGATGATAGCGATGATTCAGCTGATGATGTCGTTGTACGAGGTCATAATGAGAAGCTGTTGCGATCAACAAGCCGCATTTTGGCTGCCGATTCCAAGTTTAAGCACAATCGGATCGAAAAAAGTGCCTCAAAGAGTAAAGTTGTTACTGATCCCAAATTTAAGCACAACCGGATCGAAAAAAGTGCCTCAAAAAGCAAAGTTGTCACCGATCCCAAGTACAAACACAATCGAATTGAGAAGAGCTCCTCGAAAAGTAAAGTATGCGAAGCAAAGTCAGTAGGGCTTAAAGTGATCCCCCAAACAAGTCGCAATGCGAAGAAAAACGTTGGGATTGTGGGGTCAGATGGGGATTCCTCTGATGACTGTAGTCCCATAATTCAATTGAAGAGAACCAAGTCGAAAGATAAGTCATCGTTCACTGAAACTGAACCCAAACACACGATCAATCTACAGACGATCGTCAAGTTTATCAAAAGCAATAAGAAGCTACTTAGAACGGACGATTTTGCCTTCATTCGGCGTAAGACAATATCGGAACCCAGTTCCGTCAGTTTGCCAATCATACAAGCACTGGCAGATTTACCTAAAGACTCGGATTCTGTGAAGGCCGATAAAAAGGTGAAGCTCGTTAAGAAAGGTAGTCACGATGGCGATTCAGTCGATTCGGAAGTTGGTAGTCCATCGAAAGTGCCCCATCCACGTTTCGAGAGTCCCAAAATGCCAAAGTCAAGCAAAATATCATTCCCATCAAGAGTTGCCGCCAAGATAAAGAAGAAACACAAAATCTCGTTGGCAGATACTGGCTCAGTTGACCAGACTGAGACCTATATACAGCATTGTGGTGGTGAGCAGGTGGAAATTACCTTATATACTCCGCAAATACATATTTCTTTGTTGTACTGTCTTTAAGTCCTTGACACAATCCAACTAAATGTATCTGCCGTCGATTTATTTATGCCAATGTCATTTTTTATTTGTAGATCGCGTGCATTCGTCGTCAATTGTTCGTCAACCATCGGACCGCAGGCCGGACGTGAACATATCTTTGCGATCGAATGGCAATGCATCCTGTAACACATCTCTGCTTAATAGCAGCGACTTGCACAATTCATTTCCCGCCGTAAACAATGCCAATGCGGAGACTCCTAGTGCCAGCGGTGGCTTCTCCGATCTTACAACAAGTGCGGGATCCGGAACTTTGGCTAATTGTCTAGCAGGTGGAATCGGTTCGACGGCGACTGGGGATTTGACTACGCAGGATTCAGTGGAGAGCAAGGATGTCCGCAGGGAAAGGTAAGTTGCATCGTATACAAACAATAGATGTACTTAAAAACTAATTTGTTTCTTGCTTGCAGCTTTCATCCTCAACTCAAAAGCGCACCAGTTTCTGTTAACCGTTCGGAGTCGTACAAGGAGCGCTTGTCGAACAAGCGAAATCGCAATAGTCGTCGTAAAACCTCTGATCCAAGTTTATCATCGCGCAACATGTAAGTAAATATATACTCAGATTAAAATATGCAGACAGTTGAAAATTATGTAGATTGAAATCGGAAGGAGATTTACTTAATTTTATTTATATATGAGCTTAGTTGTATTCTTATTATTCTTAAGGAAGCAAATTGATGCTTGGCTTTGTTTTATATAAGCTTTCTATCTCAAATATTTCCTTGATCAGGAAAAATCATAATTGGGAAAGGGTGGTAAGCAAGCCCCATTTAATTGACTTGATCTTTCTAAAGTTATTGGATTATTTTTGTAATACAAACTGCAAATGAGTATGTCAAGCTTTAAGTTCATTGCTATTGAACATTTGGCTTGGAAATTAACTGCACTATGAGCAATGAAACACCAGGCAGGCAATGACATCAATTACATTAGCTTACCTCTTAGGGTCGCACTATGGTGTAGTGGGTCATGGACTTGAGACTGACGGCATAATGTAGGACACAACGTATAACTATCACATCAGTAGTATGACGAGTATTTCCGTCGCATTGCGAGACTCTATTTGACTTACTCAATTGAACGCTGTTGCGGGTGGTGGAGGAGTGGGCAGCTCTTGATATCTTGATATTAACTTACCGGCGGCAGCAGCAGCAGTCCCTTGGCTTTAAATCAACAATATATGTGTTAGACATATTGACTGGCTGCACCTCTCTCGTACATATACTTTAAGTGGCAGTATTCGCTCTAAACTCGGCCAGAACGGTGCTGCAACTGTGCGCAGACTTCCCACTGAGCCCACGAATATTGCAAAAAAATAAAACAAAGTAAAATAGGAGAAAGCAAAGAAAACTTTTCCATCGTGCATAACAATAATGAAAAGCAAGGCTCGCTATACTCGTAGCAAGAGCTGTAAAGAGATACTAGGTCGTCATTACGATAGGTGGAGTTGAGTAATGCTTGAAATGAGATTAAACGATTTCTGGTCACGAAAAGAATTAAACTAGTGACGAGCAAACGCAAAAAAAATACTCAGCACAAACTTTTGAAAACTGGGTCTTATTGTTTGCCAGACGAACGTCAAAGAAAACTGCTGTATAAACGATTAATTGCCAGCTGTGTATTGATTTCCAGACATTGTATATTATTATTATTATAATTGTAAAACAGTTTTTAACCAACTCAACTAAATCACAATCCTTTATTTTACTTGCAGCGATGATCAACCGGATGTGGGCCTCACGAACTCCAATTTTACGGGAAGCTCCAACTCAAGTCTCTCTTCGAACGATGGCTCTGATAGTGCCAGCATATCGATGGAACAGGTTGCTGGCGGCATTTCAGGACCAACAATTGGTGCTCAAGCCACATCGAGTTCCGTACATCTTCACCAGCATCCTCATCTGATAATACAACACAGTCAACAAGACTCGTTCCAAGGCAGCGTAGGAAGCAGCAGTAGTGCCAGCAATGCCAGTTTCTGGAATTCTGGTCAGCCTCAGCTTCAACGACAATGGAATTTTGATAGTGACGATGATGATGATTTAAATGAGGCCGACTGGAGTTCTGTCGTCAAAGTAGAGATGCTCGCAACTCTAACCGATGCCGAGAAGAAGCGTCAGGAAATTATCAATGGTAAGTGCAATTAACTATCTAAATTTGTATGTAATGCTAACCTGAATATGTTTTTGAAAATTCACAGAGATCTATCAAACGGAACGCAATCATGTCCGTACTCTCAGATTGCTGGATCGTTTGTTCTTCTTGCCGCTTTACGACAGTGGTCTGCTCTCTCAAGAACATTTGCTACTATTGTTTCCACCCGCATTGCTATCGTTGCGTGAACTACACGGTGCCTTCGAGCAAAAGATCAAGCAACGTCGGGTTGAACACAATCATGTGGTGCAGCATATGGGTGATCTATTGTCCGAGATGTTCGATGGACAATCTGGTGAGATTCTGTGCGAGCATGCGGCTCAGTTCTGTGCTCGTCAACAAATTGCGCTCGAGGGTCTCAAAGAAAAACGTCACAAGGATGAGCAATTGCAGAAATTGCTTAGGAAATCAGAGTCGCACAAGGCTTGTCGTCGCTTAGAGCTTAAGGATTTGTTGCCTACGGTATTACAGCGACTAACCAAATATCCTCTGTTGTTTGAGAATCTGTATAAGGTCACACTTCGAGTGCTGCCTGAGAATACAACCGAAGCAGAGGCTATACAACGCGCTCTTGAGTCCTCTAAGAAAATTCTCGTCGAGGTTAACAAAGCGGTAAAGACAGCTGAGGACGCCCACAAGTAAGATTATTATGATCAAGATGTGATATTCAAAATTCTAAAAAAAAAAATGTTGTTTCGTTTACCTACAGACTGCAAAACATACAGCGCAAATTGGATAAGTCATCGTACGATAAGGAAGAATTCAAGAAACTTGATCTAACTCAACATCGTCTTGTGCACGACGGAAATTTGACAATGAAAAAGAATCCTAGTATTCTGCTCCATGGGTTACTCTTTGAAAATATGATTGTTTTGCTTACAAAGCAGGTGAGAAAACGAAGAATAATGTTTGTTTAATCTGCATAAATTAATAATTGTTTATTTACTACAGGACGATAAGTATTTGCTAAAGAATCTTCATACGCCGATGACAGTCAGCAATAAGCCTGTGAGTCCCATCATGAGCATCGATTCGGAGACTTTAGTACGTCAGGAAGCTGCAGACAAGAACTCATTCTTTCTAATCAAGACAAAGACCTCTCAAATGCTTGAACTGCGTGCGCCCAGCAGTTCCGAGTGTAAAACGTAAGTTTTCTTTTTAAAATCAAAGCAAATATTGACCTATAGATTGGCCAAGGCAAAGTTCCAAAATTGCTCTTATTCGTTTAAGGTATATATTATATTTGCAAATTATTATTGTAGCTGATTCCAGACGTATATTTACATATGTGTATATTTTCGAAATATATGTATTCTCAAGCGACTGCACTCTGTCAGATGAACGCGCCTGAATATTCTTACAGACATACATATATACCTTAGGGGGATTCATTTTATTATGTGTAGTATTTATATTTAGGGGTTGAAGCCCATTTAATTATTATTTACAGAGAAGTAGTACAGATATATTAGTTGAGTCACTTGCCAAAATCTCTTTACAACAATTGTTTCATTTAATGCGGATATTAAACTAAAATTAGAAATTTGAATTAAAAATGTTGATGAATTGTGTTAGTAAATAGTTAGTAATCAAACGAAACTTATCTTGATGTCAGCCAAAGGCATTTGTATGTTGTTATTATTATTAAATGTGATCTAGTCAAAGCCATTGTTCTCAGTCCCTCAGTTCGATTGCCTAGAAATGAAATATGGCCAATCAATTTGACATATCAAGGATGTTAAATAAGCAGTAAACTTTTCAAGGCACCCTCGCTTGCCTTAACTTACACGGCAGATGTCATCCTATGAATGCATCTCGTTTTGGCATTACGGTGAAAATTACGCATTTACTTCAACCACTTAAGGCAAAACAGCTTGAGGCGGGCATATTAACTTGTTCGGCTTGCTAACAAATTTATTGAAAGCTAATTTAAAAATGCCGAAATAGGAGAAAACAACAACGTTGATAAATTCGATTGTCGTCAGATAAAATGTTATGCGTACTGGCGGAAAAAATAAATCAAATTAGTATAAACGTTTATTTGAAATATTCAATGTCAATAACATTTTATTATACCCTGCATCCTGTATTAAACCGGGGAAGTAGGAGAATACTAATATTGTGAGAATATTCTACAATATAAAATGTTACGTTTTGATACCTTTTCCTTTAACAATAAATAGCCCTAAGATTGAGTAACTAACAAATTTGCTTAAAAAGGAGTGTAATAGAGTTTTTGCTACTTTCATCGAAAATAGTGTGTGTAAGAGTATAAAGACTTCGTTACTTCCTAGACAGTTTCGCTTTGTTATTGTTTTTTATTTAACTCTCTGGCGCTCGCTCTTTCTCTCTCTGTTTATGACTCTCTCTCTCAAATATGACCTCAGTGAAAATCGCAAAGTCTTACGGTGTCAAGCACATGCATATGAGTACATGTGCATATGTATGCATATATGTATGTGTGCTTATGTAGATGTGCGTATGATACAAGCTAACCGCAGACCGCCTGTCGGATGTCGGAGGAAGCGAGAGCTTTTCCAAACGTGTCGCGCATCGGCTATAATGAGCTATGGGGTGATATTGTGTTGGATTCTGTTAACTTTTGTTCGCGTTGTTTGCGTCTCTCAGTTTGCGTAGAGTGTTCAACGCGTGTGCGTGTTTTTCCCACTCAAAACGTGTTGTGTTCAGCGGAAACATTTCGTTTTATAGTTTGGCTTTTCAATAATATACTCATACATATTTATTTATTTATTTTTTTTTTTTTAAGAAATAGTTCTTTTACGTCGTGTAGGATAGTGTGTTACTTGACCTTATAGAGAGTACATCATATATAAATATGTATATATGCATATAATTGAAATAAAATGAAGTGTTGACCATATCCATTTCCTTGTTTGTCAATTCGATAAGTTTTTTTACATTTTATTTTTACATCAACAATGCTTTTGTTGCTATTTTTATTATTTGAATACCCTTGAAGTGGGCATAATAGTTTTATTACCTTAAACAAATAATACTCGTCACCCTTTCGAATGGTATAAGGAGAAAATAAATAGGTTATATCGTATATAGCATTCATGCGAAGGTTTCTCCAAATACATAAACTGTCAAGTCGATAATGTCAATTCGTTCTATATACTATAGGCAGGTGGAATCTCGAAGTCGAACGAACCCACTGTAGTTTCCCCAACTTGTTTGTTTTATATTTTGAAGCTCTTTTTAAATAGAACAACCTCATGACATTCTGTCAGTGTAGATATGTATATACATACGCTTACACAAACGTCTGGATATATGTCTTATTATCAGAATGTATACAATACTCTTACAATACATAAATTAAGTCATGTGTAGGAACAACCCTTTGTAATGGGCTCTATAAAAGTTGCACAATGAGGTACTCAAGTTACATTCACAAACTGATTGGTATCAAAAGCATCTTAGCGAATCGACAACTTGGAATGCATATGACAATGAAAATATATCTAAACCATTATGATGCATTGTGTGTTATTCCAGTCTTAATATTGTTGTGATTAGAGATGAGTTTTCTGTCGCCGGACGACATGTTTAACGGTTTACGCCGTAAAAGTCTGTGTAACGGCGGACTATCGTTACTCTCGAGCAAAACGAGCCCGAGCTCCTTACAAGATCTAAGTAAAATAAAAAATAATCGTCGGCGTGGCAGTTTTAATGAGATCTTTTGTACTAAAACTACTGAACAAAGTGTCACTCCAAAGCCCACAAATCGACGGGCTTCATTGGTATCCAGGTGAAATGAACTATTATTATACAATTATTCCTTTGTGAACCTAATTTTTTTTAAGATATTTAACGGGAAAAATACGAAATTGTTTTACATATTTACTATATATGGGCATTCAAACATTACATCATCTCCGCCTTTTGTCTTGTTTTGTATTTTCGTAAATTACTCATTATTTCCCTTGCAATTTTAAAATGTGTAACATTGTTTTGAACTCATTAGCATCTATATAATGTTATCATACAATAGCACTAATTATGGCATACATTTTTTGAACGAATTTTAATATTTTGTAGGGAAAAGAATTTAAAGAATACATTATATTTTTTTGCTTAAACGCTTTACGCTTATATAGTGAGATATGTTTACTAACTACACTAAATTACTCTTAATAATTTGCAGATGGTTTAAACACATTTCTGAAGCTACGGCGCAACAGTATAAGCCTCGACCCAAGAACACCAACAGTCAGGATGCATCCGTCGATGATTCGATTATTGCCACATTGCCGCAGTCACAGCACAAGGAATCTGTGGATCCAGCACCTGATCGTTCTCATCCGATCAGTGCCACAGCAACGGTCACAACAACTCCATTGGCTCCAATACTGCCGATAGCTGTAGTAACGCCACCGATCTCGGCAAGCGGTGAGAATGGCTCGAGTAATCTGCGTCGCGATAGCACTCAGAGTGATAACTCTGGCTATTACAATATAACAGCTAAGCGACGTCTTAGCCAAAACGATACTGGCGCATCGGTTAGTCGAACGATGTCGACTCGCAGCTGTGGTGAACCCAACAATAATTATCCAAATGCTGGCCAGGACTTGGCTCCAGTTGTGCTGCGCCACACCCAATCGGCAAGGGAGGCAGGCAGCGGCGGCAATGAAACGAACGCCAACGCGAATGAGGATCGTGCAACGACCTACGGTTTGGTTGGTGGTCAATCGAAGCGTGACAGTGCAAGCATTGTTTGTTCGAATAATTCAAATAATACACGAACATTGCTAATGCAGTCGCCGTTAGTTGATCCCACTGCAATTCAGATCAGCATCAGTCCAGCTCACACAGCTGAACCCGTGCTGACGCCGGGCGAGAAACTCCGTCGTTTGGACGCTTCCATTCGGGACGGATTGATAGAGAAACAGCGAATTATATGTGATATCTTCCGCTTGCCAGTTGAGCATTTCAATGAGATTGTCGATATTGCTATGATGCCAGAAGCACCCAAAGACAGCGCTGATATCGCTTTAGCTGCTTACGATCAAGTGCGGATACTGACCAAAATTCTGAATGATTACATGCATGTCTCGCCGGAAAGGGAGATCTCAGCCGTGTCCACAGCGGTGTGTGATCATTGCCATGAGAAGGACAAGTCCCGCAGGACTACGAATAGATCTCCACCCCCGCTACCACCGCCGAATAAACAACAAGCACAGGGTCAACACCGAACACCGCAGCTTAAACGGATTCCCAAGCAAAAAGCCGCTGAGATCGAGGAAATTGAGGTGGCAATACATGAAGATGACGACGGTTATTGTGAAATTGATGAGTTGCGCTTGCCGGCAATTCCAACAAAATCACCAGATGTCTCCACTCCACTCGCACCATTCAAGTTCGCAGTTGTTCCACCCGCTGAGAATAGTAGCAACAGCAATCCGGAGACGACGACGAAGCGACAGAGCACAATTAGTGTTGATAGCATTCCTGAAGAATCCGCTGATGACCTACAAAAGGGCTTGGCTAGCGAGACAAAGTTACCAGAGGTGGATCCCGTACTTGAGGCTCCCACAAATGTGGAAGAAAAGGAAGCTGAAGCCGTAGCTGCTGACCCAAAAACATCAACGAAGACAACAGAGAAGATCATTGACTCTGCTTCCGCTGTTTCTGTTGATGGAGGAGATCATGCTGCAGACACTGCAGACAAAAGCGATCACATTGAGATCAACGATGTGTATGATACTTTGGTAAGTGATTTTATATACATATGTCTCTCAATACTTGCGAATAACATTGTTATTTATTTTATGCTCAACAGGCGGCACTTAACAAAGCCCACACCACATTGTCCATGATCGACAACTCCACGCAGACAGCTGCGCCTTTGCCGTCCACATCTGGTGTGGAAAAGGCAGTTGTTACAGCTTCCACTGCCTCGAGCAGTGGCACTCAATGTGGACTCAATCGAATCCAGCATGCCAGCTCTTTGGAACCAAGCGTACCTTGTCATGCTCTTAGCGGCATTGTAAATGTTCTAAATGAACAAATTTCGCTGCTTTTGGTGAGTGTTAAATTATCATTAACTTTACGCTGAACTAAAGCATTAATATAATTGCCATTTTTGTCTACAGCCCAAAATCAATGAACGCGATGTGGAGCGAGAGCGATTGCGTAAAGAGAATCAACATCTACGTGAGCTTTTGAGTGCAATGCATGAACGTCAGCGAGTTGATGCACTTAAGGTAATTTAATCCTGCCCCATTTACTAATTAACGTAAACAACCCAGTACAACTTTGAAATATACTTTTGTATATCCCACATAAGCTATTATTGGCGAACGTAAACAGACAACTATAATTGGCTGTAAACAAATTATAAAATGTTCTCAAATAATAACTACAATGCACGCTCGATAAATATAATTTGTCGAGAAAATTATAGTGGCAATATATATTTTTATTTCTGCAATAAGTATTTTCATTTCTGCAAGAATTGGTTGGGAAATCAATATTGAAATTAAAATCATTTAAAAATGTGTTTATGGGAGCTTGAATGATTTTTGTTTAAACGAAACCACTTTCGTGGGAGAATTTCATTTTAATTCCGTATAATTTCGAATAAATCTAAAAAACGGAACATTTGGTGCTAGCGAGCACCTGCTGTAATTAAATGCTCAATAATTTCGGACTAAGTTTATCAACATTGCGCTTCCGGTCTGGTCGATTGGAATTTCGCACGCTATTCTGCGAAACAGCTTTCACCAAAACATTTTCAATTGTTTCCTGTCATTTTACGGAATGAGTAAAATAATTTCAATATTAGAAAAGATGAGAGTTTACAGTAGATTAACCAGTATGTATGCAATATAATTTGATTTGTTTTTTGTTTTTGTTTTTATATAGGAAACTCCAACCGATATCCTGACTATTCTGCAAGCGGCTGATGCAGAATTCGAAGACGATATTGATGCCATTTCCAACACATCTCTGACACCAACACCCACGCCTTTGCCTACAACAGCTTCTGTCAGCGACAGCACTCTGGAGTTACAGGATCTTCCAGCAGAAATGGCAACCGAATTTTTGGAATCGATGTTGAGCAAAGAAAATGTTGACCATGAATTGCAATTACTGGCTGGCTCCTATAAGCTACCTGAAACACTTATAGTGGCCGTCAAGAAGTACAAGCTGGAGCAGGAAAAGGACCAGGAGCAGGATCATGAACAAGTCAAGAACGTAAAAAACTAAGTAAGTAATCCAATACTTAAATCAAAGTAACTGTTATTCATTATGATTTTGCTTTTTCTTAGCGACAGAAGCCATTTCAATAATATCCATTTTGGAGTAGATGATTCTGTGGACTTATTATTACTGTGGTGTCCAGAGCTCCTTCCTCATGCAAATATCATGTCTGGGATTCTGAAGTTCTATGTTCTACGAGGAGACACAACTCTTCAAGTATATACATAAATGTGTCTTTGTTTCGCTGCGCCATTGTCCAATTGAATTGGCAGTGTTTATGTTAATATATATAGCCTTTTTTTTAAATTAAACTTACTTATTAAAGCTGCATTTGCTGCTTTATCAAGTGGTAAGCGGAGGGTGAAAATAAGTTTTGAATTAATATAAATACATAAATATATTCCATATAGCGACATTAAATAAATCGATAAAGTTGATAATTTCCTGATAAAACTAAAACTAATGCTAAAACTAAAAATGCAAACAAAACAAAAAAAAAAAAACAGAAACAATTATTTTTATATAAAATCATATCTACTATTTAATTGATGTAGAACACACACAACACTAATGGTTAAATATACAATGTTTGATACATTTATACACCACTGTATTATGTGAAACTAACTAAAGAACAACAAAGCATTATCTATCTTATCCTTTAAGGCTTTATAATAGTTGAAGCTTAGTAAATCTATGAAATGTATTTTAGTATTCACAGTTTTGCGTAACGAAAAAATTTAGTAATAATTTGGCAAGCTTTCCAATTGGCTTTTTTAGCCTTACGATGGCTTCACACGAAACAGCTAAGTTGTACTTATACATACAGAAATACATTTGCAACATCTGCATTTGGCAGCAAATCGTGTGCGGACCATTTGTCTTAAGTGAAATTATGAAAATTACTCTCTGGCCTTTAGAATCAGACTTGTTGTACACTTTTGAGCAAAGCTTTGAAAATTACAAACAACATCAAAACTAACAATATATAAATTTACATGTAACTATTTTCGTATATATAAATATATAAATTTGTATTTGTTTTATATAAAACAAAATATTAAAGTATTTACAGTGAGTACTGGAATTATAAAAACTACTATTTGAATTACTTTTTTTTAATACTGGATCCAAATCAAATGGGCAAAGAAGTTTTTTTTCTTTCCTTCTATGAATTTTATCCAATTTTACTCTCCTTCAACTAATACTCACCAATAATCAATATTCTCTATTTTGTCTCAACAACTTTTCTGTTGGATCATTAGTTACTAAAGTAAATCTTTCTGCAATCCGTGTTGGTAAAATAAGTTTACATATAGAAAGAAAACGAATTTTACGCCTTTGGTTTTTAAAAATATGTGTCATAATTTATTGAATTTTTTTTAGTTGGGATTGGTTTTATTACATTATTGTTCATTGATGTTCAAACAAGTACATTTCTAATTTAGCTTCGACTTCAGGATGCTTTTTGTACCGTTAATTAATTTCGTTTTTTTTTTATAAATTATGGTTTTAGTATTATTGGGTTGTCAACTTGAGTGTGCCATTGAATGCAAAAATTTGTTTAATTGTTTAACGCTCACGATTTCTACGTTAATAATTTAAAATTTTTGTTGAGAATTTGTGTTATTTGTGGTTCGCTTCAAAAATTATCTGATCTCGTTTTATCGAGCGAGAGCATTCCAAATTTTGTTTCTGTTGAAAGTTTTCTGACATTTTCGTTATCCGAAATGAATTTTCGTTATCGTCAAGTGAACTACAATACGAAACTTTAAACGATTATGTAGCATTTAATTCTCTTCCATCGATAAATTAAAATATATATAGAATAGTTAAATTTATTCAATTGTTTTTGCTTAGCCTTTTGCACATACAACATACATATAGCTGGCTTATATAATGTACAATACATAAATATATAATATACATATATAGATGTATTTATATTTTTATTTAACAAATACTTTCATAGTTCTTCATAATTATTTTATGATGCTTTAAACAAACATTTACGTTAAGTCATTAAATATGTTTACATTCATTGATATTGATGTATTTTTTATTGCATAGTTGAAATACTATTTCATTTTATTTTACTATACATTTTATATTTGGGTCAACAATTGCCTCGGGGTCTTCTCGAAATGAATTAAGTTCAAAAATTCAAATTAGGTAAGTAGCGCACTTAAACAAATCACATTTCAAACGAATATTCGATTAATGGTTTAATACTGATATTCAAATAAAGTAAACAGACCATTTCAGTACGAATTAAAAACAATTTATAAACAAGAATTCTAGCATACTTTTGCAGACATTAAAATTCGTTTGATTTTTAAAACATCTTCAATATTGCGATAAAAGTATAAGAATTATAAACTTTGTGACTGATAAAATCGTCCCCAAGGCAAAACTCATTTAAAATATATTTTTGTGTAAATACTTTTTGTCTGAGCTTTTTTCACACTCTATTTTAGTTTAACCATCATTTGTTCAATTTAAGAATTTACAATTTGGCGTTGAGTTTTGTTTTGTTTTTTATTGTTTTTATCAATGCGCTAAGTTAAAGCGACCCTGGCCACGGATCTTGTAGCTTTCGGGCACTACAAAGAACCATTTTGCAAATAGAGATCAATAGAGAAAACGCATGTAGAAGAAAACGGTTGTATAATGGATATGTTTTGAGCAGTTTTCCATGATGTCTGCTAGTTAACTAGTGTGGGTTCAATTACTATATTATTTTACTGTACTGGCGTGTGTAAATTTTTCTAAAAAACATTTTTGCTTGCTATTTTGCGTTTTTTTTGTTTTGTTTTGTTTTATACGTTTTGTTGTCAAGCTATTGTCATCGTAAACAAGCCAAAACCCAGAACTGAGTATTTGAGTATTGAGGGCCAGGGCCTTGCACAAGAATAATGATTACAATACAATACATATACTACTAAATAACTAACAACGTTTAAAGCATAAGTATATAGTATTTGTAGTATGTATGTTTTGTATATATCATAATTGTATATAAGTATTGCAACAAATTTTCACTACAAAAACTGCACACTGAACTTAAGGGGCTAGCTTATAAATTATTATCATTAATATTATTCTGTATAAGGATAGGGCTTTTTAACTAAGCAGTTTTGTTTTCAGCTTTCCTAAACTTTAATGCTCGCTAAAGCTCGCTGAATGGCATTGTTGTTGTTCTTGTTGTTTTGTTTTTGTTGTTGATCGTATATGCTTCACATCGGTGTATTAAGTTAAGCCAACATGTGTACTATAGTTGTAAATAGTTGGTGTATAAATTGTATTTGCCATTTGCGCTACCAATCAAGGGGTTTCGAAAACGGAGGAGGAGCACAACTTGCCCGCAACTGAGGCTAACAAATACACTTCGCTTCGCTTAGTAGGTGGGTTGCTGATACTCCATGCCAGGCTGCTGTTGCTCCATGCCTAAAAGACAACACACACAACAATTGTATAAATGCCACAAATCCCGTATACTTAAAAACCATAAACTCACCCTGCTGGGGCTGGCCAAATGGCGAGGCGCTATACTGCTCATTATCATTGTCCATGGAGTAGCTATATGCCTGTTGATGCACCACATTGGCCGGATCAGTCTCAAAGGCCGAGGTGAACTCATCACCAGCGCCAATCAGAAAACGTTTGTAAGCCATAAATGCACACAAGGCCTGCAAGGAATACAAATGCTTATAATAAATGCTTTAAACAGCGCATAACAGTGCATAACTAACCCAGCTGAAGATGTTGAAGAAGCAAAAGACAATAGCTGTCTTCATGCTTCCGGCTCCAATGCCATAGGGTGGCATGGGAGCTGAGCTCCACTGGGACCACAAATAGAAGAACGCGATGAAGTAGAAAAATGCCCAGGCAGCTGCAAGAATAGAGCATTAAATGCATTAAAAGTTCTGTGAGCATTGCGAATATTATCATACCAGAGAATCCCATATCCGCCATGACGTAACGCTTTCTGCTCTTCACCGATGACATGCGCTCGAACAGAAACTCGCCACCAATGAAGCCCATTGAGGCGAGAAAGCCGAAAACGCCAATTGTATTGCCAAATTTACAGGCCATGCCATCGTTATTGTATAGACAATACTCTTTGCCATCCTTTTCCACCCAACCCTCAGAAGATATGCAGCCAAATACCACGATGGAAAAGAGCTGAAATCATCAAGTCAAAAAAACCACAATCAATGAACAAACCATTTTCTGATGACATGGTTAAAATAATAAATAAACAATGCAGTCTGTGTGCTTTCGAATATTTTTAAAGTGAACATTTTTTTGGCCGTCCATTGCATAAGGCTATCCATCATGTTAGTGTTCCCTGCTTATCATGAATATAATAATAATAAATTAATCTGCGAGAGCATCCGAGTTACTAGATTATTTACTTATCTGCTATTATTTAAAATCTTTTGCTGATGGCAGTAAATGAATATCAAAGGTCAAGTGTTCTATTAGATTAGCTTGCAGAGACTTTAAATTTGGCAATACTAGATTTGTCATTTGGCATAAAAGACAATGTCGTCTGTGTCGTCTTCAACTGAATGTTATATAAGATGACAGCCAATAAACAATTATTCATTGTTCCACCGAGTAGAAAGCGCCATCTATGAGTCGCAGACAAATGCTTATTGCAACGTCCAGTGTGAAATACAAACTTTCATACGTACATATTTACAAAAGTATCGATTTTCAGGAACAGGTGCAACAAACCAGAAGTTCAAGTACACCCAGACACACACATTCACATTCAAAAAGCATTTGAGTTTGTGACCCAATTTCAAGCGAAGGCCAAGTTTAGGCAGCATGAGTAGCGCCTGGGGATAGGCAATGCCAACAACTGCAATAACAAAAGCAGGTCCTTGGCTAGGCTAAACTTGGCCAACTGACAGCGGTCTGTTGTCGTTCTCATTGTTGTCGTTCTTGTTGTGCTTAGATGTGCAAACATTACGTATGTACGAGTTTGAGTGTATGCCGTCAGCAGAAGGAGAAGTGCCATTAAAAGTAAATGAAAAGCAAACCCATGTTAAGCATTATTCTCACTCCTTTCGTCTAGGTCTCTACTCGCCAATGACGCACATGTCGGCGGCCATTGCAAACGGTTTTTATTTTAATACCCCATTGCATTGGCTTACATTTTATGGCCTTTATTCCAAATTTGTACTGTCGTGAGACTTTTAATATAAACTGCACAGCTGTTTCCGACCCAAATCTCGGTGTGATAGAGCTGCTCGAGCAAATCAAGCAAATCCCAAGCCTGTTATTAACATCAAACACAAAATCCTACTTAGTTTCCAATGACTTGACAAACGCTTGCATGAAACAAATATGCGTGTAACAAAATAAAAAAATAAATAAAGCTATCATAATTCATAATTCATCATAATTCATATCAATGAAATTATAAGATTCATAAAATATGATTTATTTTTTCAAGAATTTTATTTTTTTTTTTCGAGTTTAAAGCTGGGAAAACTAAAATCCTAGCACAAGACTTTAAAAATAATAACATAAAATTAATTAATCCCTGTTAATTAATAGAGATGAGCAATGCTTCCCAACTTACCCAACAGAGGGCTCGTATGACAACTTGAGGTTTCATGGCAAATGTGACGGGGTCGAAGGCGCCACCTGCCTTGCCTCCGCCATAGGCGCCACCAGCATTAATGTTGAGTATTTGATTGAGTACATCCATTTCCGTTGCTATATGTATTTGTTTTTATTGTAGTTATTTGTATATGCGTCTATGTGTATTTATTAAGTATAGTAAGCGCGTCAGTCGTTGTGGGGTTTTCTCTCGAGTTTTTCACGTCTTGTTGTGAAAAATCGAATGCTTCTACAACGCCAGCTCAAGGGCAATGTGGGGGCGTCTTGGTCGTTGCTTTTATTGGTATATGTTTGGCTGCTTGTACTCGTATACGTATACAATCATGAGCTGTGCGTGTGTTTGTGCTATGTGTAGTAGTATATCGCAATTATAGATTACAGCACACCAGGAATTGCAAAATCCAAACTGGGATTTGCGTTTTTATACTCTATTCTTTTTCTATGCCACACTCGCGCGCAATTATTGCAAGTATCGTTACCGTTTGTATTCCAAAATAAACAAAAGACACGCGCACAATTTATTCTTTATTATTAATCATGCATTATTAATGAATAATCCACAAATTTCAAGGGCCTGATTTTCACTTTTACTTTTTCTTGTTGAACGGCCAACGCGCAGGACTAACAGTGTATATGTGAGCTTAAATGATAGGACTTTGTTTTTCGATAACTGTAACGTTAATATCGATGCCTAAGCAACTATCGTTATCTGCTATTACTCTGATTTACCCCAAGGTATTGTAGGAAAATATAATTCGGATTTAATGTGTACAATTTTATTTTAATTGTAGAAATTCACATGATTCCACAGTTTGTGATTTATCAATAATGTTTTTGAATACCGATAGTATCGTTTTCGATAGTATCGTTATCTCCATACAATAGCTAAGCGCAAAAAGTGTTGCTCTAAGTATTTTTTGTCATAATTCAAATTTATCCGTACGAAATTTATATGTGTAAATTAACAAAAATAGAATTTAAAAAACTTGAATACCAATAGAAGGAAACAAAAAAGGTAGATAATTGAAAAACTAAACAGAACAAAATTAAGTAAATTACCAATTCAAAGAAGATATTATTTAATCAAACGATTATAAAAGGTAATCAAAACATGATTCAAAACATCAAAATAACGAATCGACAAGGAACACAAGCGAAAAAGATTTCAAATGAGAAACAACTCATTAATCTATTCTTCCAATCAAAAAAGAAACATTCAAACCAAATGACATCTTATATTACACAAAATATAATATTAGGGAAGTATGGTGTTAAGGACAGCAGCTATTTAGATACTAATGAGAAAACAAAAAACGATATGGTACAAAATTTTTGTAAAAACGAACAGAATAAGGAATATCACAAAAAATATATGAAGAAACCGAATGTTGTCAAAACAAATTTTCGTTCATTAAAGGTAATAAGGAATTTGGTGCGACGGACGGAAGCTAATATAGTGAAAAACTTCAAAAATAAAATCTATAAAGGATATCATAAGAAATATATGAAGGACCCGAACATTGTCAATAAAAATGTTCGTTCTTTAAAGGTAATAAGGAATTTTGTGCGACGGAGAAAACCTAATATAGTGAAAAACTTCGAAGATAAAAGCAATCTAAACGTTATGCAACAGTTGAAAGATTATAATATGGATTTAGGGGTAACTTCTTCTTCTAAGTTGCACCGTAAATCCGTTAAAAAAGTCTCATCTAATGACAGTTTTGAAGATTTTTTGAATAGCTATAAGTCATTAAGAAAAAAATTTAATAAATACCGTCCGATAAGATCGAGTACTTCCAGACTGTCAAAGTTAAATGAAAGTGTATCCAATTATTCTGCTTATAGCTCGAGGGTATTCAGCAAAGATTCAATTCAAACCAACAAATCCAAAACCTCTTTTAAATGGGGAAAAACTATACCGGAAGACGCACCAGAATCTCAAGGTGCCTTTCATGCACCTGTTAATCTTAACGCATTGTATCAGCCAATGAGCACTGCTTATGAAAAGAAAGCAACAAACGCGGAAGTCCAAGGAAAACAGATTAAATCCGTGCCATTTCCACAAACTTTTACCCTGTCTGAGCCGGACATCACAGTTGAAAATCATGAGTTTAATCTACATGATGCTGAAGAAGTCGAAAGAGCTAAAAACTTGGCTCAGGCCAAGATAGACGAAATAATGACGCGCGTCAAAATTCGAGAAGTTAAACCTAAGAAAATAAAACGAGACTTCTTAGCAGAAGCACAAAACAAGGTTTGGCCATCTCGACAGCATGCCCAAATACGGAGGGGCATTGAAACAAGAAATAGAAATCGAGTAAACACTTTGTTTCCCACCAGATTAGATGTTATTCATTTGCCCAGCGATATGTTTCAAAAGGAAGCATTGGTTGTTCGTCGTTATTGTACTCCCAAACAAAAAGACTCTGCATTAAAATCGAAAATCAATGAGAATACTACTTGTAGAGCATGTTGTCAACATCAATTGACAATGAAAGCAAATTATGAAAATGAAAAATTCTTAACTAACAATTTATCGAAAGAAAAGAAATTGGCGGAGTACAAAAAAAACTTTGTTGCAGCTATGTGTAAAAAGAATGAAGTCTAGTTGTGAGTAGATTTTTGGAAAATTTTAGCCATGGCTCATCTAATGACTAAGCAAACTATGGCTTGCATCAGAAGAATGAATTTAGTGCACTTTAATTCGCTTGATAACTGAACATTTGCCTTGGGAATCACATCTATTCGTTGATGAACTTGGCTGGACGTTTTTCGATAAACGCATTTATACCCTCCTTGCAATCGATCTGGAGATACAAACATTTGTTTAAAAACATAAAATATTTTATGCATGTAATGATTTTACCGTTGAGAAAGTGGCATGGTTGAAGCGGCGTTCATGCTTCAAGCCCTCCTCTAGCGTAGTCTCAAATGCGGTGTTCACAGCCTCCTTGCACAATTGCACAATTAGGTTCGAGTGGGTTCCGATCTTCTCTCCAAGTTTAACAGCCTCGCCGAGCAGTTGATCGGCTGGAATCACCTTGCTCACTAAGCCAACCTTCTCAGCTTCCTGGGCATTGATCATGTTACCAGTGAGGCACATTTCCATGGCCTTGGACTTGCCCAAAACTCGGGTTAGACGCTGGGTGCCACCAGCTCCGGGAATCGTGCCCAATGCAATCTCTGGCTGACCAAACTTTGCCTTATCACCAGCATAGATGATGTCGCACATCATTGCCAGCTCACACCCTCCTCCAAGAGCATAACCATTAACAGCCGCAATTATGGGCTTCTGTGTGCGTGCCACCTCTGTCCAGTCGTTGAGGAAGTTACCCTGGATGCACTGCGAGTATGTGTTGGGAGCCATCTCTTTGATGTCTGCGCCAGCGGCAAAAGCATTCTCGCTGCCAGTCAAAACAATAGCAGAAATGTTAGCATCCTTGCCATAAGCCTTCAGGGCGGTGGACAGTTCCTTCATGAGGCCATTGCAGAGAGCATTCAATGCTTTGGGACGGTTCAGGGTGATCACTGCTACATTTTGCTTCTCTCCAGTTAATTCGGTTTTAATAAACTCCCAGCTTTTGTTGGCTAGATAATAAAAGGATATAGGTAATTCTATGGTGGAATTTGTCGCGTGTGACACTATTTACATTGAAAAAACATAAACTTCAAAAATTTTAAAAAAGGTAAGTTATTTTTATTGCTTTAGAGCTAACATTGATTTCAGGAAATCGTTCTGTTTTAAGTTAATATATATCTTTGTTAATTTCTTGGTTTGCGTATGAGTTCGTTCATTTTTGCAATTATCTTAAAAGAAAAAAAAAAATTCCGAAATCATTTTTTGCTCTTAATAAAGTTCAATTTATTTCACTTTAGATAGTGTCGCAAGCATTATTTTCGCCAGAGAATTGCCTGCATGCAGAAGTTATATAACTCACAAATTATCAAAATACAAAGATTAACATATTCAAATCAGTCTAAACTCTATTTAATAATAAGGTTAATGCCTTTATTCGAATATAATCTTAATCTTTGTATCGAAAAATTGGAATGTGTTCGGTAAAATACTTGCAGCTGCTGTTGAATCGTGTGATCACTTGAAGCGGATAAACAACATTCGTAATGTGATTTTGGGTACGTTTGGTAAGCCGTTTGGCGATGTTTGCCATACTTAACACCTATGAAGTCAAATACATTAGTTAATATTTAAAACTTGCCAATTTTAGTTCACCTTTTATATCAGCGGGTCTCAGAAAGCCGGGAGCCGGTAGTAAGTGATGATTTACCAGCGATATTTTAAAACAAGAATTATCGAAACTAATTCAGTTCATGCGGCAGTTCAATAACTATATCGATAACAAAATTTACATGAATGCGAAGTGAGACGTAACTATTAAAAATAATAAGGTGTTTATTTTGTTATAATTAATTTCGACAGACATCCTGTATATTTGCAAAACCATATTATTTTTTATTGAAGTAAATTGGGTTTTAAGATTGATCGATATATATAAACATATATACATATTGCATGCATATACATACATAAATATATGGTGGCAGTTAATTTCTTATCAAACATTGTTAGAAATCTGCAAATTTTAAGGAGTCTTGAGCCGAGTATTTAGTATAATACATTTAATATCGGGTATTGAATTTCATAAGAGAAATAGTCAACACTCCTTTGAGAAAGATTAGCAACACTTTGCGAATACAAAGAACAGATCTAGAGATATAGACACATGTTATGACAATCCTTCAATTATAAATAGCAGAACAATTGTATATCTTTTAAGGAAATTATAGAATATTTAACGGATTTTATTTGCGTACAAATAACAGGGATAGAGAATATATAAATGCAATGCTGGCTGAGAACAAATGATTAAATTTGTTGATTTATTCGCTGGTAAACTTGGCTGGGCGTTTCTCCACAAAGGCTTGCATGCCCTCCTTGCGATCGGCCTATTAAAAACGTAGAAGAAATAGATACATTTTTAGAGCTGCAAAAGAAAATTATGCAATCACTAGCTTACCGTGGAGAAGGTTGCATGGAAAGTGCGGCGCTCGAACTTCAAACCCTCCTGCAGAGTGGTCTCATATGCAGTGTTAACAGCCTCCTTGCACAGTTGCACAATTAGGTTCGAGTGGGTTCCGATCTTCTCTCCAAGTTTAACAGCCTCGCCGAGCAGTTGATCGGCTGGAATCACCTTGCTGACCAAGCCAACCTTCTCAGCTTCCTGGGCATTGATCATGTTACCAGTGAGGCACATTTCCATGGCCTTGGACTTGCCCACAACTCGGGTTAGGCGCTGGGTGCCACCAGCTCCGGGAATCGTGCCCAATGCAATCTCTGGCTGACCAAACTTCGCCTTATCACCAGCATAGATGATGTCGCACATCATGGCCAGCTCGCACCCACCTCCAAGAGCATAACCATTGACAGCTGCAATTATGGGCTTCTGTGTGCGTGCCACCTCTGTCCAGTCGTTGAGGAAGTTACCCTGGATGCACTGCGAGTATGTGTTGGGAGCCATCTCTTTGATGTCTGCGCCAGCGGCAAAGGCTTTCTCGCTGCCAGTCAAGACAATAGCAGAAATGTTAGCATCCTTGCCATAAGCCTTCAGGGCGGTAGACAGTTCCTTCATGAGGCCATTGCAGAGAGCATTCAATGCCTTGGGGCGGTTCAGGGTGATAACTGCCACATTTTGTTTCTCTCCAGTCACTTCTGTCTTGATGAATTCCCAGTTGCTGCCAGCTGCGGAATGAAAGAGATAGCAAGCATGTTGATATCACATATCTTACGTAATTGATGTTTTCTTTTGTACAAGCTAGAATTAATATAATAACAAATACAAATGCCAAAAGATTGTAATCCTCTTACAATAATGAAAATTGTGAAGATAATTAACTTAATTGGACTTTGATCTACATCTGCTGATTTATTATGATCGATATTTATAACTTACTGCTGCTGAACCGAGTGGCCACTTGGGGCTGACGGGCCACAGCTTGGAGCAAAGACTGTGTACGCACAGTGAAAAGTTTTGCAATGTTGGACATTTTAACACCTGCATATCAATGGTAATTAAGGACATCATTATTTTTTGTTTTGAGGAAAACGCCATACTTGTTACTTACCGTTTAGAAGGCTGGAACAGAAGTAAAAAACCCGATCGTCAATGGACGGGAGCCGGTTGGAAATTGGTGGTGAACTTACTAAAACGCCGCTATTGTTATCGAAAATCGATTGGCGATACAATTGCATCCCTGAGTTCATCGATTGCGTTCGTTTATTTTCAAAAGCTCATATTATTTCAAAAGTTAAGCGCTATAAGACTTTGATATACATTTAATATCCCCAATTTTACGAAATACATTTTGTATTTGTTCAGTGGTTTATTATACAAATATTAATCATGATGTACAAATTCAGTATCATGATGGTAAGTAATTGTGTGAGATTGTTTGTTAGAAACAGAAAAAAGATTATATCAGTGATATTTTCGAACGTCTAGCTTAAGCATAAACAATAGTTTGACTTGCGGATAATAATTACATTTCAGGCAAAATGCTCTTGAAAGCTATCGTAATTTTAACTGAAGCAACAAAGGAAAAAAAATGAAATAATTGATTCACATTTAAGTAAGCACGCCAGCGATGCATAAATACTGTCGTTCAATCAACCAAACCAAATGGATATGTGGACGGATGCAGCTCTTCTCTACTTCTTATGCGTAGAAATTGGTGGTGTTGCATAAAACTTGCGCTTCTTCATAGTGCCTTTCAGTGGGGTAGCTATTAGAAAGTAAGAAGATTATAAATATAAATAAAATAGAATATTTTACAACTAATGTTAAGTTTACCATATAGCGAGAACAGATCTCTGTTGTTGCTAGGCACTCGCTTGACAGCGCTGCCTGGTGGCGCCTCCTGGGCTGATGGCTCCAGAGCCAGAAACTGTTGCCAAAAAGTACCTGGCAAATCGAGCAAAGCCTTCATAACTTGATTCTGTGTAAACACTTCGGTATATAGAGCATGTTGATCGGGATCCGGCGACGAATAACCAACAATTGTGGGACCAAAAATCAATGACATATTCTCCAGCGGCATCATAACCACCGGACAGTTGGCAATGCGTTGAAAGTGCAATATGAGGAATGCCAATGTGTCGCGATTGGCACACGGCATTTGGCCCACAGCTTTGTAGAGCAATTGTTCCGCCTGCTTGTTGTCTGGATTCTGTACAGCATTTGCAAAGTCCTTCCACTGGCTAGTGGGTATAAGAGGTTCACGAAGAGTACGCAAGAAATCCTTTACACAACAGCACAGCACATAGATGTCTGTGTTGCCCAAGTGGGGCGTCGCCTTGCCGCGCAAGAACTGCTCCTTGAGTGCCTTGTACTCGCGTTCCGACGACGACATGCGATAGAGTCCTACCTCATTCAGTCCACGGGCCTCAATCTCATTGACGCAGTGCACAATCAGCGCCGGCACCATGGGCGTAATTGCAGGTGCAAAGTCGGCTATGTATCCCATCACTGTCTTGGTTGTGGGCGTGCCCGACTGCGGCACACAGCTAACCGTAAGCAGCTGGCGGCAGTCGATGTGACAGCGCACCGGACAATCCCGACAACGCAATCCCACAGCGCCAAAGCGAATTCTGCATGTACAGGTGAAAAATAATAGGATTATTATCCGGAATTGAGAAAAATTGAGACTCGCACTCACCGCTTCTGGCACTGCACACAATTGTCGCCACGCAAAAAGGTCTTTTGGCTAAAACTGTGCTTGCGCATCATTGGACGATTCTGATGCGCCGGCGATGCGCTGGCCATGGCATTAAGTGGAGTCAGTGGGGGAGCCGTTGCCTCCTTGAAGCCTGAACGACGCGGCGTTGACGAAGTTTGCACTTCGCCATGGGCCAATTTAAGTGGCAGCGCTTCAATTGTAGACTCTGCTCGTATAACACCCTGGCCATCCTGTGGTATGGTAACCTTGGTGGTGGCACAAAAGCGCTCAGTGCCCTGACCCACATCCAAAGTATGCTGATCCACGCCAATTGAGCGACGTGTCGCTGATGTCGTGGTTGTCGGCGTGTTTGCGACTGTTGGAGTGCCAACATTGCTGCTGTTCAGTCCTGTGCTCAGACGGGAACGCTTATTGCCCACACAAGGCACTGGATTCTTGGGCAAGGATGGGCGATGCTCCCGCCATGACTTCGAGCGACGCACATCGAGGAAATCATCCTCAGAATGTGTTATAGATAAATCTGATAAAAGCGAGCCCGTAGAATTAATATCGCCATACGATTTGTCCTCGTGCAGCGTATTCAATGATTTGCGCTTGCGCGTCGATCCCGACGGCAGTGTGTGGAGAAACGCCAGCTTATCGCGAGTCTCGTTATTCAGATTGCGTTCGTGGCGCAGAAGATCGGCAACTGCCATGATTTTTCCCTCTATGGCGTCGCGTTCATGCTCCGCTTGACGGCGCGCTTTAATTTCTGTGTCGATAATGCGGCGGGCATGATATAGTTTGCCCTCAAGATCACCCATCTTGGCCAGTGACTTGTCTAGCTCGGTTTGGAGTCGCGCATTTTGCGTGGCGTACCCTTTGCATTTTTCATGGTACTGCTCGAAGAGGCGCAGGAAGCGCAAAAATTCTATTGAGAATACAGATCGGGCATTTAATTTAAATTATTTAAATTTAAATTTTGTTGTCCCATTTCACTTCACTTACCCTCCTCGGCTGTTCCTTCGGTCAACACTTGCATGCATCGTCGAAGATCGTCGAACGACGCCAACACTGAGAGCGTCATTTTAATTGAAATCGCGCCAATTTGCCAACGTCAATTGCTATTCTAATACAGTATTGTTTTTATTTTATTTGAACTCGCAAGTACACTTTTCAAATAAATATTGTTCAAAATTTATTGATCTTATTTACAACAATAAGGATCGCAAAGAGGAAGCACGCTGTAACAGGGACGCGAGTTTTTTTCTTGTTGAGTGCCGTTGTTTCAAATTTCAGCTAGATATGAGCGATAAGCGATAGTTCTACAGTGCGAGTAGCGACGGTTGTGTCATATCAATCGATTTATATTATTCGATAAATAAATAATGAATCATTATTAAGCATTTTATTTGAATTTATTTTTATTATATGGAAATGAAGCTTAAATCATTGTATTTTTGTTTTTCGGGCAACAATTTAAATTTGAGGCAGTCTACGATATATTGATAGTGAGAACGTTTCTAAAATTAAAAATTGAAGCGAAGTCTTAACAAATATTATTGAAAAAAAATTAAGCAATTAATGATAATTTCAAATACTTCTCAAATCAATAAAAAAAAAATGTATTAATTTCAAGAAATTGTAGTATTATTTAAATAAAACAAGGATAAACAAAAATTGAAAAGTTAATCAACCGTATTTTTGTGTCGTAGGGTATTTTTATATCGTTATCGGCACGTCACACTGAAAGAAACTGCACTTTACCGGTTGCTAGTTGCAAGTTGTATTTTTTATTCCATTAAATTATGTCCGTAGCTTCGCCTTCCAATCCCAGTATTGCATTGCAAAGTAAGCGGTGGAATGGTTTACGCAATGTGCTGGAACGCGAGGGTCTGTTCTGCAAAGACGACTTCACACCATCGGCTGAGAACTTGGAATTCCTGCAAACAAAGAGCAAAGTTCTCATTATCGGTGCAGGAGGATTGGGCTGCGAGTTGCTTAAGGATTTGGCATTGATGGGGTTCGGTGATCTTCATGTGATCGATATGGACACCATAGAGCTATCCAATCTGAATCGACAGTTCCTATTCAGACGCTCCGACATCAACTCCTCGAAGGCTGAATGTGCTGCCCGCTTCATCAATAATCGAGTACCCAGCTGCAAAGTGACGCCACATTTTGCCAAAATCCAGGACTTCGACGAGACGTTCTACCAGCAGTTCCACATTATAGTTTGCGGCCTAGACTCGATTGTGGCGCGTCGCTGGATCAACGGCATGCTGTTGTCCATGCTGCGCTACGAGGACGACAACAGCATTGATGTCTCCTCGATTATACCCATGATTGATGGTGGCACGGAAGGCTTTAAGGGCAACGCTCGCGTCATACTGCCTGGATTTACTGCCTGCATCGAATGCACCCTCGATTTGTTTCCTCCCCAAATCAATTATCCACTGTGCACGATTGCAAATACACCTCGCTTGCCGGAACATTGTATCGAGTATGTGAAACTCATACAATGGGACAAAGAGAATCCCTTTGGGGTGCCACTCGATGGCGACGATCCGCAGCACATTGGTTGGATCTATGAGCGCGCTCAGGAACGTGCCAATCAGTTCAACATCAGCGGCATCACTTATCGCCTGGTGCAGGGTGTCATCAAGCACATCATTCCGGCAGTGGCCAGCACCAATGCTGTCATTGCGGCTGCCTGTGCCATGGAGGTATTCAAGCTGGCCACTAGTTGCTACGACAGCATGGCCAACTACTTGAACTTCAACGATCTAGACGGCATTTATACATACACCTACGAGGCGGAGAAGTCAGAAACTTGCTTGGCTTGCAGCAATGCGCCACAGGTGCTAAATATCGAGCATCCCAACACCACAACATTGGATGATGTCATCAAGCAGCTCTGCGAGCTGCCTCGTTTCCAACTCAAGAGTCCGGCGCTGACCACCGTCATGGCCGATGGCAAACAACGCACTCTTTACATGGCAAACGTAAAGAGCATCGAAGAGGCCACTCGTAAGAATCTGACCCAGTCATTGGGCGAGCTGGGTCTGCAGGATGGACAGTTGTTGACCATAACAGATGTGACGTCTCCTACTGCGATGACGCTGCAACTCAAGTACCAAGCAAACGAGGTTGAAATGTCGTAAATGCATTGAGAGAAATAAAGATGTAATATTGCAAATTAACAAAGAACATTTATCACATTTAACAGCTCATGTCGAGTATGAATTTCTTTCCGGTGAATCCCTTGAAACTGAGCGCTGCTGCTGCCGCTTCCTTGAATTTCTCCAGCGGCACCATCTCATGCGTGGGCGCCACAAACTTGCCCTGCTCCATCAGTTGGCACAACTCCTTGAACATCTGAGTACGCTCGGGAGCACTGTAGTTTTCTTTGGACCAACGCGTCATCCAAAAACCACGGAATGCAATATCCTTGAAGATCAGCGGTCCTGTGGCGACAGTGACCGGTTCACGCGACATGCCACCATAGGTGACCATGACGCCACGATCGTTGAGATGACGCGAGACCTCCGTCGCACTCTTGCCGCCAACACAATTGAACGCCAGCTTCGGACGCTGTAGTTTGCCGCTTTTGAAGATGTCACTGGTTCGCATCTCCTCCTCGGTTAACACTGCATTGGCGCCCATGACACTCAAGCATCTTCTTCAGCTCCGCAATCTCCGGGCGATTGCGCACAATGCCCACGCTATTGATGCCCCACGCCTTGCACAATTGATGCACAGCCTGGCCAACGGCGCTGTTGGCTCCATTCTGGATAACTGTGTCACCGGGTGACAGCTGCACAAAGTCCTTGAGCATGCGATAGGCGGTGCAAGGATTCACCGTAATTGTTGCTGCCTCCGCCAATCCAACCTTATTAGATATGGCCAACAGTTGATCTTCGTTGTAGACGGCATGTGTTGTCCAGGTGCCCAAACCGGTGGCCAGTGGCACGACATGTGCGCCGGGTTGCAGTCCCTTGACTTTGTCACCTACACAAATAACCTCGCCCACAAACTCATTGCCAGCCACAGCGGGGAACTTTGGCTTCACCGGATATTTGCCTGCAAATGTGAAATGTTCAAATAAGAGTTGATATTGATTTGACATATGAACTCACCTTGTATAGTATTGATGTCCGCAGGGTTGATGGGCGCTGCCAGAATCTTTACCAGCACTTGCTGATTCTTTGGTTCGGCCAGTTTATCCTCCACCAGCTGTAACACATCCTGTGGTTCGCCGTGTTGTGTGTACTTCAGGGATCTCGCCACAACAGACATTTGCCGACACAAGATCCTTGGGTGCGTCCAGCTGGGCAACGATTTGCGCAACATTTTATTGTTTTTATTCGCAGTCAATTAACGAAATTTTTACGTAAAATTTGTTTTTGCGCCGGCTCAGCTGTTTCGTCTAGACAGAGTAACGATGAATTCAACACATTTCCAGTACCCTTGGGTTAATCGATATCGATAATGCGAAAAGCGGGCATTTTGAATGTCAATACAAGTTGTGTGGGCTTATCGTTTTTGTGTGTGACCGAACTGTGCTTTAATACTAATGCCACGCATCAGCGCGCCTAGGAACATAGTTTTCAAAGCCATCAAGCCGTAATTGCATTGTGCGGGCAATCACGCAACTTCCGACTTCCTTTTCCGCCACGGCGGGTTAAGGTACTTGTGAATGTTTATTAATGCAAGTGTTTTCCTGCACCCGCCATGACATTAACATAAACCTACAACTTAAGGGCTTGATTGCTATTAAGAGTTTTAAACTGCAGAGCATTTTATATGCTATTTTTCTATTTCTATGTTTAAAATAATTACTTGACCTTCTAATCACTACCTTGTGACCGGCACGCGACTCTGACTTGACATGTATGTATGTACATACATATATTACATATGTATGTGTATATTTAGTTCTCATAACAACAGCAACCGCAATTTAGTTACATTTAGTTTACATACTGTTTTGCAAAACAAACAGAAATCAATAACTATGGGACAGACAGAAGGTAAAGAAAACTTCACGTCAAAATCCCACTCCAATTATTTCTCCCTCGGACCCCAAACCGGCTGCCATAATTATAAGCGACGTTGCCGCTCGCCAGCGGAGAGGGCATGTTGACTTTGTCAACAAGTTGGTGACAGGGTGGAATAGACCACAGAAAGTTAACTGGCTAACATACAGTATTATTGCACAAATATTTTGGAAAATAAAACTATAAAATACCAATTAAATGAATGTACCAACTAATTACAAACAAGAAAATATTATGTTTATTATAATTAAACGAAATATTAGGTTTAGGAAGTCATTCAGTGTATGGATCAAAAGATGTACCATTCTTAGTTGGTACACTTGTACTCGAATAAAAGTACCGGTGATATTCTGTTATGTTAAGGGAGAGCTGTTAACGTGTATACCTAGTCTGCTAAATAATACTGTTACTGATCTGTTGGAAATGCCTTATCAGCGTGTCCCGTTCTTTAAACTTGCTTGTGGAATTAGCGACATTACTAATGGGTATTTAAGCCGTTTAGCCATACGAGCCGTTGTTTTTTATTTGTACTTATCGTGGTGATAAAAGACGTTGCCGGGGCTCTCATAAAGCAGTAAAACATTGCTTGTCGTCGTCCTCTTCGTCCTGACGCCAGCGCAAGACTCCCTCTGGCCCCGCACGGAAACGAAAAATCCAATAAAATAAATGTATGTGTGAATTATTCGTGGGTCGCGTGCTGCGCTGTGTTCTGTGTAAAATGGCTCTCGACCGCGGCTCAGTTAGAATCCACCATTCGTACGCCACAGTTGCCAACGCTTCAGGAGTATCTTTAAAATGACGACACAACGTCACACACAAGCCGTCAATCCACGCGCCAATGTCTTCATACTGGTCAATCTGGGCTGTGAGGCATTGTTCGTAATTGACCAGCGACTGAAGGCCCAACAAATCGAGTCCGACAAATCCATTCAAGGTAATCAAGGCACCCCACTTTAATTGCTTTACAGAGATTAGTTCTTCGGTCCCTTTGCTTGCAGTCATACACGATGTGATTTCGGTGCTGTTGGAGCCCAAATTCATAGAGTCGCTGATCAATGGATCTGTGCACAGTGAAGCCCAGCTGTTGACGGCCGAGCACTGCAAGTTCATGTTAAATGACATCGCCACCTGTTCGCTGATGCGGCTCACCGAGACGTCCATGGATAAGCTGTGGAATCTGATGACGATGGTCTACAAGTGGCAATTGTTTGTGTCACAGCATCAGCACAATTTGCTGGATATAACATTTCGTCACCTAGACGCCATCAACAAACTGCACCCAGACGCTAAGCGTCACATGCTCATCGATTTCAGCAAGAATACCTTATTGGATTTCTGGAACTCCTGCGGCGAAGAGCAACAGCTGTCTATCTATCGCACCAATAAGGCCTGGCTACAGTGCTTTAATACAAAGATATCGTTGCTGATACGCCTTGGATTTCAGGCTATGGATGGCAGCTTCATAAATGCAATGGATCAGAGTCATTATCTAGACTATGCCAAGTGCATTGGCGAGAATATCTACATAAAGAGCAGCGAACTCGCTCAACAACAGCAACAGCAGGAACCAAACCGCATGGATCAACTGGCTGCCCAGCTAAGCATCGGCCAGACGCCACTTGCAGCTGGTGAGGATTTACAGCCCATCGATGCGGGTCGGTTTCAGAAGCAGTTTGAGCAAGCATTCTCCCACACATTGTTTGCCGATATGGATAACAACGCTACGTCCCAGACGCAAAGCAATCCAAATGCCTCGGGTTGTGAGTTTGTGCAGCTGCTGACAGCGGACAGCAATCCTAATCCAAATATCAATCCGGATCCGACGAGCAGCAGTGGAAGCGGCTCAGTGCTTAATCAGCAACTGATCGATTTGTACAGCAAAATGCACTAAAAATCGAAGGCAGGGGCAAGAAGTGAGTGTGCAATGCATAATTAGAAAATGTTGTATTTGTTTGTAAAATAATTACAAAAAAAGTAGTTTTCTTTCGTTTTGTTTTTGTTTTTTTTTTATGCAGTTTCGAAGACATTGGTGATCCAACCACATTACAAATAAAAATTTTGAGCTTGCGACCTAGTTAAGTTTTAAGTTTTTTATATGCGTCAGATCGAAACGAACTAAAATCTTAAACTTTTCAACATTTTAAGAGGGGAGGCATTAAAAAGTGAGTGCAAAATAATTTAACTAAAATGTACAATTTAACAAAAGAATTTTGACAAATAATAATCCAAAATTCGTATTTGTGAGTGTTTTACCTATCAATTATTCAAATTTAACAACTGCTGCAGCTGCCAAAATATTAATGCGGACATTGTATGGCATCAAAAATATAGTACGAATCATATCAATAATTACTGCTTTATCATTCAAAATTAGAGTTCGTCGCTGTCTGTGTCTTAGGTTTAGTTTAGGGCGTTTTGTGTGTGTTAATGGAGATGCTTCTGTTATGTGGCTGTGATTTTTAGTCATGTTGTGTGTTGTTGGTGGTGCTGGTGGGATGGCGGGTTTTGCGAGGCAGTTCAGTGCGTTGTGTCTTAGAGACACTCATTACATTTTCGCCTTGAGCGGCACCGCATCCGCCATGATATGCAGTGCCATCTTGAGGCACTCCTCGGCCGAACTGATCTGCGCACAGGGATAGGCAGCGCCATACTCGGTTAGAAAATCACAATACTTCTTATAGTTGTCAGTCGCGAAATCATAGTTGTAGGCACCCAGCAGTTTCATGTCCGTGTCATCATTTACCATCGGCACCGTCGCCTTGTGCGGCATTCCCTTATACTTGGGATGATCCAGTTCGCAGGCCTCGCAGCTGCAGTTGAAGCGATACTGCATCGACAATCGTTCTTGGCGCTCCTTCTTGCTGAAGATGGCAAAGTGCGCACTGTTAACAAATAAAACTAAATTAATTGACGATTGCTGCATGTCGACTTCTATCAAGATTTTACCCGTAGTTGTCGTAGAGCGCTTCTCCAGCCTTGATGGGACGCAGCACAAACATATACGCCTTGGTGCCATCATAGATGCGTAGCGTGTTGGGCGCACACGAATGATTGAGGAGAGAGAGAAAGGCATAGGCTCCTGATGAGTGCGTCTGGTCATCCTTGGTCTCGTTAACCTGCTCGACGAGATCAATGCCATGCATATTCGATGGTGATGTTTGCAGATGCCTGAATAGCAGATCCGTGAAAAAGTTGCGACCATCCTCACCACCCAAAAAGTCCTTCAGCGGCGTATACTCAATGATAAAGTGCTTGAGAACGGCGCACACAACTGATCGCTGAAAGAGATCCGAAACGGAACGCATATGCTGGTTCGTTACCAGACCATGGATGGCTCGATAGTGTTCTTGGGGTGTCAGTTGCGTAAAGTCCAAGTCAAAGACGCATTTCTGCTGATTACTCGGCTGCTCGCAGTACGCCATCAACTCCTCGATGCTATCGTATAGATTCAAAGCACTCAACGTGGTGCGCAACGCAATGCCGTGGATTTTGTTGAACATGCGATGTAACAAGTCAATGATGGGACATTCGTACTTGTGAAACGAGTCGTTGGCGAGCTGCTTGCAGTCCTCCGAGCAGAACATTACCGAGCAGCAATTATCGCAGGGTATAAGCGTTAGGTAACGTTCTTGTTTGCATGTCGCGCACCTAATGTAGCGCATGGGCGGCAGCAGTGAGGAGCAGAACGGTTGCTCCGCGGCGATCACATCGCCCACATCCAGATCCCGCGTCGTCGCTATAAAGCGTCCTTCGTCCGCAGTTTCGCGCAATTCCAGGCAATTGGCAATGTACGGCACCTGGGCGTGTGGTTCGAAGCTCAGCTTAAAGTCGTAGGGCACAATGTCCGGTGCCTGTTGCTGCACCAGTTGCTGACAGTCGCGCTCCCGTTTGTCCAACTTATGACGCAGCCGTTCCGGATAGTTGGCCTTACGTGCCAGCTCGATGTTGGCGAGACACTCGCGATACCGTTTGCATTCGAAGAAGACCGCCGATCGATTGGCATAGCCAATTGACAAATGTTCCGAGTTTGGTTCAGCATAGCAAATACTCTTGTTGTACAATTCGAGTGCCTAAAGAAAGATGGCGCGAAACAAAATACAATTTGAAATTACTGGGAACGCACGCTAGGGTGGCCAAATCAATGTATTTATTTTACTAGCGATCTGGTCACTCTGATTTTCGGTATTTCATTGCACGCTTTAATCCAAAAACAAATCACATGCCAATAGCCGCCGACTGCCGCAAAAATGCCGCTTATAATAATAACATTCTATGAGGGGGCTAGGCATTGTTTGTTTTTGATATTTTATCACTTACCTGAAAGTATTTCCTGTTCTTTAAGGAGAACTGTTCGTTGCCCAACATACGAAACTCCACGCTGCGCTTGTTGCATTTATTCTCACGCAATGGTACATTGAGGAATATCTTTTCCATATACTTGAAGTCGATAAGCGCGTGCTCAACGAAATTCACTTTGGAGTAGTTCTCTTTGAGCTCATTGAATTTGCCGGATATGATGCCAATAAGCTTCCAGTCGTTTAGTTTTTTGATCAGATCGTCGCTAACGTCGTACACGTCCATTGTTTTCTTTTCTTGTTCGCTTTTCTTCTTTTTATCAACTTTATTTTGTTATTGTTATTCAATGTATCCTTGAGATGCACATATACACACACACGCAAACGCACACTACTCAGCAGAGACAGAAAGACACACAAGCCACTTGGTGCAGTCTCTGTCCTCCTCGCCGTGTTTTTCTTTGCAAGTCGCGTGTGTTGCGTCGCCGCCGCCGCCACTGTCGTCGTCTTAGCTGCTGCTGCCGCTGGCCTCTGCCGCCGCCTGTTTTTTCACCAACAAAATACGATTGTGTGTTAGCACGTCTATGGCACAGCACTGTTTAGTAGCGCTTGTGCAGACCGTTAATATGTAATTTCACAGAGAATTTAGATTATAATACGGCAAATTTGTTTGTTATGCGCCAATCCTGATCAAAAATTGTAGCAGCCCAGTTGGATTTTTTTTGGCGAATTCGTATAAGTGTGGCCATATTTTAGAGGGGGAGAAATATCGATGAGACTAGCAATGCATCGATGTTTTCAAGATTTCCTCATATCGATTTAATTATTGTTCCATGCATTGCATTTCGCGTTAATCAAAATGCAATTTTTATGTGTATAGACACGTTATATTTTTTCCCGTCTATTTTATTTCACACTTCGCAAAAGGTGTCAATTGTTTTCAACAAAATACCAGCAATCATGCGGTTTATTAGTTAAAGCGCCATCTGTCGGCTTTCATGGTTGCAAGAATTATCCGCTACGACTGAACACATATTTGAAAATGTATTGAAAAATAAACAAAATACTCACAAACATATGTATTTAATATTAATAACATTAGATTATGTTTATATGCGATTATTTAATAAAAGGGCATTGAACAAACTCATAAATTTTTGTCAGAAGGCTGCTTTCCGATTACTTCTCCTCGCACCACTCATTTTCCTTGCGCACCTTTTCCTCTTCAGCTGGCGAAAAGTCATTGGCAATGGCAAAAGTCTCTCGAATGTCCTGAAGCGACTTTCCTTTGATCATATTGGCGCAAGTTTTGCAGGTGACATCTAATAGACCTTGAATATTTAAATAATTAGCCGCTAGAATAAGCTCGAATAAGGTGCCTTGGTCGACTTTCAGGAAGTCGGCATCCCAAGATGAAATGTCATCGGTGCGTTTCTCCTTATTCTCATCCTCTTGGGCCTGTTGTGGATCATCCTGAGCATGATACGTGGCCCAGTGCAGAACTTTTCTTAAAATGGCCGAGTTAACATTGGGAAGCGGCAATATGCTATTGTCGCTTTCATCACCCAAGTCTTCAAGTGCCGTTTTTATGGTCTCCGAACATTTTGCAATCTCAATGTCGGTGTCAAAAATTTCCTTATCGGAAGATTCCAAGCGAATAATGGGCATTCTGAAAAATCTGCAAACAAGGATTGTTTCACAATAGAAATATTTACTATGTAAACTATTTATTCGGATTTCAACTTACAATATTGTAATGTTTTTTTTTAACGTGTCACTGAATTTGCCCAACAGATGTGGATAGTTGTAGTTTTCAAGGCACCATACAAAAAGCTAAAAATAAGTGCTTTATTATTTGTATGGCTGCTTGCTTTAACTAGAAATTGTGAATCTAAAAATTACGTTCAAGTAATTTCAATGGATGACTATAATTAAAAACCACTTTTTGTGTCTCATCTCCATGAAAGTACCTGTTATACTTGCAGCTTTATCCAAATTTGTCAACTGATCTTGTGGATAAAAAATATTATCAATCGCAGTTGTTAGGCTGCCAGTGTGACCTGTGTTCAGAAACTTATGTCTTTAAAACTTGCCGCCAAGATCTTCAACAAAATACCATACAATTTATTTATGTCAATTTTCTCCAAAATTATTTACAACGGATTTTGCAGTAATTGGTATGAAAATATATACAATAATATAACAATGAATTACAATTGTCGTTTGGTTACTGGACGACTCTCGCAAGAAACTCAAAAATCTTTTCTATTGCATATGCAGCAGTGTCTACTACTTTGGTAAGAATATTCAACAATATATCCTCCGGGTTCTCGTGTTGGAATGTTTGAAGCAAGCGAAAAAGCAGGAATGCCGACACAACAATGATTACCGGCCATACGAGCGAGAGCAGGAAACGTGCTGTCCAGAGTACTACATACCAGGACACGATTAGCAGCAACACATAAGCAATGAGGGTTCCAATGTCCGAGGGAAATTCCGCATTCTTCATCGCGTAATCGTAAAGGACGACAAAAAAGGGAGCATCGCGCCAATCTCCGGGCTCGTTGCATTTTACTTGTGACATTTTTTTTTTTCAATTTTTATATTGATGGCAGTGAAACCTAGAACTTGGAAAACTAAATCAAAATTAATATTCACGAATTATTGAAGGGGATTTCACTACTTACTACTACTTTGCTTTAAGCAAAGACACGACTTATAATAAATTTAAATCAGCTGTTTTGATCTCGTGTGGCTTGTTGAATAAAATTAAAAATACCAAACTTGTCGAATATTAAAGTTCCAAAAGCTCTTCAGTTGGTTATCGAGAGCAGTTATCGATAAAAAGACGCGCGCAATCTTAACAATGAGAAGTCATTAGAAAATATAATAAATGCAATTATACAACTGACGCCTATTTTTATTTCAAATATGGTATACAGTTTCATACGTAGTCGCATATATTTATATTCTTAACTATAAAAACAAAAAAAAAATTTATTTTTGCTTTGTCCGAATAATAGAAAAATTAAAGCCAGTTGGGGGGTTAACCGGTATACAAATGTGTGTTTAAATCCTCTTAGCTACATGTGGGTGTGCATTGAACTCTTAGCAATTCCTTGGGGCACTGCCAATGGCCTCGCTAAAAATAGACACGTAACTGATGCTGAGCATTTGTACAGTAAGCAATTTCCTTTTCCTTTGAAATCCCGACAGGGGCTGGTACAATTATAGTTCAATGTACTTTACCTGTCGCGCTTTTGTTCGCTATCGTACTAAGAAACGAAAACATCACGTTTTAATGGCCATCAAATCCCATACACAACAAAGCCGCCTCAACATCTAAAAATGCATTTAATTGCCCAATTTCAGACTACAGACAGATAAAGAAAAACATCACTAAAGAAAATCAAATATTAAGAAAGCTGGATTTGGGGTGTCCGACAAGTCAACTACCTTGGTGTTAGAATGAGTTTAGTACTGATAACAAAAGGTAAAACAGATTTGCAGAATTATAAAGTACATATTAAATTTGATAGGGTGAAATATACGTACGTATAAAATCTGTTTTAAAAAGTCATTAAATTACCCAACTCTACCACCAACCTATCCGAGTTGAATTTTTATGAGTTTAATGCATCTCTTTTTAAGTGTATTATACTAACAAGTTTGAAAGAATTAAACGTTTTATTGGATTATTGAATATTCGATTATATATAAAGTTTTATGAAGTACAAACACTATAGAATATAGTATTGCATCTGACAGTCGATATAAATAAATTTTTCTTCGAACTCACTACAATACAACTTAAAAACTAATATGTAATTGTGTGTTATGTGATACAACTCGTGTTGCACGTTTTTTGTTATTTGTATGTAATGGTTATGTGTATTAATCTTGAATTATGCACTGCAACAGGTGAAGGCACCAAAGAAAGAAGCAAAATGATTGTGCTTGTATTGCTCTTGATTTGATAATACTCTATATCATTAAATTACTTGCTCAGTGTTACTTGTGCTCTGCTTTTTACTAAATATTCTAAATTTTTAATTTTCTCATGGTCGGTTGTTATGTGAAGGACTCTAAGCGGTAACTGGACACGGGGTAAACATTGTCAGGTTGACTTCTTCCAAAAAAAGGAAGAAACGTATTCAAAGCAAGAACTAACTGTAAAATGAAAGGAAGCGGAAATGTTCAGGCAAGAGTCGGGCATGCAACAGGAAGCAACACAAGACCCAAACACATACGAGTACACATCGAGAAAGAAAGAGAAAGAGTGGAGAGAGTGAGAGATAAGCACAAAAGGAGATAGTGCGACACTTTTATGAACAGTGCAACAAAAGCTAGATAGTATAATAACAGGCACTACAACTGCAATAACAACAACAGTCACAGCAATAGCAACAGCAATAGCAACATTAGGAGGAACAGCTTGTTGTTGTCTCTGGTCTGTTGTACAAGCAAATAAAGGCGTGACACAGTTCTTGCATTCTCATCCACTCGCACACACACACATACAAACACATGGACAGTTAGTGACAATGCACACAGATGTAGAAACACATGGTCGTATCTTATTTATAGTCCTGTTGCTACTGCTGCTTCAGTCAAAGTCAGTCAACCGGGCCAGCCAGTCACTTGTACTTTACTTCTGCAGCAATTGCAACAAAGCCTCATAGGTAGCCTTTGCCTTTGTGTGCTGTTTGCACTATTTCCCCCGCTCCCTCTCTTTCTCTGTCACTCTCTTCTTCTGAGTCCTTTTGCGACAAACAGCATAGGTAAAAACCTACAGTTCGACTAGAGATATGGAAGTGGCATAGTTGTAAATTGTTTCAGTACCAAATGAAGTGCCACTTAAGAGCCACTTGATAAATGAATCTATTCGCCTGCTGACAACTAAATCCCTTGAAGCGGTAAATATAGAAATACTCCTCGTACTATTTGTATAAGAAAATCATTAAGTAGTCATTTAAATAGTTTTCACCACCCAAATTGACTTCGTATAAGCTTCGGCAAGTCCATAAAACTAATCAAAATTAATGGCATGTTGATTTGTTAAGCTCGGCATTTTCCTTAATTGCGTTCCGTATGACAGTTTTCATCAGTAAAATGAAAAGGAAGGTATGCTAATTATGTTCACATTTGTGTGGCTCAATAAAAATGGTGTTATATTATTATTTGGCTTGATAAGGATAATAAAATATAATATAGTCATAATGCTGAATTTCTTTGTGTATCCTTTGGTCATTTAGCTTAATACTGATCCCAAAACTTGCATTGAATTCAGTAAAAATCGTTAATTATTATGGGATTTATTTAATTTGTTGACATTTAACTTCAAGTAGTTACGTTTTTTATACCCTCTATCTGTGGGATAGAAGAAGGCAACACCGACCCTATAAAGTAAATTCTTGACATAAGATCTCAGGAACTATAAGAGATAAGGATATAATTCGACAGCACTCGTTATTTTTGCACGCAGATCAAGTTTGTTTCCATATTATGCATCGGCAAATCGAAAATTATTCCGACAAATTTGATTGCTATCACATAAAAATGGTCGAAGTTATGGAAAAAAAATTGTCAAAGTTTTATTAAATAAATGCTGTCTATTTAGTATATTTTGAATGTAGTACTATGCCGATATAACAAATAAAGACTTTCGTATATTTTTGAAATTGATGTATATTTGGTATGTTTTTAGGGTATGACATATTTTTAGAATATGATGTTTTTAGAATATGGTATATTTTTAAAATATGGTTTTATTGAAAACGGGCTGTGGGTATCTCATAGTTGAGTATACTCGATTTTAGTTTTATAACTTGTTTTCTTATTTTTAAATGTTACTACTTACTCGATCTAGTTTTAGTTTTACGGATTAAACTACTTAAACTGCTGATAGTGGACATTAGAAATGTCGTATAATAAAATAAACTATTCAAAAGTATAAATTGGTTTGCTAATTAACTATATTCCAGACAGAATTTTGCAATATTCATAATAGCATAAAAAAGGAATTTTAGAATATAGCGCGCTTAACATTATCTACATACAAGTGCAACAGGAAAGTAGTCAAATACAAGTAAAAAGATAAGCACTGCTCACATACAAGTAATTTAACAATTGAAATCAATTCCAATGTTGATTGATTGTTGTCAATTCAAATGGGCGTCAATCAAATGAGCTTTACTTCCCCAATTGATATTTGTGTTTCAGAAGTGAATTCTTTTGTTTTTGTTGAATACTCTGGGATCATTACCACTCGTATTTGCAGCGATAAGAGAGTGTGACAACATGTGGCATCCAGCTCATGCAGGTGGCAGTGTCAGATTGGCAAGCAGTGCACATGTTCACCATTACTTAAAGTGCATTAGATGGCAAATGCAACTTACCGCAAAAAACCTCAAGACCACTTTATCCCCATGCTATCATCCAGCTTCGGGGCACACGTGTCCCATCAACTTGTGGCCAAAGCCAGAACAGAGAGAGAGAGAGAGAGAGAGAGAGAGAGAGAAGAGATAGAACCTAGAACTGAGAATCTAGAATACCGAGAATTCAGAACCACGCAGAGGTTTAAAGTGCAGTCAGCACATACTCAACGTTGACCTTTCACGTTGGGGGGCTAAAGAAGCTTCGCTGCGTGACGTTGACGTCGTCTCGCATGTTGAAAACCATTTGATATGGTCGTGTATGTGTTCCTTTAGCCGCGACACTTGATAAAATTAATGAGCATCGACTCAGCCGAAAACAAAATGAAAATGAAAATACAAATAAAACAGAAAACAGAAGACAGAAGACAAACAACAACGTGAAGCAATTGAAATGAAGGGGGCCCCAGAGATAAATATTAAGAGGAGGGTTCTCATCAAATTGCTTGGGGAACGAAAGTTGTCCGCATGGGATTGTGCAACCTTAATAGCAACAGGTTCTACGGAATGGTCATATTTTTTACACTTTACTGAGCTAAGCCTTCAAAAATACACTGAACTGCTTAATTTAAAGAGCATTCAGAAAAGTCAACGCTTCGGGGCCAATTCCTAAAGCAACAAAGACCAAACAATGCAGAAAGAAAAAGTAAAAGACGAACTGTATGTGAAAGGAGCAAAAAAAAAAAAAATAAAAAAAAAATAACGAGAAATATTATAAAAAGAAAGAAGAAAAACTGTTGCCTGCTTTCAGGCGATGCGGCTGCCGTTTCTAAATGTCAGCGTGTAATAAAATTTGGACGCCTTTTACGCATTTTTAAGTTTGCGCCGCTTTCGCATAAATGAAATTATTAACAAATAAATGAAAAATGCGCAGTAAAAGTGAATTATAATTTTTGTTTTCTTCATTGCTTTCGCTTTATCAACATTTTTAATATTTTCATTCAATTTTGCAGGTTGCCCGCACCAAGCATAAATATCAAAGGTGAGTGTGGGAATACACACGAGTGTGTATTTGTGTGTTCGTATGTGTGTGTATGTGCGAGTGTGCCAAGAAACCGAGGAGACGCTGCCGTGTATATGAGTAGTTTTTTTTTTTTTTATATTTCACTTGAATTGAATTGGGAGTAAAAATAAGAAGCTGGGAGGGGTTATTCGGGCTCGGGTTCGAGTTCGAGTTCTGGCACCGGTTGCTGGCTGCTGGTTGCTGGCTTCTGGCTGCTGGCTGTCGTGTCAATTCAATCAACTTGCTTTCTTGCCGACTGACTCCCCTTGCGCCTCCTTTGGCTGTTGGCTACACAAATGAAAATTTATTGTATATGCTTTATGCATGCGTTGACACAATATATGTATATGTATATATGGATACAGGACCTCACGACTATGGGACTACAGGAGCGCACCGAGCATATACACCCATGTATGTGTGTATATGCGTATAATACATTTTCAATTTGCTGCACAAGACACTCGACAAACTGCGTCGTTTAAAATGAAAGTTTCCCAAGCAAAAATGAAAAGCATTAATATAAATGTATACAAAATATAAATATATGTATTTCATTCTTTTTGTGTCTATTGTGATGTGAAAATTGGAAAAGTTTTTGCTTAAAAGCAAGCACAAAGCACTCGTTTGACCGCCTCTGCAGATGCAACATTACCCATACGCCGCATGGTCCTGTCACTGTAATTAACGTATTCAGCGCACTTCTTCATTTCACTCAGTTGCCAACGAAGTCTGCAAAGGTTTTCAAAGCAAAAGGTTACCTACTGAAATTAAAAAGGCAGCACAAAAAAAGAAGTGAACAAAAAAGAAATAATGAAAAAACTTAAAACTTGAGTTTTGCGATCTTAGGAGCTGGAAAGTTTCGGCAGTCCGTGCACAGAAAGTAACTTTTAACCTTTGCCAAGTACGAAGCTCGTCTGGGATTGTGGCATGGGAAATGGGGAAAGCATTGTAATAGGTAGCTAATAGCTTGGGGTATTTACCTTAATACCAAGCCTGATGTTTGTTGCTACTTCTGTTAACACAGATGCCTCTGCCGTCGCTTCGTTGTTGCTTTTTTCTCTCTCTATCTCTATCTCTCCCTCTCTTTCTGTATTGCGCGCATTCTCATTCGCATTCACATTCTTTTCTAGCGAACGCATTTACAAGTCATTTACATATGCGACGGTTCAGCTTGCGGGGCACAAAAACAAGAATAACGGAGCAACAGTGGAGCAGAGCAACAGGGCAACGTGCCACGCTCTTGCGGAGTTGCATTAAAATTTATGCTTACAAAGCCGTTTAGTCAACAGCTGCAATGTCTACAGCTGATGCAGGCTTTCCTCTGCTCCGGCTCTACTCAGACTCAAGCATCGAGAATTTTCATTTGCTGAACTGAGCTGCAACAAAAAAACATATCAGGCTACTTTA